>OZ038513.1:64365118-64402618 GCA_964036315.1 Acanthosepion esculentum | reverse complement strand
CTACTAGTGTTGTAAAAACGACTATTTCTTGATGAAATGTTGTGATATGTTGTGTTGAAAAGGAAAGAAAAACAAACATTTTGTCTGTTAAAAGATAGTTGAGACGATATTCTCTTTGAATTACAAAATTCCATCCGTTACCGAAGAAAGATACTAGTTGCTGTACAGTTATGGTTGATTCTTCGCAAAATGTTTGCTTTTTTGCCTAAACAATATCTTTGACGCTGTCTACCTCAATCAATGTATTTGAAACCTTAGGTTTAGTTTGTTGAGCAATTTTAGACTTACTTTTTCAGATATAATCATCAGCTCTATCTTCCTATCTGCCATTTAATCCAGTCGTTGCTTCTCTTATGGAGACCACTTATTGATTTGCTTCTTTTTCAGTGCCCAGTGTGTGTGTTCTTATGGTCATTAGTATCTGTCTGTTGTTGGTATTGCATGTGACTTGTACATAATTTGGACCATTCAGTTACTCACCCTCCCTCCCTACCTGATAGTCACTTGGGTCGACGCCAAACAATATTTCTTTGGCATGTTTCTGACTGCAAGTATTATTAATACTTACTAAGCTTAGTGTACTGATATGCAAATGACTGCCTAATTAGCATAGCTAAGGGATAGACGATAAATGCTCAAGGCAGTAAGGGTAGACCAACTCTCGGTATACAAGATAAACAACTACTGCTGGACTGATAAAATACAAAGGAAATCCCACTTCATAACAAGAACACAAGAATTAAAAATAATTTTCTGCAACAACTAAATTTTTTAAATATTTTTTTCACAAACTTTATATGTACTCGGTGATATCGCGTGATATCATAAAACTTTAACACTTGAGTTAATTTTCAGTATATAGTGATATGTAAATAACTGCTTAATTAGCATTGCTAAGGCAAAGATTATAAATGCCCAAGGCAGTAAGGGTAGACCAACTCTCGGTATACAAGATAAACAACTACTGCTGGACTGATCAAATACAAAGGAAATCCCAGATGGAGCATCACTGGTGTGAGTTCATGAGTGTGAGAATACAGTAAGGATTGAGATCATTATCTATCAGGTGGGTTTGTTAACCCTAACACCATGTTAAATCACCTGTCTGCTGGGAAGTACTAACAGATTTTTCATTTGCACCCCTCCATACCCACACTCAGATCAATTTGTGACTTGCATCAAATGCTCCGTCCGATATCCAAATCATACAGTGGGCCGTAGATTATAAATGTCAGCAAGGTCAGTACCTTCTCTATAGTTGGTTGCCATTAATATATATTCTCTCTATGTCATTTTGAATCATTTGGTAAGGAAAATGACAGTGGGCAGTCATGCCTGTCAATATTAGAGTTTTATGTAAAAAATTTCACATAAACAAAATCTCTCATGCAGTGTTTCTCAACCTGTTTTTTTTAATTCAGGCTGTACTTGTAAAATAACTAAAAGTCTGGGGTGCATGTTAAATTTTAATAAGGAAAAATAAGTCATGGCATTTGAAAATAACAGAGAAATCTCCTGAAATAAGTATTTATTTTAAAGGCATTATATCATCTATTTAAGTGTTAGAGTTTTCATTGAAATGGTTTTGTAAAGAATCTGCTATTTTTCTTTTTAGAGAGACCGATAATAACTGATTTAAATCCATCAAGGAAGGCAAAAGGTAAAGGAATGAAGAACTCTCCTTAAAGATTAAGGAATTTAGCATCCAGTTTAAAATATCAAATGGCAGAGATTGTTATTTTGGAGATTTGTGGGATTGCTAAAAAATGTAACCCATATAAATTACTTAATAATTTCCTTATCAAATTTATAATTTAATCGCTTTACAACTTATCGAATAGTAAGAAAAATTAAGGGAGATGTTTCATCAAAATGGAATAGCCTAGATAAAACTTTTGAAAAGCGAGGTTCTCTCATCTTCAATGTGGCGTGTATCTTTCTTACAATGTTTCTCAACCATTTTTAATTCATGGTACACTTGTAGAAGAACTAAAACATTAAACTGCACTTTAAATTGTAATAATGAAAAAATAAGTTATGAATGTTGAAAATATAAAATTTTGGCTTAGCATTTCCAAAGAAAATTAGTGGTACAGTTTTCATATGAAGGGGTTTATGAAAAATTGGCTATTTTTTAGAGAGGCCGATAGTGACTGATTTAGATCCCTTGATTAAAGGATTATCTACTCCTTCTTGAAGATTAAGAAATTTAACATCCAGCTTAAAATTTCTAATGACTGAGACTTGACTTAAACATGGAAGCCATGTATTTGGTGTCTGTAGCTTTTTAAAAAATAAAGAATTTTAAATATAAAAATAATTCATAACTTACTCTCCCGTTAACTTGAGACACATCTGGTTACCTTTCAGCATGCATTAGTGTGCTTGGACACACCGGTTTAGAAATGCTGTTCTAATGTATAAAGAAAAATTCCATAGCTTTCCTTCTGAACCATTAATAATTTAAAACAATGCAACTTTTGAATGAATAAAGTTTGAGGGTAAGAATTACCATGGTGATTAAATGCAGGAACATGGTACCAGTAATCTTGTACCAAAGAATGAGTACCATAATATCAGAGGAGTAAATTGGTACTCTAAGTCCAATTGGGTAAATCATGAAAGGCATGAATATATTCTTATATTTGCACAATGATGAATTATTTTCCATCCTCCAACCCGTTCCCCATGGACAGAATATCACAAGCATCTCTCGATACTAATGATATTTCCATGGGAAATGTTTTGCTGAGATCCGTTCCTTAGTTCTACTGTGTCAGACCTTTACAGCTAAGTGCCATGCCACGAACATTGGGATGAATCGTTAGGCAGTGGTGATCAAAAGTGGTCAAATGGTATTACCATTTTCCCCTTTAAAATGGGGAAGGTGTTGATTTGGGATGCAACCTGTGCCAATACTTTTTCGACCAGTAATTTGATCAGGTCCGTGGGTCTGTCACTCGGGATGTGGAGATAAAAAAAATAGTTAAATATTCTTCGCTTGCGGACAGATTATTTTTTTTACTCCTGTGGCAGTGGAGACTTCTGGAGTTATCGGCCCTCATTTGATGACATTCCTTTGGAGGATTGGCGGGATGGCATCTCAATTAAGGGACAAGCCACGCGAAATGGAGTGGCTCTTGCAGTGCATCTCACCTGGCGATGGTGTGAGGTAATGCTTCCTCCATCATTGCAGCTGGCAGAGGATAGCAAAAAAAAAAAAACATTTTGTTTTTGTTTATAAATAAATCCAGCAATTGATTTGGAAATCCGTTATTAAATGAAGGTACAAGTTCGGTTTCTGTTGGGAGGCACATTTTCCTTAATTAAACTTTGATATTTTGTCTGGTAAATATTAATTTCATCATTCCAATTGGTAAGAAAGAAGTTCTATTTTGACAGTTTCTTCACGAGAACTACTACTTTGTAAAACAGGAAAAAGAAAAAAGAAAAAGGATGTTTCCCCAATCACTACAATATTAACCTATTAAAGTCTGGTGGTCGGGGGGGGGGGGTCAACCGTTATCTACTTGCAGTAAACTCATTAAGTAACCCTCTACCTTGATTGGCTTTTGGGACTTGTATTATATGAAGAAGAGTTAAAATAGAAAAAATAAAAAACTATGTTTAAAGACGTGAGTAGTCAAGTGTCCCACAGGAGAGACATCACTTGCCTTAATGATGTAACTTGGCAGTAATCTAATGGGAATGGAAATCTGATATTGCTTTTATTAAATAGTTATCCGATATACCTTCATTAATTATAGAGACAAGTATGTTTGAAAGAATCTCTAAATGACAAGGAAGGGTTAATCTGTGGAAGCCTGAGAGCTGAACTCTTGCCAATAGACTATCCCTAAAACATTTTGCGTAAATCTGACTATGTCAGCCCTGCCTATATAATGGTGGTTTTCTAAACATGTCAATTTTCATATGATAGTATTCATATAAAATGCAAATTTTATCGCAACCTAATTATGTACAATAATGGATCATATGCAATTTAGGTGAACAATTTAACTAGAAAAATTGAAAATAAATACAATTTATCTAAATATAAATTAGAGACATGTTATAATAGATCGTTCCATCTAAAATAAGTCGACAAGGTTTTGTGTCAGTTTTTAGCATCAGCTTGAGATTTTTTTTTCTAGTTAAAAAGTTGCATAATTATGGATAAAAAATAGAGAATTTTATCGTGTTTTTTTCAAGACTTAGCATGAGCAAAACAAATTCACGGGTTTGGATGAAAAAAGACCCCAGAATGGCATCAAAATCCGCAAAGATTTTTCATCCTTTAATTATCAATTGTGCTTAGTTTAATTTGTAATGTATATAAATTTAGGTAGAAAAAAAAGCAAATATTGTTAAAATAGTGAAAATCACAAAACACTGAACCCACTCATGTCCCCCTCCCCAGTCATGGGTATAGTACATGCCAACCCTGATTACCTGCTTACAGGTAGATCTTTGTTCTATACAAAGGTAACTGTCAATGCCCAGATTTGACACAGTGTCTCAATTCATTTTCATACAAACATACAAAGCTTTTGAATTATTTAACAAGCATGTAAACAAAGGATACCTTTATTAGCTCAAACCGATTTGGAAGTGGATGAAATAATATGGCAGTGAATGACTATATTTCAAGAGATTTTATGGACTATAAAATTAAGATACATGATCTTACTAAATTACTGGTACTATAGTGATTAGAAGCAGGAATATCGTAGCAGTAATCTCATACCACGGGTTGCTGTACATACAATTCCAGTGACGTGATATCATTGGTTAAATGAACTGATATGCTAAGTTCACTTGGTTAAATCATGAAAGCTATGAATATATCCTTATATAGAACTGATTTGCACAAATATAAACTTATTGCTGAAAGCTACCTTTGACCCCTACAGTATGTTGATGTGAGACACGCTTAATTATCCTTGTTTCAACATTGACCAAGAACGAGTTGATCCACCTCCAGTCAGTGACTCGTCCTTGCAAAGTCTCAGGGTAATTTTACAGTAGGAATACCCAAGTCCTATCAAAATTAAACTTCAGTCTAATGTTTGCTTCATTGCTTGATGGTCCAAGTTGTTTGATAAATTCTAATTTTGTGTTTCAAAATTTTGTTATGCATAGTTTTTGACACAAAATTCTATTTATTTCTGTTTCAGTTTTAAATTTTTTTTATTTATTTATTCATTATTTCTTTTTTTTTATTTTATGTTTATTTTTCTATTTTGTTTTGAATGTTCTTACCAATTAGACTTTTATCTGCTTTTTTAAGCTCCTGCAGCCCCCACCCCCCCAAAAAATATAACAAATTTATTAAAAAAATGGTTGATATGGTTTTATAAGTTAAGAATTTAGTAGTTAAAGCTATGCCAGTTTTAAAACTGTTTCTTTAAATAACAACTGATTTAACTTGGGAAGTTGGAAAATGCTGAGATATTCATCATTATTATTATTTTATTTTTTATTTTTTCATCAATTCATTAATTGTTCATATCATGAACAATTAGTAGCTTCATGAACTAAATAAATGATTAAGTAATAATTTCTCTCGTTAAGACTCTAATACTTATCATCAGTGGTACCTTGAAGATATATTATCTATGCATGCATTTGCATATTCAAACTAGATATCCGTTTGGAGATTGAGAAGCATTAAGTCTTCTTATATCTTCTGCACCTTCTTCTGTATCTTCAAAGGTCACAGTAAAACCATAGTCAAAACATTCTTGGTTCTTCCTTGAATTCCAAATTCATTGCTTGTTTTTAATGTTTTTGGCATGGTCCCAAGTACACCAACTATCAGAGGTACTACCCAAGCCTTCATAAACTAGTAATAATAGTAGTTGTAGTAATATTACTACAATTTGCTATGCTTTTAAAATCTTGGCCTGGCTGCAGTAGTTTAAACCAAGTGCATCTGCCTTGTGGACAATTTATTTCAAAATTTTCTTTTGTTTCTTTTCACAGGACCTTTCGCTGTGTTTTATGTTTTATTCTGTTGCCTTTTGTTTTAATTCTTTAAACACATTTGTTTTAAACGATTTTTTTTTTATCTACCTTATTTCAAGCATGACTTTTATTTGTTTTCTTTTAATCTCAGTAAAAAAGCACCATCAAAACCACTTCTGGAATTCCGAAAAACAAAAACAAAAAGGGAGAAAGCAATTAAAAAAGACTATTATTTATTTTAAATATTCTTTAATTGTTTTTTTAAAAACTATTTAATTTGACCAAAACCATCGACACTCTTGATTGCAGTATCAAGTGTAACAGTTTCAACTCTAAATATACTAATGAAAATTAGTTATTCTTACTTTCAATGAAATGACCTCATTTGACCAAACTGATAATTTGTTGCATCTTAAATTTATTACAAATAATTCAACATGTTATTATAAGTTCAGATGTTTTTGTCTCTCTTTCTAACATAAAAATTCATTTCCAAATTTTGTTTGGACAACTGAACTACTTCTTTGTGTATTTGACATTGTCAGTAAAAACCTTTTAGCCAATCTACTTATTGTAACCAAGAACTAAGGAAATGGAACTGCTGTTTCAGTGATTGTTCAGACACAGAAGTATCATGTCAGCCATATTGTTTTCATGTAAATAAAAAGCAGGAGTATTGCTTCTGCAGACAGAGATCATCAGACTAATCTGTGTTGTCGTTCTTATTACAGACCCCCTTACCAAGTTGTGACACTACGCTTCAAACCTTCTCAGCCTTTTGGCTATGGGTGGTTCAAATAATATTAAGGCCAAGCCTCAGCGGGGGCCTTCCCCCACAGGCAGTACCTCTCTTTCAAGAGAAGGCTGGGTTTATTGCCTGGCATCTGGGGCATCCACAAAAGGGGAAGAGCCTAAGGGGGCTTGGGCAATTTTTCCACAGTATTGCCTTTAAACTGACCTTGTTTCACATTCAGTAGTGATGTGGGAAAACTGAAAAATACCTGGCGTTTTGGATGGGATCAAAGTGTAGTATCTGCTCTCAGGTGGATAAAGTACATTTTATCACTCAGTGGTTTATCTGTCTTTGGATAGAGTGCAATTGAAATATTATTGAAAGGTGCCCGGTCTCAGGAAACAGCTGCCCTCGGCAGTATCTCTAAAGAGAGGAGATTGGTAGTAATACCGATGTTTGCACAACTGACGTTTGCAGGGGCTGGGCTATTTGTGAACCTGGCCCTGGTGCACATGCTTGGGCTCCCCACATTAAACTGACCTTGTGTCACATCCAGCCATATATTAACCTTTTCCTTATAAGGAAACATTCAGCATTCCTTGATCAAGAAGGCAATGTAATTCAAAGTACATTTTTCTTCCGTTAGTCATTGAGTCAAAGTGTAGTATCTGTTCTTCTCATTTCTAACGGCAATATTAGCTGTTTCTTTATAAGGAAACATTTGGCATTCATTGACAAAGAAACCAATGCTACTCTTGGTTGATATTTATAAATTGTTTCTATTAAAATAGTTTTTCAGTTCATTGCCTTTTCCAATAGTAATGAGGGTTTCCTTCCTAACCTTTTGTTTAAATTAGTGTGGAATGTCAACATTTTGATTATGTCATTATTTTCTTCTTGAATTACATGTGTTATCCATCTATTGAACAATATCAACCTATTTCAGCTGCCTAGGTTCACAGGTGACCCTAAATGATACAGTTGGTGTGACATAAACCAGCACTAGGTTGAGATTTTAAATGTGCCACTTCATGGGTCATTTCTGTGGCTAGATGCATAAAACGTGGCATGATTGAAAAGGGTTACAGATTGTTGAAAAACAGTGGATAGCAAAAATGGACTGTTGAAGGAATCATTCTGGTTTATTTATTTGAAAATTGGGAAAGAGAAGAGCGTTAAATAGAGCTCCTTCTTGCAGTGCTCACCAGGATGGACTGCTAGCTGGCAAAACAGTTCCTCTTTTATGAAGCTCCCTCCTGACAGCATAATCAGAGCTCCCAGCCCACACTCATCCCAGTCTGAAATATTTAAGTGAAGATTAATCAAAAATAGATAAATGCCAGTACTTTGAGCTGCCTTGCCCAATTAGCACTAGGATGGCCAGCTCCTTTGATATATATAAAATGGCCAAGGTGTCGTTTTCGACACCTTATGATTGTTTTTTAATATTTGGCATGAAAAATAATGATATATGGTTAATGAAATTACTCATATGTTTGCAATACACAGTTTATTAAAGAATATTACTATTACACAACATTAGACATCATTTTGAAGTAGGCTATAACATTCTTTCTACAATCCTGTAGAAGGTGTCGAAAACGACACCTCGGCCATCCTAATGTTAAAGGGTGGGTCTTCCTCTACCAGCTTATTTAGTGAGCAACATTGTATATCACTACAGTATTACTCAACACCTTCTTTGCTAAACAGTGAAAATTGAAAAACCACTTAATGCTGAAATTTATACTAACCTGACTTTTGCATCTGGCCTGACGAGCTCATATATGCCAACTCCTTAAGTTTTCTTATCTTCTAGCAGTTTTTTCTGTCAATTATTTGGGACCCATTCTAGTCTAGTCTTTATTTGAGATATGATCTGTTATAAGAAAATTTTCTTTTTTGGCTATAGCTTTTTTTCATATTTTCTGAGTCTGACCATAAGGGGAAGGTTGCTTTTTACATATACTTTTAATCCATATGCATTGAATGCCATAAATAGAAATTACTTGTCCGTCATTGTATTTTAAAGGACAAATTTGCAAAGATTAGTTTTAATGCCACATATGAAACTGAGATCATCAGGTTGACAATTCTTTTTGTTTCTGCTGTCATTTTTTTCTGAGATAAATTAAGTATTCTTCTCATTTTTTTTTCTTTCATGGATTTTACACCTGATAAAGGTTGATGGAAGCATCAGCAAAATTGTTGACAATTTCAGGTATTTAAAGAATAAGTTAAATTGTCCAAACAAAATTTGATATTTTAATGACGTCTCTTAAAATTATAAACAAGAAATTAATTATCCCCTGAATGTAACAGATAAACATTTTTCCTACAAAATCACTACATTCATTTTAATAATAGTATTTCATATCTTTTAAATTTGGTGATTTTCTAAGCATAGTTGAGAGGTAGCATAAAGTTGAAAGTTGTAGTTGGTTGAGTTAGACAAGCTTGTTAACCATTACACCAGATCAAGTGTCCTATCTTTTTAATTTTGTTTACAAATTTACTTTGAATTACTTTACCAAGTATTGAAAAACTTACTGTATATACTCAAGTATCATGTGGCCTTTGAAGACCTAATTTTGGTCAACGGCATAGCCAGGGCCAGCAGTACATATGCTAATTTTATATCTCGTGTATGATGCTACCCGCTTAAAATTAGCTTCAAAATTAGGTCTTCAAAAGTCGCATGATACGCTAGTATGTACTTAAATTTTCTATTGGACATAAAGTGGGGGACCGGTTTTCTATTATTAGGAATTAATAAACTGATCCCCCAAGAATTATTACATAATAATTGTAAATGTTTGCATATAAAATCTCCCCACTTAACATTTAATGGTTGATTTTGTTTGAAAATGCATAGGCAACATGTTAAACTCTTCTTCTAAAAGCAAAATATGCTCTAGTCTGGCTCAATAAAGGAGTGCTCAATGAGGAAGAAGCTCACTCTATTAGTATTGGTCTACAAGGCTAACTTTTCAAACATTGCTCAATGGCAGGCAATCAAGGTTTTTTCTATGTCTGGCACAGGGCATCATAAAAGGAGCACTTAGAATTAAACTCGCTAAAATGGAGTGTGAGAATAGATCATTAACTCTTTCTAATGTGATATTCTAATGGCAATTTCTTTAGTGTCGTTCCTTAACTTTTGCTATATCTTGGTCTTTCTGAAATATTTAAATCTAAGTAAATGTATCATTACTAATTTTTTACTATTTTTGTCTTTTGTTTCATCTTTGACATCTGCCTAATAATTGTAGTAGTAGTAGTAGTATTACATTGTTCTAATTTCTTAGTTGACATCTTATTATTATTATTAATTATTAACTAGTGTTTCTTTCATCTTAATTTCTGATACTTTTCATCACAACCCTTCGGGTCATTTTTACATTCCTTGACAATAAGGATAAAGAATAATGTTTCCAATAATTCGTGGCAGCTTGTTTAACTAGAACAGTGTCTTATCAAGGAGGCTACTCATCCGATATTAAAATGGTGTAAAAACAAACTGCCTATTGTGATAAGGAACAAAAATTAACATAGCAGAAATAGCCAAAAATTGATAATTTTGAGATTGCTTCATCTAAGAAAAACAGACCACCGAAGACTATTATATCTACTACTAGTATACAGCAATGAAGATAAGATGAAACAAAAATTAATCAAAAATTACTAATGGCGAATATGCAGTTAGAGTAAATTACTTTGACTATTAAAACTTAGACAACAAAAGTAAAATATAAGAAATATTAGTCATAAAATAAAAACAGTGACTATTGTCAAAGAAATTATGACAACTTCGATATATTCAATAAGATAAGTAATTGAAAAGTATCATTCTTAACCTATTGTACACTTTTCGTATTGATTTTAAAGTAAGCTTAGCTAAATCAGTTGAACCATAAGTGTTTATAAATTGTTAGCATTTCAACAAATCTTAAAGATGCACACACACAGGTAAAGATACAGCTAAACACACATACTCTCTCTTACATGTTTTTATATAATTTGTAAGGCATTAATAATAAATTTCATATAATTTGTAAGGCATTAATAATAAATTTCATATAATTTGTAAGGAATTAATAAATTTTATATAATTTGTAAGGAATTAATAATAAATTTTATATAATTTGTAAGGAATTAATAAATTTTATATAATTTGTAAGGAATTAATAATAAATTTCATATAATTTGTAAGGCATTAATAATAAATTTTATATAATTTGTAAGGCATTAATAATAAATTTTATATAATTTGTAAGGAATTAATAAATTTTATATAATTTGTAAGGAATTAATAATAAATTTCATATAATTTGTAAGGCATTAATAATAAATTTTATATAATTTGTAAGGCATTAATAATAAATTTTATATAATTTGTAAGGCATTAATAATAAATTTCATATAATTTGTAAGGCATTAATAATAAATTTCATATAATTTGTAAGGCATTAATAATAAATTTCATATAATTTGTAAGGAATTAATAAATTTTATATAATTTGTAAGGCATTAATAATAAATTTCATATAATTTGTAAGGAATTAATAAATTTCACATAATTTGTAAGGCATTAATAATAAATTTCATATAATTTGTAAGGCATTAATAATAAATTTCATATAATTTGTAAGGAATTAATAATAAATTTCATATAATTTGTAATGCATTAATAATAAATTTCATATAATTTGTAAGGCATTAATAATAAATTTTATATAATTTGTAAGGAATTAATAAATTTCATATAATTTGTAAGGCATTAATAATAAATTTCATATAATTTGTAAGGCATTAATAATAAATTTTATATAATTTGTAAGGCATTAATAATAAATTTTATATAATTTGTAAGGCATTAATAATAAATTTCATATAATTTGTAAGGCATTAATAATAAATTTCATATAATTTGTAAGGCATTAATAATAAATTTCATATAATTTGTAAGGAATTAATAATAAATTTCATATAATTTGTAAGGCATTAACAATAAATTTTATATAATTTGTAAGGCATTAATAATAAATTTCATATAATTTGTAAGGAATTAATAAATTTCATATAATTTGTAAGGCATTAATAATAAATTTCATATAATTTGTAAGGCATTAATAATAAATTTCATATAATTTGTAAGGAATTAATAAATTTCATATAATTTGTAAGGCATTAATAATAAATTTCATATAATTTGTAAGGCATTAATAATAAATTTCATATAATTTGTAAGGAATTAATAATAAATTTTATATAATTTGTAAGGCATTAATAATAAATTTCATATAATTTGTAAGGAATTAATAATAAATTTCATATAATTTGTAAGGCATTAATAATAAATTTCATATAATTTGTAAGGAATTAATAATAAATTTTATATAATTTGTAAGACATTAATAATAAATTTCATATAATTTGTAAGGAATTAATAAATTTCATATAATTTGTAAGGAATTAATAATAAATTTTATATATAATCCAACATTTTTCTTATTACTTTAAACATGATATTAATGGCTACACACATTTGTGCAGCCAGTGTTTTGAACAGTGTAAATTTAAGTCTACTGGCCTGTGCATTTGAGAGTCTTAAACAAAATGTGGCTTCAGGAATTCATATTTTCTTTATTATGAATACAATGCACAAACTGATTGACATAAATTTACACTGTTCAAAAATCAGGAATGTCTACACAAACATATATATCTGTTCGATATAATGTTTAAAGTAAGAATGTTCTGTTCATAATAGTTACAAGAGATTGCAATTTCTTCCTGAATATATTTTAGGTATTCTATTTGCTAAACCTATTTCAAAATGTATTGGTTTGAGAATAATATAACTGTTAATGAAATAAAATGTTAATAAATTATAAATAAATTAAACTGTTAAGAAAACTGCTAAGAAAATAAACTGTTAATTAATGAAGTATTAAGAAAACTGTTAAGAAAAGGAAATGTTACAAAATAAAATGCTATTAAAATAATACTATCAATAAAACTTTATAAAAAATGAAATAAAATGTTAAGAAAACTGTTACAAAATAAAATTAAGAAAACTGTTAATAAAAATAAAATAAACTATTATGAAAACTGCTAAGAAAATAAAAATGTTAAGAAAAGGAACTATTAAGAAAACTTAAGAAAATAAAATAAGCTGTTATAAAATAATATTAAGAAAACTGTTAATAAAATAAAATAAACTGTTACGAAAACTGCTAAGAAAATAAAACTCTTAAGAAAAGGAACTGTTAAGAAAACTTAGGAAAATCAAATAAACTGTTACAAAATAATATTAAGAAAATTGTTAATAAAAATAAAATAAACTGTGAAGAAAACTGCTAAGAAAATAAAACTGTTAAGAAAAGGAACTATTGAGAAAACTTAGGAAATTGAATAAAACAAAATTGTTATTAAAATAAAACTGTCAATAAAACTGTTAGAAAATAAACTATTAAGAAAACTAAAGAAAAATAAAATAAAACTAATTAATTTTTCTCTTTTATTATTATTATTTCCTTTTTCCACAATCTTTGATATTTGTGTAATTGCTGTAGATTGACAGCCTGAGTAAAGCTGTGATAAAATGTTACAAAAAAGAGAGTAGATATATTCCAAAAGCAACTACGTAAAGTTTTAGTTTTGACTTTACTTTTTGTTACATTTTTACCAAAACTTTACTCAGACTGTCAATCTTTTCACCCTCTATTCTTTATAACAGAATGATTCTAATATACGATCATAGGTGGCTGACTAAGAGTTCACATGCTACTAAATTCACATTAGACCCTCATTAGATAGGGTAGAAGAAAATGAAATTTGCAGGTAATATCAAGCCATTTAGGTACGTTTGAACATTTTCAATGAGAAATGTTATCTAATTATTTTATTTGCCTTTTTTTGTTTCTACTTTGTGCCAAAAAGAAAAAAACCCAAATTTTAATTTAAAAAAATAATTTTTCATTAATTATATCATAGAATTGGACATTTGTAAAATCACTGATTAACTTTAATCAGTTATTTTACTATACATAAGCCCATTTGATAACAGAGGGGATGCAACTCCCCCCACCCCCTACTCAGAATTATATTTGACTTAAGTGGCAAACCAAATATTCAGAAAAGCTGAAAAAAAAAAATTAATAAACTTTACAAGTTAGGCTGATTTTTTTTTTTTTTTTTTTTTTTTTTTTTTTAAAGAGCCCTAGAATTAAAAATACTTTCTGTAAAAACTAAATTACCTCAGTATTTTTTTTCATTAACTTTACATGTAATTGATGATATCACAGGTAGGATTTTGTTTTAAACAAATATGATAAAACATACAATCACATAAACGTACATTATTGACTATTGTCGCCATATTTATTACAACGTTTCAGCCGTTGTACACTCCGGCCTTCTTTAGGTGGTTGGAATGTTGAACTGAACCCTTTATTTCACTCATGTCTAGTTCCACATGTCAGTTATCTCCTGTTAATTTGAAATCTGAAAGTTCTCCACTGCCATAACCAGGTATTGAACTCACAATGTTTGGGTCCTGTCATTGGATCTAACCAACACCTTTATCCACTGTGCCATGTGTCCTTGAGGACATCTAAGTATGAATTTCTGGGTATTATAAACCTAATGTCTTCAGCAACCATTTTTACCAGTGCTCATATTGCAATTTTTTGATGTTATCATTATATTATGTTTTTACCAGAGCTCATATTGCAACTTTTGTTGCTATTATCGCTTTTCTCTGGCACTCCTTGAGCCTACCAAGCATAGAAATGAATACAATATGGGAACCAGTAATAAGGAGTGCCAGAGAAAAGCGATCCAGGTTAGATCCAGTGACAGGACCCAAAGAGTGTGAGTTCAATACCCGGTTACGGCAGTGGAGAACTTTCAGAGGGAAAAATTAACAGGAGATAACATGGCATGTGGAACTAGAACAGTCTACCCCAGTGAGCGAAATAAAGGGTTCATTTTGACATTCCAACCACCTGAAGAAGGCCAGAGCATACAACGGCCGAAACGTTGTAATAAATATGGCGACAAAGATGAGGACAATAGTTCGAATAATGTAAATAATGTACATAATACCTCATCTCAGAAATATAGTCACATAAATGTGTATCACATTAATGATTGCATAGATGAGGAATACTAAGTGACTGTACCAAGGCGTTGGTTAGATTCAATGACAGGACCCAAAGAGTGTGAGTTCAATACCCGGTTAAGGCAGTGGAGAACTTTCAGAGGGAAAAATTAACAGGAGATAACATGGCACGTGGAAAGAGAATCATTCTGGAAATGACGAGAAAGACAGTCATTCAAAACATATTATATAATTATCGTCATTATGTTCTCTTTGAATTCTCATTACTAACACAGATTATACTAAATTATTAATTGGTAGGATAATCTGTGAGAAATTAATTGGTAGGATAATCTGTGAGAAATTTGTCAGATAGTTTGTTTTTTTTAGTTCACCCCACGCAAGGCAATAAAGCTACTAACATACAAGGAGTTACTGGGTGCGGACGAATTAGAAACAGAAAAATGACTAATGGACGAGAATAAAAAATCAGGAGGACATTAGATAGCGATTGACACTGCATTTAGATTATTGCTGATTAAAGTTGGCTGGAAAACATGGAGCTGGAAAGAAGTTCCACAAGGAAGAAGTGCAACAAAAGAAACTGTTAGCATAGAACTTATGGTTACATCTAGTCAAATCAACTACAAATTGATGAGATCGCAATGCCAGTCTGGTACTGCACTTAAGTTAAAAAAAAGTCTAGGTGTCATAGTGAAAAGTTCATTCGAACAAGTAACATGAAAATATTTATAGAAAAGGCACAGGGAGGTAACCTTATGGGGAAGTGACTGATGCCAGGTCAGGACCAATAATATTGCTTATTCTTCTTTGGATTTTATCAAGGAGCTTTAGATAATACCACAAGCACTGGACCATATGTATCAGCAATATTCTAAGCATGGAGGAATAATAGACTTATAGATAGTTCAATATATTTTATTGTTATACATTATTTATATAGACAAAAATATTTAACTAAATGCTCTGTTTATAATAAACAGTATTAACAACATTTACTGGCCTGAACATCCAAGAAATTTTATAGAAAATATGCATCCTCTAACAGGAATTGAGTTTAGCTACGAAGGAAGTGTCTGGTTAGCAAGATCAATGTTACCGCTTTTAAACTACAAACTTCCCATGATTTCCCTCAAAACTGGTATAGCATGCCAGGCTATATGATGGTTCCGTGTAGGATGCAGGTTCGATTCCTGTCAGAGCACGCATATTTTCCATGAAATTTCTCAGACGTTCAGGCTGGTAAATGTTGTTAATACTGTTTATTATAAACAGAGCATTTACTTAGATATTTGCATCTATATAAATAATCTATAACAATGAAATATCTTAAAATAATTGTCAGACTTAGTCCATTTCGTCGTGTGTGACATCATTTGTTCACAGTAAGATATGCTTTGATGAGATATGGAAGTTTGAGGGAAATCGTGTGAAATTTGTAGTTTAAAAGCAGTAAAATCGACCTTGCTAACCAGACACTTCTCTTGTAGTTAAACTGGTATATCATCTCAGGCGATGAGCGGTTCCGTGTAGGGTACAGATTCGATTCCTGTCAGAGGACACATGTTTTCTATGAAATCTCTTGGACGTTCAAGCTGGTAAATGTTGTTAATACTGTTTATTATAAACAGTGCTTTTGCTTAAATATTTGTCTCTATATAAATAACGTATAACAATAAAATATATTAAATAATTGTTGGACATAGTTCATTTCATAGTGTGCGACATAATTTGTTTGCTTATAGATATATAGGATAGATTCTGGAGAGAAAAATTGTCTCTCATGACAAACCAGTCAATTAACTTTTTCAGCAGCTGACCTAGTGTTGGATTCAGTGTAGTCTTTCCACTTCATGCCAGCTGAGAACTTTAGTCTGAAAAGGTGCTTCTGAGTCACAACAGCTTGAACAAGACCAGTTCTCTCAAACCCTTGGTCATTATGACTTGTGATTTCATGCTAGCACAACCATCTTCTGAATAGTTCCATCTACCCAGTTACATTCACAAGACTGGGATTAACCCGTGGTATGTTTTTCAGGCATTTTTTCTGGCTGAGATCGTCTCCCCAAGACTGATAACATCAAGAATTCACCTTCCTAACAAATCAACCATGATGAGATTTTAATTTGTCACGTATTTCTTTGGTGTTTAAAACTGATTTTTTGAATGTTGAGTATAGCTTTTTAAATTTTCAAAATGCTTGTCTAAGACAAAATATCAGAACGGGTTTAGTTTGGATAAATTAAAAAAAAATATTTGGATGATTCACTGCAGGCAAAGCCCCGGGGCCACTCAAGGTAGAGTGTTACAGTAAGAGGCACTGTTTATGCCGACAGAAGGGAAAGATAACAATTAACCTTAGAACAGTTTAAGACTGTAGTGATCAGGGAAGTCGGTTCCACAGAGCACTGGTTCACAGGAAGAAGTTGTTTGTGTAGAACTTACTATTCACCAATGGAAGCTAATGTTCTTTCAACTCAAAGGGTTAAAAGGAATCTGCAGTATTTGTTCATCAAGTGGCAAACACTTTTTGTTTAATTGGCATCAGTTTAATTCACCGTAAAAAAGTGAAATAAAATATGCTAATATCCATGTGCATTGTCAGGGGTTACTAAGGGGTCTTCCACCTTAGAAAATTTGCTCCCTTAATATTTCGAGTTCTGGTCCTTTAAGTTGTGGTGAGCCAAGTAAGAATTTGCACATTAAAATTCGTTGAGTGGGGAGCTAGATAATGGCTACTCTAGTTCCTGCTACACAGTAACTACTTATCTAAGATGTTGCATACTGAGAAAGACAATATTCGGAAAAATCCTATAGAACTTCTAATGTCATAATCTAAGAAGAGCAGGAGTTAGACAGTTTCTACTGACAACAACTGCGAATTCTGATAGGGGAAAAGTACCCCCATCATATCTCCAGCAAGAACTTGTACAGCAGATGTCAAGAATCTCATTTGTCTTTGTTTATTTTGAAAGCAAGATAGAAACTTCTTGGACATATTTCACGAATAGGACCAGAATGCCCAGCTAAAAAAAACAAACTATGGAGTTTTACTTTGAAAAGACTGACTTCAAAAAGTTCAGTGGTCATCCAAGAACCACCATAGTTACAACACTGAACTGAGACATTCAATGAACAAGGCAGAAAAGATCCGACTTTTTCCTTTGGAGAAGTTTACAGTAAAAGAGGATCTGCCACAAATCCATAAACTCGGTCAGAGGTCAGAGAAGCTGGCAAAATATTGTTGAATCAGTATACGATGTTACTGGAGATGACAGAACATCTTAATGTTATGGGAGCTAGGTACCATCACCCCCTCCATGTAAATCATTTGCTCCCTCCACCTTAAGGAAATTATGGGAACTAAATTTAATTGTGCAAAGTCTTACTTACTCCTATTCCTGATTTAAAGGCTCCTATTTAAAGCACTCTAATAGCAAAACTTGTCGATATGACCAGCACCTGTAATTAATTTTGTCTAGATTTTCTTTTGTTTTATTCCTGTAGCTTCTTATGGTCAATAACCAGGTCATTTTTACGTTCCACAAGTATAGAGTATGGACCAGAAATTAAGATAAGAATTACTTTTGATATATCTTGTGGGGGACTTATACTTTTGATTGGACATAGACTCTAAAACAATTTTGGGATCCCTGATGTTTAATTAATGATTGCAGAATGTCAAAATCAATTAAGGATTTGCAATAAAGTGAAAAAAAGTGAAAGAAAAAGTGGGCAAAATTAATAATGATGACAATGCTTCATTGTAAAATGTTCGGAAAAATTAAAACTATTTAGAAAAAATGTCTACCTTTTATCCTAATTTGTTAGCTTCAAATAACCTTCTTTTTTTCATCTTCCTTATTGTTTCAAGCATGACTTTAATCCAAAACTGAGAAGCAGATTATTTATACCCGAGGCATTGTAAAAAATTTTAGATATAAAAACATTTCTTTAATCCCTAGCTTTAAGCATGACTTTAATTCATATTAGAGAAGATTGTTATTTAGACACGAGGCATTCTAAAGTTTAAATTAAAAAAATTACTATTCTTAAATCTTAGATTTAAGCATGACTGTAATTCATTAAAAAAGAAAAATATTGTTTATACAAGAGGCATTATAAAGTTTAAATTTTAAAAAATCTGTACTTTTTTTCTTAGATTTAACCCCGACTTTAATAACAGAGCAGATTATAATTTATACAAGAGACATTGGAAAATTTATATTGTCAAGTTATGCCTTAATTTTTTTAAAAAAGAGGAATAATTTTTAATGACTCTCACCTAAATTTCAAATTGTCGTTTTTTTTCTAGATTTCTTTTATGCTCTTTGAAATAACATTTTTCAAACAAAAATTAATTTTAAAAATAAACAAAAAAAAAAAATGAATAAATAAAAAAAATGCTTCCTTTTTTAGCCATCACTCATTTCAACTTGGCAGTTGTGAGTTCTCATTTGTTGATCTCATGCCTTTATTAGGAATCAAACAAATCCATATAATCTGTTGGCTTTTTCATCAACATACATTTCCAACTTACATTCTTATTGTATAAACTGTCATACTTTTTTTTTTTTTTTTTGGTGGGGGGGTTGTATGCTTTTATTATGCTTTGTGTGTGTTTCTTATACAAGTTTATATTCTGGCATATTTAATAAATAGACAACATTTACCAATAACTCCTTCTTCCCAACACTTCCAATCAATTTTCGTTTATTTAGTTCCATTTGCTTGATTTTGTTGTTTTTTTTTGTTGATTTTCAATTCTTCTTTCATTCTGCAGTTATAAAATGTTTTATTCGGTAAAAAAAAAATCTGATTAGCTTTTAATTAAAACTGCCAAATAATTATTTCTCTCAATTTATATTTTATCCAATTAAAATAATTAATTTTAAGTTGATTTAAATAAAATATATTATTTAATTAAATAAAATTTAAATTCCAGTTCATTAAAATACTTAATTTTAACTACATAAAAATAGTTTGTGAATGCTTAAAAATACGCTATTTTCAGTTGATTAAAATATTCACTACATTTTCTATTGATTAAAAATAACACAATTTTTGCTTGATTAAAATGCTCAATTTTTAAATTATTAAAAAATATTTTCTCTCGATTAAAATATTCAACAAATTGATTAATAATACTCAATAAATTTTCAATTAATTAAAAATACTCACTAAGTTTCACTTGTTTAAATTTCTCTATTTTCAATTGATTAAAAGTACTCTATTTTCAACTGAATAAAAGATACTATTTTCAATTGATTAAAAGTACTCTATTTTCAGTTGAATAAAACTACCCTATTTTCAATTGATTAAAACAGTTTTCAACTGATTAAAATACTCAGTTAAATTTTAATTGAATAAAAAACTCTGTTAAACAAAAAATTATTCTCATTAAAAATAAGAATATTTTATTCTGTAATATAAAACACATTCTGCCATTTATTGGTTAAACATTCTTATCTCCTCTATTTGAAGGCCTTCGAGCCACATTAGGTTAAAACACTGGTTTGCATATGATCATCGAAGTTAAGTAACATTGAACTTGGTCAGTACCTAGATGGGTGACTGCTTGGGAATACCGGGTGCTGTAAGCTTGGATGTATGGGTGGTGTAATGGATAATGGCTCAGAATTGTTAATTGGAGAACTCGGTTACAATTCCCATTGGGTTTGTTATATTCACATATGCAAATACCTTTCAGGAAGGCATGAATCCACCCCTTCTCCCAGCTATGGGTTAATTAATAAGACTTGTATCATTAAATCATTATAATCTCAAAAATAAAAATTATTACAATTTTTATGGGAAAAAGAGACAGAAAAATAAGAAAAATTATTAAGCATAACAATGGAATAACTCCTTAATATGTAGGGGTGTTCAGGTTGCTAATATAATATAATATTGCAAGAATTACTTATGTATCGCAGTCCTTTGGGATGATGATCAGTGTGTTAAGTGGCATATGTGATGTGATCCATGCCTGGGTGACCATCTCTGTTTCATTTCATCACTGACTCGGTAGGAGACATTCCCACAGTAGGTTGCCATTTCTTTCTCTGGTAGACTGGTTGCCAACTAAGGCTATAGAACCCAGTCTGTCTTTTATTCAACCCAAAGCTGCAGGAGGAGACGAGATGGATTCATGCCTTTCCCAAGGGTATTTGCACATAAGTGAATATAACAAACCTGACTGGAATTCAAACTTGTCTCTCTAATATCCATTGCACCACAACAGGCATCCATGTTGATGATAGTTAAATAATAATAATAAAAATGATAATAATCATTAATATTATTATTATTATTATTATTATCATTATTATTATTATTATTAATTGTAGTAGTTTTTCTTCATTCAATCATTGAAGTAAAAATTTAAACCTCTGAAATGAATACTTAAAATTATTAAAAAATTAATATGAAATATGAATGAAATGTTTTAAATTTAGTATGAAATATAAAAAATTTAAAAATTTAATACGAATATAATTTTTGTTTTAAATTTAATATGAAATATAAAATTTAAAAAAAAATTTAATACGAATATAAATTTAAAAAAATTTAATATGAATATAAATTTAAATAAATTTAATATGAAATATAAAATGTATTAAATTTAATATGAAATATAAAAACTTTAAAAAGTTAATATGAATATAATTTAAAAAAAATTTAACATGGAATATAAAATATTTTAAAATTTAATATGAATATAAATTTAAAAAATTTAATATGAAATATGAATTTTATAATAATTTAATATGAAATATAATTTCTTTTTAAATATAAAATTTTAAAAATTTTATATGAATATAATTTTTAAAAAAATTTAATATTAAATATAAAATTTATTGAAATTTTATATGAATATAAATTTAAAAAATATAATATGAAATATAAGTTTTTTAAAATTTAATATGTAATATAATTTCTTTTTAAGTTTAATATAAATTATAAAAATTTAGACAATTTAATATGAATAAAAATTTTAAAAATTAAAAAAATATGAATATAAAAATTTAAAAATTTAATATGAATATAAACATTTTAAAATTTAATATGAATATAAAATTTAAAAAATTCTATATGAAATATAAATTCTTTTTAAATTTAATATAAATTATAAAATTTAAAAAAATTTATATGAATATAAAATTTTAAAAATTTAATATGAAATATAATTTCTTTTTAAATTTAATATAAATTATAAAAATTTAGACAATTTAATATGAATATAAAATTTTAAAAATATGAATATAAAAATTTTAAAAATATGAATATAAAAATTTTAAAATTTAATATGAATATAAAAATTTTAAAATTTAATATGAATATAAAATTCAAAAAATTCTATATGAAATATAATTTCTTTTTAAATCTAATATAAATTATAAAATTTTAAAAAATTTATATGAATATAAAATTTTTTAAATTTAATATGAAATATAATTTTTCAAAAATTTAATATGAAATATAAAATTCTTTTAAATCTAATATGAATCAATTTTTTTAAAAATTTAATATGAAATATAAAATTTAAAAATATTTAATATGAAATATAAAATTTTAAAAAATTTAACACATAATATAAAATTTTAAAAAATTTAACATGAAATATAAAATTTAAAAAAATTTACTATGAAATAAAATTTAAAAAAATTTAATATGAAATATAAAATTTTAAAAAATTTAATATGAAATATAAAATTTTACAAAATTTAACATCAAATATAAAATTTAAAAAACTCTAATATGAAATATAAAATTTAATATGAAATATAAAAATGCTAAGTATGTTTATTTGATTAGTTTTCCTTCCTGTTCTTACAAAATCATAAAAAATAAAAATTGCTTATCACAAATCTACTCAATTCACTAAGCCTGTCTCCTATTATTACGCACTGATTCTTGATCGAAAAGAATCAAAATTGTGATAAATAACAAGACAATATCTTAGAAATTCAGACAAAAATTCTTAACATAATACACGCCATTTTTATGATCAGTTTCTTCAGTT
Source organism: Acanthosepion esculentum (assembly GCA_964036315.1). Lineage (NCBI taxonomy): Eukaryota > Metazoa > Mollusca > Cephalopoda > Sepiida > Sepiidae > Acanthosepion > Acanthosepion esculentum. The sequence continues at coordinate 64,379,764 of OZ038513.1, read as the reverse complement.
CTATTACAATATTTAGTCTCACTGTAATTTTGCAGACAATATATCGTTACTATTCTTTATTGGTATGATTATATATTACTATCATACATGGATTCTTCATTGTTGTCATCGGCAAAAAGTTTTGATCACTTAGTTTTTTTCTTTTGAATTTTTGGAGACAATATGCTAGATATTTTTACTTTTATACTTTTCTTTTCTCATATTTGTCATCCTTCTCACAGTGAACGAGCTGTATGACTAGCTAGCCAGTACTCCAAATCATGCATTTCTGCAGTGTTTAACAAGCTAGTCTCACAGAACATCTACTGGGATAAGAATCAAGATGACAAGGGATCTAAAAGTATCAATGTATAATAGCAAAAAAAAAAAGAAATGTCTTAGAAATTCTAGAAAAAGTGATTGAAACATTGGGATAAAGACAACAAAATCAATGTATAATGGTAACAATTGCTCTTAGGAATTCAAAGATTTTCTGATTAGTTTCAATCTAACCAGTGTTCCTTGTAAGCAGTAAAGCTAGACACAGAAAAAGAATAGGGTACACAGTAAAATGATAACGCTACATACAAATTTGGAAAGGTTCAAGATAAATAAAAATTATGTTTAGCGTAATCTTTTTTCACCATTGTCATTGTTTGTCAGGCAATGTGTTATTAGAATTATAAATTGATTGTTCTGGACCATTTTCTTTAAAAATAAGTTATTCCAAAATTCGCTTGAAGATGAAACAGAACTAATATTATTAATTTAATTATATAATTAAATTTAAAGTTTTTAGCTTCAGTTTTTGAAACATATGTTATTACTGTGTAGTGAAGAAACCATATTTTAAATCAGTTAATTTATAACATATATATATATATATATATATATATATATTATCAATTCACCCCAAGCAAGGCAGCAATGCCACTAAGATGCATGGGGCTACTGGGAGTGGAAGAGAATTAGAAAACTTTAGAAGAAAGCAGAGACTCACTCTTAAACAGGAAACAAGGAATATTTGTGGGATTTAGCATAAACTTTTGGCCATCTTTACACATGAATTTTTAAGATGATGGACTTTTACTATTATACATTGATTTTTTTTGGACTATTTTTTACTTGTCCTTGTTGTTTACATTACAAAATTTTGGCCATTGTGGGGAGGAGCAAATGATTTACAGGGACAAGGGATGGCCCTCTAACTCCTCTCATGCACAAAAAAATGATTGAACTAATTTTAATGTGTAAATTCTTACTTGACCCCATAACTTAAAGGTACCACCGATTAAAATATTGGAGGGTATCTAAGTTTCATTTTATCAGCATTTTTGCTTAGGTTCAGTATTTTTTCAGACCTATTTCTTTGTTGGATTTTTTTTCACAACAATTTAGGTACTGTTACTCTGAAGATAGCTAAAAGTTATACACCATCCTTAGGCCAAATGCCCATTGGTATCAATGGTATTCTGAATAATCCCTCTCCAGTGGGATCATCCAAAGATGTCAAAATCTATCATGCTTTGTTTTACAGGCAAAGTATTTGCACTCCGCTCAAGACCTAATCATCTTTGTACAGCTTCAGGTAGCTGAGTCTTGCAACCTTCTCCTAGACTGGCTACTAAATACGTCTAGTCTAGCTCACTATTTAACCCATAGCTGAAAGGAGAAAATATGGATTCATGCTTTTCCAAAGCTTATTTCTGTGAAAGGGAATGCAATGAACACTGGGATAAAAACAAAAACGATAAGGATACTCGTCTTAAAGAATCAATGTATAATAGTAAAAATACCTAATCTCAGCAGTCCAAATAGAACAGTAGTCAAAACATTGGAATAAAGATAAATAAACAGAGAGAAATAATCAAAGTGAATCAAGGTATAATAGCGGCAAGAACACATTTTAGAAATTCAAATGTAAACAAGAAGAATCTTTGGACGTTCTTCTTTGTGTAGATGCTGTTGTTAAAATTTCAGACAATCCATTTTTCGGCCATTATCAGGTTTGATTCATAACAGTAAAGGATATTTTGTTTTCAACAGCTCAGCAAGAAATACCTCAGAAAGTCTATAAAGAAGAGATTAAATTTGTTCAAACGATATCGGATATGCTAATGAAATTTATTTTTTAAAGTTACAGACAATACATTTCTATAGTTAAGAACTACACTATGAAAACAAATAAATCTTCCCACAGACTTGCTCAGTTTTCCAAACATAGTCAGTCATGTAGGGAGTTTTCTTAAGAATGAAGTTTAATTTGTTCTTATGGCAATCTGTAATGAGGGCTGAAACATTTTGTTGACAACAGTAACTATACAAAGAAGAGATACAAGCCTCTTTATGAAACTGATTATGTTAATGAGTCTTCTGAAAGTTATAAACAATATATTTTAGTCTTTCTAGGAATATCTAAGATGAGGGACTATTACTATCAGATTCTTTTGTGTTGGAATTGTGAGAATTACAGCCAAGATAACAATAATGGTCCAAATAACCCGGCATATAAAAATGATAATTCCTCTTCTAAAAAAAATTTGAACAGAAATGATCTAATCGATATAGATCTGGTATGACGTACTAATATGCTGAAATGTTATGAGTATAATAACCAAGATGAAATTGCTAGTCCAAATAGCAAAACATAATAATGATAATTCCTAATCTCAAAAGTTTCAACCAAAATTATTAAATTGAAACAGATGAAATTGCTAGTCCAAATAACAAAACATAATAATGATAATTCCTCATCTCAAAAATTTCAACCAAAATTATTAAATTGAAACAGATGAAATTGCTAGTTCAAATAACAAAACATAATAATGATAATTCCTCATCTCAAAAATTTCAACCAAAATTATTAAATTGAAACAGATGAAATTGCTAGTTCAAATAACAAAACATAATAATGATAATTCCTCATCTCAAAAATTTCAACCAAAATTATTAAATTGAAACAGATGAAATTGCTAGTTCAAATAACAAAACATAATAATGATAATTCCTCATCTCAAAAGTTTCAACCAAAATTATTAAATTGAAACAGATTCCATCTAATATACTAAAATACTGAAATGTGAGTAAAACAATTAAGATCAGAATGTTAGTCCTAAAAATAAGCATATAATACTGATATTACGTCATCTCAAACATTCTATCAAATATTATCAAATTCATGTGGATGCAACATGATATATTTACCACAAAAATGTTTTGAGTAGAAAAACAATGATAAGATTGCTAGTCCGAATGACAAAGCATATAATAATGATAATTCCTTATTTTAAAAATCCCAACAAAAATGATTGAATTGATATAAATCCAATGTGATATACTAACAGGTTGAAATTTTGTGAGTAAAACAACCAAAATGAGAATACTGGTTTGAATAACAAATATTAATTTTTCGTTTCATACATTAATTACCCGTCAATAATTTTTTAACAAAATTGTAATGGCTATACCACTCAGCCATCTTTCTGCCTGGATTTTTAAAACAAGGTACTCTTACTATTTTATACCAAATCTTTTATATCAGTTTCCTTATCTTTGTTGTTATTATCACAATATTCTGATTGCTGTACCTTCTGCATTTCTCTGCATTTCCGAGTTAGATATTTTTAGGATTTTAAGGTGATTCATGAAAGTCAGTTTCCTACTTTTTGTTGTTTTTAACCAAATTTTTAGGCTACAAAAAGATTATCAAAATGATAATGTTAACAAAATTGGTTTGTAAGAATCACTGTATCATGTATCATAGAAAAATCACTGTATCATGTATCATAGAAAAATCAATGTATCATGTCTCATAGAAAAATTAATGTATCATAGAAAAATTAATGTATCATAGAAAAATTAATGTATCATGTATCATAGAAAAATTAATGTATCATAGAAAAATTAATGTATCATGTATCATAGAAAAATTAATGTATCATGTATCATAGAAAAATTAATGTATCATAGAAAAATTAATGTATCATAGAAAAATTAATGTATCATAGAAAAATTAATGTATCATAGAAAAATTAATGTATAATGTATCATAGAAAAATTAATGTATCATAGAAAAATTAATGTATCATAGAAAAATTAATGTATCATGTATCATAGAAAAATTAATGTATCATGTATCATAGAAAAATTAATGTATCATGTATCATAGAAAAATTAATGTATCATAGAAAAATTAATGTATCATGTATCATAGAAAAATTAATGTATCATAGAAAAATTAATGTATCATAGAAAAATTAATGTATCATGTATCATAGAAAAATTAATGTATCATAGAAAAATTAATGTATCATGTATCATAGAAAAATTAATGTATCATAGAAAAATCAATGTACCATGTATCATAGAAAAAATGCCTCATTGCATAAATTCAGATAAGATTTTTTATGAGACTGATATAGTATCAGAATGGAGATAACTGGAAAAGTCTCTACTAAAAGTGGTACAAATATACAGACAATTAAGATTCTTCTGTAGATGTCCAAAATCTGACATAATAATGAAAACATGAGAAAGACAAAAGCACAGATGAGAAAAGAGATTGGAGATTCTTTAATTAGGCAGTGAATCCATCATGATTGTTGAATAAAGCATTTTCTACCTGTGAGCAATCATTCGTAATTTTAATAACAGAAGATATAGACAATTTCAAACCTTCATGGCAAGGACACACTTATTTAGTAGCAAACTGTTCGCATGCCCTCTATATTCCATTGGTGAGAAGTAAGTTCCACTTCTTCGAGTGAGCTACTGCTCTGTGGAACTAACTCCTAAGAGGATGCTTCTCTGCTCACTACAGTCTTAACCTGTCAAGCCTATAGTCAACCATTATCTTCCTATTTACACAAATTACCTCCTAACATAACCCTCTACCTTGAATGGCTCCCAGGACTTGTAAAGGGTGAAGCATAATGTAACCCCCCAAAAAAAAATTCAATAAAATTCTGGAAAAATTAAAATTTCAAAAATCTAAAGCCCATCAAATAGGAAACTCCAGTCCAAAGAATACGATATAAATTTCTCACAATAATCTTTAAAAACAATGAGAAACACCAGTAAATGCCATTGAAGTATATAATAAATGTGAATGTCAGTGTATCACTGTGTCACACTTTACTCCTAGAGGCCGTAGCCCAACAAACCATACTATATTTGAATCAGGCTGACTCTGTGAGCAAATTAGAAACATTCTGGGCTGGATCCGGACCTGCAATCCTGAAATTTTGGATTCCCAAGTTTTCATTTTTGAGATTGTTTTCGGCAATTTTTTTATGTGATGTTTCTTTTTGCGAGTCATTTTTTTTGTGCGGTAAGATCTGACCATGCGAAAATCTGGCAGATGAGATAAAATGGCAAAAAGTAAAATAAAGATGAAAAAGACGAGGAAAGCATGGGTTAGTAATACAGATCCTTAAAGCACGGATTGATAAGCTGAGATGGAAAATGGGACTAAACCGGGGTGGGGTAAAAGATGAGGAATGCCTGATGGTACAGTGAATCAAATATTGTGATAGAAATGAGTATAAAGAAATTGGTCTGACAGAATCAATGCATAATAGTTTAGCGTTATGAGAATATAAAATAAAACGATTTTACGATGTTTAGTGGAAGCCTTTGAAATATTTCGGTAAGGCAATGCAGTTCAAAATAGATCTGAATGCTACCTGTGGATTATTTAAAACATTCTAAAAAAGAAAGGGTTGCTAAAGTTGACATATTCCGATAACGCATAGATTGCTTGATGACAATTTTCGGCAAACATTAAGACATTCTTTTCTTATGAAATTTCTGTTTTATTTTCTTTCTTCAAATGACACTGCATGCCACCATTTTGTTTCTGTCTTCTCCATACCTCAGGCATAAGTGAGGCATTTATAGCCATCCTCCCTTCTTGCTCTCTTCCTGACAGGAATCATCTTTGTGACTAGTCTCCACTGCTTCTCCTTCCACTTGTAGAATATATTAGCAGGCCATTAGTTATACCTTGTTCTTTACTTCAGCATACCATTGAACTTTTTTGATAACAGTGCTGACCATTAAATAACAAGAAAAGAAGACTGATGGATGAAAGTAAGGTTCTTGTACTACTTTCAGATTGGAAGAATACGATTCCAGCCTTCCTCCTCCTCCTCCTCTTCTTCCCCCCCAAATGGTGCCTGGCTGCTGCCCATTGCTTATCTTGGCCTGATAGGGGAGCACACGTGTAGGGGGCCAGTGAGACACCAGTGTGTGTCACCAGGACTACTTGCATTGCCGATTGTCTTGAAGACTCTATAGTCAGAACCATGAAAGACATGGATAATTCTGACAGCCATACAGGCAGAAAAGAAAAAGGCCAAAAAAGAAAAGAAAAAAACGAAAACCAAAGTAAAATTAAAAAAAAAAAAAGTGAAAAAAACAAAACAACGAGAAACAAACAAATAAAAAATATTTTGGCAAAATTCCTACGATGGCTGTTGGGGGTGAAATAAACAGTTTTTGAAAAGCACTTGCTCCCCCCCAATTTGTGGAACCTTGAGATCTTGCTTGTCCTACCATTTTGCAATTAATTAAGAAATCTAGTCTAGAAAAACAATAGAAAACACATTATTAGCATGTGATGAGACACGTCCAGAAAACGTCTAATCCTTGATATCAAAATTGGAAGAAACTAAACATCAAATGTTGAAAGAGATGGGCTGCTGGAGTAATAAATAGAGGGTCAGAATGAGAAATTGGAGAGCTGAGTTCAAATTCTGGTTGTGTTCGTTACATTCACTTATGTTCAAATACCCTTGGGAAAGGTTTAAATCTATCTTCTCCCCCTGCTATAGGTTAAATAGTGGGACTTCTAGCTAAAAAGAAATCATTTGTTATTCTTAATAAAATTGTCAATGCAATATTCACTTACAAATAAAAATAAAAAAAAATTCTTACCATCCAAAATATATTTCAGCTATAAATAACACAGATGGTGGATAAACAGTAAAAAAAACTAATGATTCAATCACTCATCATAATACTGAAAGTAATATTTACACAGCATTGTCATTAAAGGGTGTCTCATAATAACAACCCAATTTTGTTTTGCATGAAGCACTAGAAATCAATTTACTGTTAAAAAAAAGTTAATCAATTTCACAGCAGACATCTTCATAAGATCCCACCTAGTTTAAGCAATACAAGGAGATATTTTTAAAAAACATTTGTTGTCTTTTAACACATTGACTGTAAACCTTATTACTTTAAATATTATTATAGTGGATACTTTGTATTTAAAACAGCTGGTCCATTTTTATTTATAAAGCAGTACATATTATGTGAGAAAGTGTTTATTAGTATTCCTTCTCGATATTTTCTTAATAATAAAACATATTCCTTTATGATTAGCGTGGAATTCTTCAATTGAAGTTATGTCATCTGTTTATATATACATATATATATATATATACATACATAGATATATATATACATACATATATATATATATATATATATATATATATATATATATATATATATATATATATATAATACCAATTTGTAATTGGTAGTGATTATTCCAAAGAGAACATTAATGTAATGAGAGCTCAATGTAAGTTACAGAGCAGTCCGCCCTGATGATCTGCGTAGGTGAAATCTAGGTAGGTTTCTATGGCTCTTTAGGTTTACTGATATATATATATATATATATATATATATATATATATATATATATATGTATAATATCAATAAGAGCTCAATGTAAGTTACAGAGCAAAATATAATGATAAATTAAGAAAAAACCTTAAAAATCCTTATCAGTTATAATTTATTTCATGAATATTGTTATATTTATCTATTCAGACTGAATATTTTTAAGAAATGGAATCAATCCATCCTGACAGACAGATATACCGGGATAAAAAGAAGAAAGGGAAAAGAGAGAGAACAAAAGAGAGAAAAAAAGAGGAAAAAAAAATTTCTTTTTTTTTCTCTCTCTTTCATTTTTGCATTTCTCACATGATGTGTCCACCTCACATAAAACATATCAGGACAATCAAAGAAGGTCATGTGCAGATCTATAAATAAAGTTAAGTTACATCAAGTTATATGCACACTCCTCACATTCCAGGTTTGAGAGAGTTCAGCAGTGTTTACACTGCCTTGTGGGTGATGAATTACTTTCAACCCTACAGACAAAACTTTACTAGTCTCTTGTTATTTCTCTGGCAAATGTTCGGAGGAGCTACATTCTTTAGTCCTACCAGTTTAGACCTTTTCAGCTAGGGCTCATCATGAATCAAATAATACTCATTCCCTACATATTCCATTGGTAGGGAAGAAGATCAGCTTCTTCTCAAGAACTGTTACTTTGCCACTCAATACTAAATTTTCCTTTCAAGCCTTTGAGTAAAAAGAACATTCTCTTCATAGTGAGTCATAGGTTCCACTCTGATAGCTTCTTCCTATAAACTACTGTTCTGTGGAACCGACTCCCAAGAGGATGCTTCCTCAATCACTACAATCTACACTTTTTCGAGTCTAGAGTCAACCATTATCTATCCAATAATAGATATAATCTATTATAAGATATAATAATATATATAATCTGTGCTTACTTCTACCTCTTATGTCTATAAAACAATCTCAATTGGTAACGCTCTACCTTGAGTCACTCTTGGGCCTTATAGTGGGTGAATATTTTTTTTTAAAAGTGAAATATCCATTAAGAAAAAAGTCAGTTTTATTATTAGCCCTTTTTTTTCGATAAACTGAAGTAGTGTAGTTGTAAAATGTCATTTTATATCAACTTAATTTTGGCAACTGATTTTCAATATTAAAATAAGCATGACAATATTAGTCGGATGTACATTTAGCTAACTTCTGTTAAACTTTTTCTAATGTTATAATTTTTCCTTTATCTCATACTTAAAATAAAATTATTGTTCTGTTCCCAAACGACTGTCCAGTTTCATAATGATGCCCTGTATAAAGACTTGACGTTATCTCTTAGTTAATACATCTTCATCAGTTTCTTTGTTCTTGATTAATACCACTGTTTTAAAAATTCACTTTGTCTGCAGGATTGTTCATAAAATGATCTAATTTACCTGTAAATGATATAAGTTAATTACTTTGTTAATTTTATTAGATTATTCTTTGTCTGCGTGTCCCTTCAGTATGATATAATATTGTGATTTTATCAAAGATACATCTACATTGACATAAATTAACATGAAATAAGAAAGAAACCATTTCAAGAATCACATGCTAGGAAGATCCATGAAACAGCATCAAATCTGAACGTATATATATATATATATATATATATATATATATATATATATATATATATATACATACATATATACATACATATATATATATATATATATATATATATATAAATAAAAGTGAACATAGAAGTCAACACTTAGAGGCGACAGCATGAAACAGCCTGTCGCCTCTAAGTGTTGACTTCTATGTTCACTTTTATATTTGCACACGCTCTATCTCTGATATTGTGCACTTTATCCCATAAATATAGCATACCTTAAGACTATATTTCTTTAAAAAAAAGTTGTTTTTTTTTTAATTTGTAGGTCTAATGAATTGGATCTTGATTATGATTCCAATGAAATAAATTATAACAATGGAATATTAGTGTTTGAGCCTTTTACATTATATTCTTACTCTGTCATGGGCATTGAGTTCTACCTGGATTCTAACCTCTATATATATACTGACCACTGGTATTATTAATTATATATATATATATATATATATATATATATATATATATATTTGTGTGTGTGTATACACTAGCAGATTGGCCCACCAGGATACCGGGAAATTTCCCAGTGGACCCGAAAGTGATAGTTCATCATTTTAGAAATAACTAAAAAAAGTAAAAACTAAAAAAAAAAAGTAAAAACTAAAAAAAAAAACTAAAAATATTGCATAGATAGTGGGAAGATTTAAATAAGGCTTCTCTGATGCTAGATGATAGATAATAGATAATCCTTAGTTTCTTGTTTTGGGATTAAGTGGGCCCTTTTGCAAATTTTCCCTGTAGATATTTTCAACCCAGTTTGCCACTGTATATATACTTCTTTTTGATAAGATCCTTTCATACACACATGTAAGTTTTTTGAGGTCATTATTAAAGGACGAGAGAAAATTGCTGTATTTATACAAATTTTTGTTTTATTTCCAAGTACTTTTGACATATCAATGTCATCATCAGTATATGTCGAAAGTACTTGGAAATAAAACATGCATAAACACATAAATTTTCTCTTGTCCTTCAATAATGACACCAAATTCTCATCCGTGAATATGAAAGGATCTTATCGAAAATAAGTAGACAGAACATGTCTAAACTATACAACAAAACATATCTTAATAAAAACATGCTGCCGAAATATATGCCTATATATATGTATATATATATATATATATATATATATATATATATGGATGCCTTTATTCTTAAACCAAAAATGAATATTGAAACTCTATATTGATTTCTTTTATTTCAAAAGTTGATGATCCTAAAATCTACAAGCAATATAAACTTTTACTATTGTTAGATGCTTTGATCAAAACTTTATTTTTTTATAATTGACACTTTTCTGAAAATGCTTTCCACTAGATTTACATTAAAATAAGCAACACTAGATCTGATTTTTTTGTTATATGCAAATTTGAACACAATTAATCAGCTGCTCAGAAAAAATGGAAACCTCTTATAGCCAAAAATCTAGAAATGACAGACATTTTTTTTTATTAATACCCTTATTAGTCCGGTTAGGTAAATACAATGTCCAGGTCATTCTAAATCATGTCAAGTGGGTGGGAGCTCCCCAACATGCATTTTTCTCAGCGAAATAAGCTGCAACCCAAAACATGCCTCCAATTTCAACTGTCTCTCTAATCAACACTGCTCTCTGTCAATTATCTGGACTTTAACTTAAAGAAGGTATATATATATATATATATCCTTTTCCTTCCAGATATGACAGCAACAAATTCTTCCATCTCTTTTAATTATGATTTTCTTGTGCCACTTGAGTCTGACATTCAGGGGCCAGCTGGCTTCCTTTTTGTATATTGCATCATAAATAATTTCTGTTTCCGTTTATCAACCTTGTTCTTCCAAAAGTAAAATTACAATCACTTTTTATTCAACTATTAATTTCTTTCAATGACATGTTTACACTCATCAATACCACTTGAGTAAAATCCTGCAGATCAAGATGTGAAAAAGTTTTCAATGAACAAGTTTTCATTAGAGGAAGTTTTACCCTATCAAAATATTTTGAAGCAATCAAAAAAAGGTAATAATCAGTTGGTGCAAGGTCAGATGAATATGGCAGGTGGAATAGAACAGACCAACCAAATTTTCACATTTTTTTCCTGTCTTATCCCTGTGGTATATGGCCTTGCTTTTTCGTGGAAGAGAACAAAGATTTTCTTTTAATCCACTGTGTATGCTGCCACAGTAGTGCAAAAACTAAAGTATGTTAGTGTACTCCAGATTTATTCTTAATTGCCACATATACTTATTTAGTTTGATACATTTATTACAATTGATTCTCCAAAACAGATGTTACTTATGCCTCAACTTAATATCTTGCCACATCTGCAAGGTATGTTGTAAATGCAGTTTTTAGTTAAACTTTTCACTTGTAAGAAACCAATTTTAGTAAGAAGGTTGTGAAGGGTAGATTTACAAATGCCTCCCAGCCTGATCTTATAATATTAAATCTTTTCAATCTGTTCTGCCATCCTTCTTACACAAAAGGTTTCCTTTTCCTCATAGATCACACCCAATGATTGATGAAGAATGGATCTGTAAAAATATTTAAATAACAACAGTAAATATACAAAGAAGAGATCTGAGTATCTGAACAATGTCGAACATATTAATAACTTAACTCTTCTCAAAGTTAGCAACTCTTCTTTTATACATATTCCCAAGTAGAAATTCCAGATCAAGATTTGAATTTAAGCCAATATTTGTTGAGTTTAATTCTTGACTTAAAAATATATAAAGAAAATCTTCTTCAAAACAGTGAATTTCCAAATCCCTTAAGTAATCTGAGGAATGAAAATAAGAATGATAATCGAACGACCTTCATGCCTGCAAAATAACGAATTATCAAAAGGACATATTTTAACTAACTTCATTCATCGGCAATGTTTATTGTTTTAAAAAGCAACGATTAGAATTGTAAAAATAACTAAATATATAAAAGTAAATTAATATACAGTGTTGTTCGATAAAAGTGACTCACCTGATTTTTTTTACTTAAAATTTTTTTCGCCTAATGTTTTTGGGGTCAAACTAATTTTTAATCTTACTAATATAAAGACCCCTTCCCGACCACCTAGTAAAAAAGTTTACTCGCCCTAAGGTATTCTATTGATAATTATAATTTTGGATATAAATGACATTTAGGGAAAAACTCTGTGCAAAAAAAGTGACTCACTTATTTTGTGCAACTAGTAATCAATAGAAACATAACCGATCAGCTTTAAATAAAGAATAATAGGGGTATAATTTATTTATAATAGGTAATATAGTTCAAAATATTTAATAATCTATAGGTCCTCCTTTATTTTGAATAACCTTTTCAACCCTTTTTGGCATTGACTTCATTAGGTTCTGGCAAATCTCATCTCCAAGCATTGAATTCCATTCGGATATGAAATTCACAATCACATCCTCTTTGTTGCTCAACTGTTTTCTCGAGAGCCTGTACTGCTCCATAAGTTTTCTCGAGAGCCTTATGCTCCATAAGTTTTATATGGGGTTGAGGTCAGGAGATTGTGGCGGCCATGTCATAACACTCACCTGCTTCTCATCAAAGTATTCCTTCATCAATTTTGATTTGTGACAGGGAGCATTATCCTGCATAAAAATAAGCTTGGTGGGGTCGATTTGCACCCTTTCAGCAGAAGGGAGCAGACAATACTATAAAATTCTCTTGTACTGCTCGCTCCTGAGGGTCTTTTCAATAGGTTTTAAGAAACCAGTTCCATGAAAAGAAAAGCATCCCCAAAACATTATACTGAACGGATGCTTGACAGTACTTACTGCTAAATTCAAAGAGCTTTCAAAGCTTCTTCTTCGGATTTTAGATCGCTTATCCTTTGAATTTAGCTCAACTTTCGTTTCATCAGAGAAGAGAACATTTATTAAAAAAATCAGGTGTGTCACTTTTATCGAACAGCACTGTATTTCTTTGTTCTTGAGAATTGATAACAAAAATATAAAATACGATTTATTTATATTGTCTATTGGGACACTTGGCAAAACATCAGCTAACAGCCAATTAATTTAGACTTTATAATATGGTAAATAATAAAGATTTCCTTATAGTTGGATCAAATATTTTAATAAATATTTATAAATTTATGAATAAAAAATTGTTTTCATATTTATCTTTTTATAAATCAGTAAATGATAAATAAGATTCACAGTAGAGTAATGGATAGTGGCTCAGATTGAAAAATCAGAGAGCCGAGTTCAAATTCCATGCAGATCCATTACATTCACTTACATGGTAATACCCTTGGTAAAGGCATGAATCCTCTTCTTCTCCCACCAGCTATGGGTAAATAGCAGGATAGACTGGGTTCTATAGCATTGGATGGAAAGTAGTCTAACAAAATGACAACTCTGAATTTAATCCGACCTGAAGTGGGTTGGAATCTATCAAGCTATCTTAACCAAGAAACACCACTTCTAGTGCAACATGTGTTACCCCTATGAACCTGATGGGTCATGGGATTCACTATCGCATGTGAAAAATGATAAATATTGCATTGCTTTTACTAATTGTATTAGTTTTTAGAATGTTGTAAATATAAAATTATTCTTGTAAATAAAGAATCTAATAAATTAATAGGGTTTAATATTTTTGTTGTAAATTCTCAAGAAGAAAAAATATATAAATTCACTTTCATCATATGTTTAGGTTTCATTGCAATTCTAACATCAATTTTTAAAACAATAAATAATTTTTAAAATAATAAACATAAGGAGTGAAGGTAGTTAAAATAATCGCGGTGTCAAGGGAAAAGCCTCCTTTGACACGGATTTGTTTTTTGTTCCAGCATGAACGTCAGGTTTCCTGAAATGGCCAAGAATATTGCAAATTTATTTTTCCCATTTTCAATCAGTAAATAGAATATATGTATGTATATATATATATGTATGTATATATATATATATATGTATGTATATCATCTTATGTGTTAGGTAAGAAGACTACTTATTATTTGGCAAATGATATATATCTATTCATGCATTAATTAGGACAAACTTGATCTCAGTTAATATGGACATGTGCTTTTTGTGGACACTTGTTAGTTCGTTCCCCCTTCAAAGTGAAAAAAAAATAAAAGAAATTTGGTGGACTTTTCAACATCTGCAAAATACTGTGCAGACGTAATATTTTGATTCTGGTATAGATTTTCAATCTGTATTTGGAAGAGAGACAAATAAAAGACAAAAGACAAATTAAAATACTCAACAACAAAAAGGTCTCCAAAAACCAAAAAACAAAAATTCTTATCTTGATGTTTTCATTATTAATATTATTATTATTATTTTTATGTTCACCTTTTTGTTTTTGAAAAATTTAAAAACCGTGCTTGACTGAGATTGTTTTGAAC
>OZ038513.1:64237618-64352618 GCA_964036315.1 Acanthosepion esculentum | reverse complement strand
AGGTTTATATCATATTAAATCTATTATAAAACTCGGATTATCTCTTATTAAAACTATTATAAAACTTGGTATATTTCTTATTAAATCTATTATAAAACTCTTAGATTATCTTTTATTGGTATATTTCTTATTAAATCCATTATAAAACATGAGGATTATTTCTTATTAAATTATTATAAAACTCTAGGATTATTCTTATTAAATCTATTATAAAAACTTGGATTATCGATTATTGAAACTATTATAAAACACTTGAATTATTGCTTATTAATCCATTATAAAACACAAGGATTATCTCTTATTAAAACTATTATAAAACTCTAGAATTATACCTTACTAAAACCTTTATGAAACTCTCAGATTATATCTTATTAAACTCTAGAATTATATCTTAATAAAACTTTTATGAAACTCTTCGATTATATCTTATTAAATCTATTATAAAACTCTAGGATTATCTTTTATAAAATGAGTATAAAACTTTTAAAATTATTTGTTATTAAACTATTCTAAAACTCATGGTAACTAACAAAAATGGTAATGGGATTATGTATGGTTTAAGTATCTATGGTAGCAGTGAATGTGTGAATAAATTTAAAATTTATTTAACACAATAAAGCAAAAGTTGTCTTATATATCAAATTCAATTGCTATTTGAAGCTGAAAACAGAGATTTTATTATGTAACAGTTCAAATATCCGAAGTAATGGTAAATGCTAAATCTTTGGACAATTTATCAATGGGGTGTATTTTAGCTTGCCTACATTCTGAACATTAATGCTGGCATTTACTGTTTGCTGCCAGGGTAAAGATGTTTCTGTGCCTTCCTCAACAGGTGATTAAGTACAGCTTGGCTGTTGAAGCTTCGGCACGGATGGTAATCCTGTTTCAAGTGCTAAATCATTGATTTAAATTTTTTTTTTTTTTTTTTTTTTTTTTACTAAATTTTTATGTTGCTTCTGTTCATGCCCCCACCCCAACACCCACGTTTTAATTTTTAATACTTTCTTAATGTGAACACCGCTGGCCGTTTTCCGACCCCACCCAGAAATCCACTCAGCAACCGCACCTCATTTTTTTTTAGTGGTGCTGCTGATGGTGGTGGTGGTATGCAGTGGTGGTGGTGTTGGGGGTGGGGCAGGCACATACTTTTAATTTTTTTTTTTATTTTTATTATATTTTTTTTTTTTTTTTTTTTCATTTACTCGTGCTTTTCTCTACAAAACTCCCATTCCTTCACACAATTATGTTGCATCGTCATTTTCTGTATTGCTGCTGCTGCTGCCGCCGCTGCTGCTGTTGACCACTTATCCAGCCCGTTTCTTGCAGATGTATGTTTCTATATTTTTTTTTTTTGTTTTTTTTTTATGTAGTTACTAACATTTGTGTCCTGTGTTAGTTGCACTTCGGTTTTCTTGTCTTTGTCTAATACTGATCTCCCTCTCCCGTTTTTCTACAGCATGGAAATGCATAAGAATTTGACCCTTGACCCGGCCTCAACCCCAACAACCACGTCCTTGACCTCTGTTCAGTCCCATCATCCCTTGGCCATCCCGCTGAATCAGTTGATGAAACCAGTGCCGTATTTAAATGTCGCAAGCATATACGACCTGAGTAATGATCGCAAAAATTTTACGGCCAAAATGCGGGTTGGGGTGACGGCTAATAGTGCATTGAAGAAAGTGGAGCGAACAAAATTTGCACCTTACTAATGTTGAGAAAAACAAAAAAAAACAAAAAAAAAAAAAAAATGCCAAGTCTGCTTCTCCTAAGACTCTTTAGTTCACTTGAAATGAAGACATCCAAGATTTTCCTATGTGTGAGGACAACTATATTTATTGACAGATGTTATAGAGGAAACAAAAAAACAAAAAAAAAAAACAAATGGAAAAGAAAAATAAAAAATGAAAAAAAAAAACCAACAAAGCAAAAAAGAAACGAAAAAAAAATTCGCAAAAAATGATTACAATATTTCAAAAGGATGTTAGTTCATCTAATATCCGCAAATTTTATTAGCTGAAGTCTATATTTTGTAGAATGATTTGTGCAAAATGCCAAAGATTATTTCTTTTTCTGTAAATTTTGTGTAAAGTGGAATGATGATGGAATGAAGTTATAATAAGATAATATGTTTGATTGTACCTACAATGGACAAGATTATAATGTAGGCCCCTCTCCAACATTCCAGTTCTGTTGTCATTCAGGGTACTCCTCCTCATCCTTACCAGCCTTTATTCCAGTTTGCTTATTTTTTTAAAATTATTATTATTATTATTAAGGCCTTCCTTAATTCCAGTTGAATTTAGTAAAAAAGGAAAAAAATATGAATAAAAATAAATTCCTGA
The DNA here is from genome assembly GCA_964036315.1 of Acanthosepion esculentum. Lineage (NCBI taxonomy): Eukaryota > Metazoa > Mollusca > Cephalopoda > Sepiida > Sepiidae > Acanthosepion > Acanthosepion esculentum. The sequence continues at coordinate 64,350,273 of OZ038513.1, read as the reverse complement.
GATGTTACGTTAATTTCCAATTTGCATCTTCCAAATTATTGGTGAAGTTGTTATTTCGTTATTTCTTACTCAGCATAAGGCTTTTTCATCTGATTATAAAAAAATAAACAAAAAAACATTTTCTAAGATATATTAAAAGTATAAACAAACAGTAAGCTCCCGGGAGGTAATTCTAATGTTTCCCACTATGAGAAATTCAAATTAAAAAAAAAAAAAAAATTTTAATGTAGATTTGTGAATTGCCTTAGAGTTGTCTCCCCTGAGCTATCTATTTGTTATTTTTTTGTTTGTTTTTTTCTTTTTTTTAATTTTTTTTTTTTGAACTTCAAATGTCTCATGACTGTGTTGTCATAGGCTGATTACCAATTTTGTGGGGATACCCTGGTTTTTTTTGTTTATATTGTTAATGTCCTTTATTTTTAATTTTATTTTACTTTTGATGTCAGCTATTATTATTATTATTATTATTATTATTATTATTATTATTATTATTATTCCAAAAGAAATTCTCCCTGCAGTTGTCCTGCAGCCTGAAGCGTGATTTTGTGTCTTTGTAGGATAACGACAGAAGTTTGTGGAATGGGAATTCGCTAGGTAGATGACGTATGGACCATTTTAATATCGAGATCACGAAAAAGCCACAACAGAAAAATCTGATCCACTGTTATTCAATACGTTTCAATACGTTTCTCAATTGTTTCATTTGTTTTTTTTTATGTGCTTGATCATTTGTACAAATAGTGATTGTGTTAACTTTTAATTACTTGTTTTTTTTCTCTCTCTCTCTCAGTCACTCTTATTCTCTCTCTCTCTCTCTCTCTATCTATCTCTCTCTCCACCGTGTTCTGTGTGATCTACCGCGTTTGAGCACTAACCAGACTTGTGGTGATGTCGGAATGTTTTTTTCTTTTTCCCTTTCAAGTAGAAGTTTAGTCGCAGCACCTGTTTCTTTTTCTTCTTTACCAAAAAAAAAAAAAATTAAAATAAAATAATATAAAATGAAAATAAAAAACGAAAACAAAAAAAAAAACCCCAAAAAAATAAATGAAAAAAAAAAACAACAACAACAACAACAACCGAAAAACAAAGAAATTAAATTAAATTTAAAAAAAAAAAAAGAAAGAAAATGTTTGAACAAAATTATGAATAAAAAAAAAAAAATTGATCTGCAGTGGGCAGGGTGGGGTGGGGGCCATGCTCAACCATGATAATTGACTTGTCACACAATATTTTAGAAGAATGTGGATGTATCTATATATGTATCTATGTCATTTATGTGTGTGTGTAACCTGAGACATATACATCAAATATAAACAGATAATTTACTTTTTCCATAGAAGAATTTTACAAAATTATTATTATTAATAATAATAATAATAACAGCAGATGAATTCTATAAGTTAATTCTTATGAAATGATATAATCTAAAATGTCTGAATCAAATTTCAGAGTAGAAGACATATAAGAAACATAGCTTATAGCATACCTTAAAACTATATTTTTATCATATATATATATATATATATATATATATATATATATATATATATATATATATTATATTTAGGCATGTCTGATTGAATAAATTACAAATATTATGTCTGCTTATTTTTATTATAATCCTTTCATATTCACGAATATTTTTCTGTATATTACAATCAAATGAGGCAAGAAATGCACTGTAACAGTGAGAATCACTTTTATTTCCCAAGTACTTTCCATCTCTCTCTGAGATCATCATCAGAGGTGCAGTTGGTAAGGCCAAAAACTATGTGTAACAATGCATTACTGAATTTTTTTTTCTTTTGCACTTAAATGCTATGGCTGACAGTTATGCTTTAGCGTTCATTAGAACGGGAAAAAATTATCCTTTATGGAATATTTTTTCTGTTTGAATGTCATGGCCATGCATGCATTAAAACATGAAAATTGTTCTTTTTATAGGCATTTTAGAACATTATTACATTTAGAACATTATTACATTTAGAACATTATTGTTTGTAGCTGACTCTATTCAGTGTTGGCTTCAATTTTTTAATACACAAATATATATATATATATATATATATATATGAAGAAATATAGTCTTAAAGTGTGTTATATTTATGGGATAAAGTGCTCAATATCAGAGACAGAACGTGTGTAAATATAAAAGTGAACATAGAAGTCAACACTTAGAGGCGACAGTCTGTTTCATGCTAGATGCAATCGTGGCCTGATGATTGCATCTAGCATGAAACAGACTGTCGCCTCTAAGTGTTGACTTCTATGTTCACTTTTATATTTATATATATATATATATATATATATATGATAACAATATAGTTTTAAGGTATGCTATATTTATAGGTAAAAGTACTCAGTATCAGGGATAAAGCGTATGTAAATATAAAATTGGACATTGATGTGAACCCTGAAGGATGATAGTCTGTTTCATTCTTGGCATTCAAGCATGAAACAACCTGTTGGTGTTGGCTTCAGTGCCCATCTTCATATATATATATATATATATATATATATATATATATATATAAAGTCAAACAAGTTTTGTTAAATTCAACTAAAAATTGTCTGTTCAATATTTTATTGTATTTTCCCAATTTTAAATTAAGATATTGTACATCGTAATCCAAATTCTGGATAAATTTTCAAAAGTTCATATTTTATTCCATTTTTGTTCAAGTACTTTTGGCCATCTGGATATTATCATTATGGCAGACAAGATATATAATGGCATTTTTTGGGGAATGCTAGAATTTAAATTAATTCAAATATATGCGTATTATAGAAGCAATGTCACGTGTAGTGATAGACAAGAAAAGAACGTATCAGATATTTCTATGTTTTATCATTTTATAATCATATTAAATATTTTATACACATAATTAAAATAAAATATCTTAAAATGCAAGGATGTAACCAAGAAACTCTGCTCGACCAACAACTTGTTCTTGATAAGGACTGTGATGGTCAAAAGTACTCGAACCAAAAAAACAGAACAGAAAATTCACTTCAAAACGTTAATTCACAATTTTGAGTAGAGTGCAATATTTTATTCAGGAATTGAACAAAATACAATTTAAAAAAATTGAAGAAATTGACCATGTTGGTTGAATTTAATAAAACTTGTTTGGATTAATTTTTGCTGCCTAAATATACCTCATATGCATACATGCATACACACACACACACACATAAACACACATACACATACATAAACACACACACATACACATACACACATACATAAACACACTCACACACACACACATACACATACACACATACATAAACACGCACACACATACACATACACACATACATAAACACACTCACACACACACATACACATATACATAAACACACTCACACACATAGACATAAACACACATACACATACACACATACATAAACACACATACACATACACATGCACACATACATAAACACACTCACACACACATACACATACACACATACATAAACACACTCACACACATAGACATACACACATACATAAACACACTCACACACACATACACATACACACATACATAAACACACTCACACACACACATACATACACACATACATAAACACACACACACATACACATACACACATACATAAACACACTCACACACATAGACACACATACATACATAAACACACACACACACACACACACACATAAACACACACACACACACATGGTGGTGTCATAAAGTTCTCAGACTAGGATCTTCTCGCAGACTCCTTAACTGATCCTAGTCTTATAAAAGGGCTGCTGGATTCTTTGGTGATAATCCTTGCGGATGATTTCATGGATTCTTCTACATTTTCTGGTAGTTGTTTTGTCCTGAGTGCTCATCATCTTGAACTGACACTCGGCCATCTTTGAAATGCTAGTGCCACCCAAAAACCCTGTGATTGATCTTAAGAATGTTTGACGACAAGAAAGTCCTACAGGGGTCGCTTTAGTGGAATTGCCAGGTAAATGTGCAGAGATCTGAGGCAAGCATGTTGCTCAGATCTGTCATCCGTTGTAAAGATTGCAGAGCTGTTACAGCACACAAAACCCTCACATGGAGGCTATTAGCAGACTGATTCAGTTAGAGGGGAAAGCAGTCATCAAATCAGCTGCATGTGAATTTCCCTTAAATGTTACAACCACAGCACATGTAATCCAAGAACTTTGTAAAACCATACATACATATATCTATCTCTTGCTCTCTTTCTCTCTCTACATATATATACACACACACATACACACATGCATACATGTATATATACATACATACACATACATATATATATACTGGTTATAGCTGAGATTTGATATATATATATATATATATATATATATATATATACACTTCATTTCAAATGTTTGAGGCAACCCCTGGTAACTTTTTAAATTAGCCCAAAACATAGTTGTTTTGTACTTTAAATAAGAGTAAATTATTATACATAGTTCAAAAAGTGAGTTATAATTTTTATTAGAAATTTTATGATGACAAAAAGAAAAAAAAGCATTTTATGATTAAATTTTGCTCTCGTCAAAATATCCTCCTTTAGCCTTGATTACTGCAGCATAAATTTTTTGCCAAAGTTTCTCAAAGTATAATTTTGATAATTGAAACCATTCTTTTTTCAATAACTGTAAGAGTTCATTTTTTGGATGGAAAGGTTTCACTCTTCTATCAAATTCATCACATGATAATTTGGGGGTGGCTTCAAACTTTTGAACTGTAGTGTGTATATATATATATATATATATATATATATATATATACATTGTTAACACTAATGGTTGTTTACTTTAAGATATCATTATTTCAAGTGCACATGCTACACAGAATAAAACATAATCTAACGCAAACTATTTTAATGTTCAAAATTAAATACCCTCTGGATGGCTTATGTCACTGGAAATAAGTCAGATGGTATAGGATTTATCATTTTCTGTTGACTATTTTCTTCTATAAGCAAAAGAAATGAAAAAAATCCAAAGAGACACCTGTTTGTTTCTTACACATCATACACCTGATGAAATTTGTTGAACAGATCAGGTGTAGAATGGATTTACTGAAAAAAATAATACCAGCAGCAGAAAGTTTCAGTTCTGTTATTTGAACAAATTTTGGAATGTTAAGCATTCGTCTTAGACTTACAGACAATTTTAAAATATAAAAAAAAAACACTCTTTACAGGAGCTAAGAGCTTTATGAAATGTATTTTTATTATTTGCTTTACTCAAATCTTTTACTCTTAACCAGAAACTTGATAGAAATTCAATCTTTGACTGTCTTCTACACAGATATTTTTTTTTTATAGGAATCTCAATTAGATTATCTTTAAAAAAAATTGTCTAAAGCACACACACACACACACACACACACACACACACACACACACTTACACATGCATGCATGCACATATATATATATAAACACGCACACATATAAATTAATGCTTAGATCCGTATCTATAAAATTAATCTGACTTCATCGAGGGCCAAAGTTATATAAAAAAAAATGTTTAATTATTTTTTTAAATTTGAAAATGTAAGAAATATGGCCTGTCATTACGACATCATTCATAACAACATTGCAACATTCACTGTTCCTTCTGTAAATATCAGCGGCATTAAAAAACAAAAAACAAAAACAAAAAAAAAATAACAAACTATTCTTCTTTTCATTCTGTTTTCTCTTTTTTAGTCCTTTCTAAAATCGAAAATTCACTACACCAGAATCTATTCTATGTCTATACATATCAGCCATGATTCTTTAACATACAGATTCAAAATGTCGATCTCATTTGAGCATTTGCACACAAGTATATACAACGAAAATGTCTTTTTTGACTTTTCTTTTTTTATTTGTGCCGTTACCTTTACATAATGAAGGAACGGCAGTGCATTGGCAGTTTATGTAGAGAAATTTAAATTCTTCATGTGTATATACACATCAGACTGTAAGCACTTTGCTGAGTTTTGTGCTTGTGGCAATTATATATATATATATATATTATTTATATATAATGGATATTATATTGATTTATATTATATATTACATAATTATATATAATATTATATATAATATATATAATTTCTATATAATATTATATATATATAATATATATATATTATTTATATATAATGGATATTATATTGATTTATATTATATATGACATAATAATTATATATAATATTATATATAATATATATAATTTCTATATAATATTATATATATAATATATATATATATATATATAATATAATAATTATATTTATATGATGTATTATATATAGCAGGGTTTTCCCCTTTTAAGTTTACTGTAGTTGGTTGAGGTTTGTTCAAGCAATGAGTATATATACATAAATTGATGTCCCTAAAATTTATTAACATTAGTCAAAATTAAGAGATTTTTAAAAAAAAAATATTTTTTATTAATTGTTTTCGCTGAAAAACTGTGAAAGTTTGATCATAGCTCTGTAGACTCACAATTTTCTCCACAATTGCATCATGAAAAATTGAAAGTTTTCTACCAAATGATATTACGTTGATAAGCACTTTTCTTCAGACAATAGTCCCTTGTTCCTCCCCTCTTCTCATGTCTTAGAATCTGACTGGAATAGGTTGGCATATAAAATTAGTAGCACCTTGGACTAATTGTTTTTTTTTTAATTATTTTTATTATGATTCCTTTTGCATAAGTTAATACTTAAAAAGAAAAAAAAACTGTTGTCGTCTCCTCAATGACCTTAGTTATAAAAGTTTTAAGTTTTGATTATTTTTATAAAATGTAATATTTCAGCACATGAGTTTGGTGCTGTTTTCTTCAAGGCCTTGACATGTCAGGAAGGCAGTTGTGTTTAAGGATAGACCTTTGAATGAAGAAAAAAAAGATTTCATTAAAAAATGTAAACTATCTATACGAGAAATATATATACATATCATGTCGTCCTTTATTGCTAACGGTTACGAGGGAACTGCAACAGTGAGCAATTATATATATAACAAAACTGCAAAGATTGTTAATGAAGAAGTAGAAAAAAGATGTAACGAAAAGTAAAAGCAAGATGCAACTTAAAATGTAGGAAATATATTTTTTTCCTACAGAACAATTTAATTAAAATAAATTATAAATATTTTTTATTATCCATTTAACCTTTAGCACTCTGTAGGGGACTATTTTTACCAAGCAAAATCTTAGTCCTACCATTACAAGTTGAATTTCTTGGTTGTGTAGTCATATCCTTCTATGGCAACACCTAAAACAATCTTGACTGAAATTGAGAGCCATGCTACTGCAATTTCAAATATATAGAACTGATATATAAAACACTGCAAAGATTGTTAATGAAGAAGTAGAAGAAGGATGTAACAAAAAGTAAAAGCAAGATGCAACTTAAAATGTAGGAAATATATTTTTTCCTACAGAACAATTTAATTAAAATAAATTATAAATATTTTTTATTATCCATTTAACCTTTAGCACTCTGTAGGGGACTATTTTTATCAAACAAAATGTTAGTCCTACCATTACAAGTTGAATTTCTTGGTTGTGTAGTCATATCCTTCTATGGCAACACCTAAAACAATCTTGACTGAAATTGAGAGCCATGCTACTGCAATTTCAAATATATAGAACTGATATATAAAACACTATATTTTGAGGGGATTCCATATACAGTAACAAGGGGGAAGTAATATTTATAAATGATGCAGAGTGCTAAATGTTAAAAATATATATATATTTGAAAGTTTTAGGATTTATTTGCTTAGATATTACTTGATTTGTAGTTGACTTTTTATTTTTCTTAAATAATGAGATCTTTTTTTTTTTTTAATTTCTTCTCTTAAATCAAAATTATATTTGAATTAATATCATTTCTTGAATTATGGTATCAGTTTTGTTGGATTTTGAATAAAGGCAATTGTTGAATGTAGCTTTGAAGATCCTTAGATGCTTCCAGAATATAAGAATTTCTTGTTATTTCTCCCAAGAGAAGCAATATGGGAATTTTATATGGAACTACCAGTTTCCTACTGGCTTCCATAAACTCGCAATAAAATTTCTACTTCTTAAAACATTGGATATTATTCATGTGAAAATGCCAGCACTCTAGGTAGCCAGATGGTTGTGTGAACTTTTCCATTCAACAGTTGCAATTTGATTTTACAAGTACATGTCAGCACAAAGCACATACTTATACAAATGCAGACATATATCATATAGATGTTTTCAACATGTAATATGTGAATGTATGTATGCGTGTGTGTGCTTTGAAGTGTATGAAATTGAAAAGACAGACCCCTCTTCCTGTTGTATTTCATAGTAACCTTCTCAACGGTAGTCTAAGACTTGAATATTTGCTCAAATTCATAACTTGGTTGTTTTGTTTCTGTTTGTCTTCCTTCTTATTATAAAAATATCATTTCAAAGAATATATGAATGGTATGGTTGTTCCGCATAAAGAGGATATGAAAATCAAAAATTAACCCTTCTCCCTGCAAAAAAAAAAAAAAAAAAAAAGATGGAAACCAAAAAAAAATAAATAATTGAATAAAAATAGAAAAACGACAAAAAACAAAAGAAACCATATTTAAAATAATCAAATTATTATTTTTTTATCTTTTGTGCCAAACATATGGAATTTATTTATCACTTCAATGTATGGATTTTGCAAAAAAAAAAAGAAAAAAAAAAAGAAAAAATCTTTCTCTGTAGTTTCAGAATTCACATATTAAGTATTTTATGAATCTTAGAATTTCAATAACAGCTTTTAAGAACACAACTTGTTTGACTTTGCAGAAAGTGCATATGTTAATTCCTGTAAGCAATAACTTACTCACTTTACAGGTAGCAACCAGAGAACATTCTAGATTTCTGACTTTTTAAATTATTTATCTCTTTTGTTTTGTCTTTTTGCTTTTTGATTGTACAACAACAAGAACAACAAAAAAGCCAAGTAAATCAAATAGTATTCTATCTTTCTGGTGTACTCTTATGTTAAATGTTGTCTGTTGCATTTTCAGTGACATTGTTTAATTATACTTGAATGTTGTTTGTGTGATGGGAAATACACAGGCCTCTGTGTGGTAGCATCAATAATAATATTAGTTCTTAAGTTTACAATGTTGGATGTGATTTGTTTTCTAATACAATTTTATCAAACTTATTATGGTCTGCTACAGGAGTCCTATTTTAAAATTTGCAGTCATTTGAAAAAAAAAATTTTTTTTATTTTTTTTTTATTTTTATTTTTTTTTAAAATCACTCTTCAATTAAAATTTCTGTCCAAATATTTAAAGCAACAACAACTACAAAAAAAAAAAAAAAAAAAAGAATAAATGTTCTCCCATTTTAATTGTTGTCTTTTTCAATTGACTATAAACATTTCAGGACAACGTGCGATTATATCCAGTTCTGAATGTCTCTCTTTTTTTTTTGTTTGATAAATATGAATTTCTACTATTGTTAATGATATTCTATGAGTGTCTCACGAGAGGGAATCGGAGTTAGATCTTCAGCTCGGAAGAGTAAACGATGAAAGCTTGAAGCAATTCCAAATTGTTGTTATCACTCAGTTCAAGTCTAAAATGTCAGACAATAGAAACTCGGAAGAGTAAACGATGAAAGCTTGAAGCAATTCCAAATTGTTGTTATCACTCAGTTCAAGTCTAAAATGTCAGACAATAGAAATACACTTAAGGATATTTTCCTTTGGCGTAACAGAAGCACACTAGCCAAAAAAAGTTCTGCTGCAAGTGGCTGGTGAGAAGGCATAAAACGTAAAAATGCCTATGTTGGTCTTATCTTCAGGAAGTTGTTTCTCTTAGTTAAAAAAAAATAAAATAAAATAAAATTATTATAAAACAATTGTTTCTTGTTTAAATGTTCATTCTGCACAAATTGTTGTCATGTTAATAACCAGGTTGGCTTTCATTTCTGTATGAATTAATTTGTTTAGTAGTGCAAAGGTCATTCATTTATTTGTAACCCAGATTAAACTTCTATTTTTAATTCACATACTTTGGGAGTTTTTTCAGTTTTAAATATATGTTTGGAGAATTTCAAAAAAAACAAAAAAAAACAAAAACAAAAAAAAAAATACAATTATTGGATATTTTGATTTTATTTAGTCAGGGGGTCAGCCTTTGGGTCACAATTATGAAATCATATTAAATAAGTAAATACACATTTGTCTACTGAATTGTATTTCTCTGATGTTTTTTTCTGTTTTCTAGTCATATATTTTATAATGCGTGCTATTTACAGTAATTATGTATATAGATGTTCGAAGAGGCTAATTAAAAAAGAATGGTGGCATATTAAACTTTTGTAATAGCCATCTTTATTCTTCCAAAACTTGAAGTTAAATTTGAAGAGTCTTGAGGAAGATCAGTCAGTTATGTGCAATACATGATACAATCTTAGGCGATCATGTATCTTTCGCTACATGACTGACAAGGCAGATTTTTTCCTGCCATTTCTTTCTGTGACAGTTCCAAGTCTATGTAATGGATTCGATTGCATGCTGATACCCTTGGAAAAGGTATGAATCCTCTTCTTGTCGCCATCAGAAGGAGGCATGGTAGAGTAATGGATAGCAGCTCGGATTACGGAATCGAAGATCCAAGTTTGAATTCCAGTTGAATCCATTACATTCACTTAAGTGCTATTATCCTTGGGAAAGGTATGAATCTTTATTCTCCCTCCAGCTATGGGTAAATAGCAGGACAGACCGGGTTCTGTAGACTTGGATGGCAACTGGTCTACTGCAGAAAGAAATAGCAACCTACTGCACGAAAAAATCTGCCTTGTCAGTCATGTATCGAAAGATACATGATCGCCTAAGTGTGTATCGCGCATGACACATAACTGACTGACTTGAAGAAGATATGAAAGGAAATTGTCTTCAGAGGCACTTTCATTTCATGGAAATATATTTCCCATGTTCTGTGTATTTTTTATTATTATTATTATTATTTGAATCAAAACTGTTTTGATCCGATGTTTTTGTACGAACTACTGTTCAAGTTTGACTTCAAGTCTCCATAGAATGAAGACAGTCACTACGCAGTAAATGCATATTCACCATTTTTGATGTCCTATTAGAAGGTTTTAATTTTTTTTTCTTTTTAACTCTCATTTCATATTTCTCTTTGATTTTACAATTTTTTTTGTTTTTTTTTCCGTTATATTTGTTTTTTTTCCTAAATTTTGATTTTGGTTTTATGCAAAAAAAAAAAAAAAAAAAAAGAAATAAAGAAATGAATAAAAGAAAAAATGTTATATTGTTTTTTTTTATTTTTATTTTTTTTTTTTTATGTTATGGATTAAATAAAACTCCATTTCAGAAATTACTTATTAGAATAATGCAAATCTATATTTTGCATCTTGCTTTTAAAGGCTCGAAACATTTCAGGGTTGTGCATGCAAAAAAAATTAAAAAAATAAACCTGCAGTAATTTAACTGGCGCCAACCTGTGGATTTTATCTGTTTAATAGGAAATTATTTTTCAAGGAATAACTTTCTTTTCTTTCTCTCTCCCCAACTTTTCTGGCTACATTGATAAATAGTTGCCTTAAACAGAACTATAAAATTAGAGAATACAAAATACAGTTTGCTTGCTGAGGCTCCATCAGTTTGAGATTTATGCAACCATGTTGGTGTCGAACAAATAAAAGATAATACCTATTGGCGCGTGCATGCATGTATGAAAATTCATGCGATGGTGTGAACATTTCCTTTTCAATGGCAAAATAGAATTTGATTTTTTCAACTATTTTTCATAGTTTTACAGAAACATGCAATATCAAATATTATATGTAGAATGTTTTAAGATATTTTCTTTAAATGGCAAGATTGAGTTTGATTTTTTTTTTTTTTTCAACTATTTTTCATAAATTTATAATACTATACAAAACTGAAATATAATATATATATATATATATATATATAGAATGTTTTGAGATATTATTTTCTTTATAATAGCAAGATAGACTTTGGATTTTTTTCAACTATTTTTCATAAATTTATAATACTACAGAAACATGCAATATAAAACATTATATATGAAAATGATTTACTTTTCTTTTTCATGGGAAGGTAGTTTGTTTTTGTTTTTATAATTTGGATTAAAAAACTTTAAAAGAAAATATCTTTTTTCTTTTTCAATTATTAATTGACGTGCTTTTTGTTCTGTTTTTGATTAGTTGAATATTGTTATGAATTTTAAGAGTGTTACAAGAGAGAGCAACTCTCACACTGACTCCATTTATTATAGGGCCATTTGATGATCAGAATGAAATAAAATTATTATTATTATTATTATTATTATGAGAAGAAAAAGAGTTAGAGTAAAAATTCCTTAATGGTTGGGTGTTTTCTTGTGAATATTTTGTTATTATTCTCTGCTAGTTTTATATCATATCAAACAGAATTCATTCTGGCTATAGATTTCAGAAGGTTCTTAAAAAGAAGCAAAACTAATTTAAACAATAGTCTCTGTATATATATATAAACATAAACATCTTTGTACAATTGTAGTCAAATTAAATGTTTATTTTTGTTAAACGGATCCCTAATAAATGAAGTTTGAAATTCTGTTTCGGCAATATAGTTTATTTGTCAGACATTGATGCTTGACATATTAAAGTCATTGATCTGATGTCGGTAACTTTCTTACAGACAGCACTTTTTTTTTTGTTTGTTTCTCTGTACAGGAATATTGGTGCTAAAAATGTACCAAAAAAAAAAAATATCTTATTAAAGATCTTCTTTTTTTTTTTTCTTTTTTTCTTTTTTTCTTTTTTTTTTTTTCTGGTAGACAAAGCAATCTTTAGTCTTGTATAATTCCATGTGACAAATTGTGAAACTCTGGGGGTTGTGAGCATTTCAGCGGCTTTGTTTCCCCACACCCCACCCCTCTCTCGGGAATCAAGTCAGCTGACGTAAGTCTTCTGAACCAAGATTGTGCCTTTTGTAATGACTCTTTTAATATTTCTAGAGTGATTGTCAAATAACAGGGCTGCATGTTCAACTAGGACATAGTCCCCCTCCATGAATAGTCCCCACCTCCATGAAGCAAAAACACAAAAAAAAAAATCAAAAAAAAAAAAAGAAAGAAAGAAAGAAAGTATGAAAAAAAAAAAAAAAAAATCTAAATCTGAATTATTTTTTTATTCAATTAATTCAAAACAAAAATAGCTATAAAATCCCCAACCAAAGAATTACTTCCTTTAACTCTGTTAAAAACACCAAAATTCCTTATATGGTAAAATATGTTTTGAAATCATGAAAAAAAAAAAAAAAAAAATTTGTCTGAATTTCTAAGATGGGGCATTGTTAATATTATACAATGATTCATTTGGTCCAGTTTTCGTGACGGAATTGTTTTTGTCACATTTTGGTTGATATACTCTCGAGCCTTACTTAAGTGTCTGTAGCATTGTTACTTACTGCAAATATTGAATGAAAACTCCTGTTTAAGTTATTTTAATTTCTAAGCTTTTAATAAATAATACAAGTCCAAAGAGCCGCTCAAGGAAGAGGCTTAGTGAATCAGGTATGGTCATAAGAGTCAGAACTAAGTACAGATTATTAGGATATGTAGGATAGATAATAGTTAACTGTAGTCTTGAAGTGGTTAATTTTTCCCATTATCGAGAAGCATCCTCTGGGGAATTTCTTGTGTAAAGTAGCTGTTCTCAGGAAGAAGCTGTTTGAGTGGAACCTCCTACTTATAAATTCTGTGTATGGTGGTTCTTTGTTGTGAATATCCGAACTAGTGAAATTAAGGGACGTAGCTTGTTGTTGTAGAAAGGAGGAAGGACAAGCACAGTGGAAGGCCAGAGAATCTATCAGCCAAAATGTTATGACAAAGACAAGTTGTTGAAAATGAATCAATATCTAATACAATTGATAGTGCTTCAGATATATAAATAGTATGCATCTTGGTGTGGTAATCAAGACAGAATCACTAATACATGCAGTCATAACTTCTTGATAAATAATCAATAACTTCTTGATAAATAATCAATAAAACTGGTTAGGATCAGTTGCATTCAGTATGTGTTGACTATAACTGAAAATGAAATTAAAAAAAACGAAAAAACAAGAAAAGTTATTTGCGAAAGCATGAAAACCCATAGGAATGTTTGTGTAGCTATTCAAAGTGTCACCCACTCTGAATTTAATTTTGTTTTTTTATTATGTGAGCTGAAAAAGAGTAGATCAAAGATTGGCTTATTTAAAATTTTTGCTCATTGACATTTGATAGATAATATTCTATCTATTAAAAATCTGATAATTTTAATTATGTCGATATTTCTGAGATGAGGTATTGTAACTATTTACACTGTTTGGACTGTTGCCCTCATCTTTATTGTCATATTCATGATGTTTCGGCTGTTGTATGCTCCGCCCTTCTTCAGGTAATATTCATTAGAATTTTGAACCAAACCCAGAATAGTCAATCTGTATGTTACACAAACGTCATCAAAACTAATCTTCAGAAATGGCAACTTCAGGTTGACTATTCTGTGATTGGTTGGAAATTCAAATAAATATCACATGAAGAAGGTCAGAGTGTACAACGATTGAAACATTGTGAATGTCGCAATAATGATGAGGACAATAGCTTGAATAATGTAAATAGTGTAAATGATTTTAATTATTTTATAGCCATGTGGCATCAAGTTGAAATTGTAAAATTTTGCTATATGGAATTTGTATAAGTTATTAAAAACTGTGAGTCAAAAAACAAAAAATAACATATGGACAGTTTTCTTTTTAATAATTCTTCAGTTGAAAAACCTCAAGTTTACAATTTGCATTCTTGTTTACAATGTTCAGTGTCTGTTTTGGAATAATTACACCACAATTTTCTGCTTGATCTGTTCCAACGAAAAGATTTTACTATGGCAATGGTTGAGGCTAGTGTATAATTAAATGTGTTTTTTTTTTCCTTTCCATACCCTTAATCTAAACTTATAAGTGATAATTATGCTTGTAGACCCGTCATCATGACTCGGATGACTTTCCTCGATTTTTCACTCTCGTTATAAGTTCAAACCAATTTCATCCATACTCACCATCCTATCACTGTCATTCCATCATCTTTTAACCTGATACGCTGTATCTTCCTGGCCTGCACTGTTATTTAATCAATGCTTCTTCCTTTCGTTTTCTTTCTTTCTTCTCCTTCTACATCTTCTTTTTCTCTTTCTATAACTTCTAATATCATTTGGATTATTTAACTACATTAGGTTGGAGCCATGCCACCATCAAACTGCCTCATCTTGCTATTGTGCATCTGATCAAGCACACTGTCGTCACCACATGCAGACACACGTCAATCACTTGAACTATTCAATAAGAATTATAAATTGAAGCTGTGATTACGGCCTGTATTCCTAATTTGGGGCAAAACCACCCCCACATTTTCTGCTTGCATAATTTTTTTTATAATTTGTATATCTGCATAACAAAGTGATTGTAAATTACAAATGATATCTGCAAATTATTATACCTATGTAATTGTCAAAAACAGTATTATAATAAAAAAAAATGACAAGTGACAAGCAATAATGATGAAATGATTCTATCGTATGATTTGAATCGTCACCTCTTTCCACGTTTATAAATGCAAGCAAATATTTATCATTTCTTTTTGCAATAGTATATTTAACTGAAATCTTGGTAAAAACTAAAATTAGTTGCTTCTGTTTTTAAATGCACCCCCCAGTTTTTCGTTGTTCTTTAGTTTTGTCATAGAAAATGTAAACTAACTGTTTTCTTTCTTTCTTATCTATTTTTAAAAAAAAATATACATATATATATATATACATAGAAGATATGTATTAGGTTGGTGCAAAAATAATGTCGTTTTTTGATGTTCAAGATCATGTCAAAAAACATTATTTTTGCACCAACCTAATACATAGAAGATATGTATATAATATAGAAAAACAACTGAAATGTTGCAAATAAAAAAAAAATTGAATGTTTTTTTGTGAAAGTATTTATTTATATTTTATATATATATATATATATATATATTTGATATTTCCGATTGGCCCAGATCTTTCTTCAAAAATAGCTGTTTTCAGAAGTTTGTTTACAAGTAGCGTCCGTCGTGAGACGCGGACGTCACGCGATATTGAATGCAACTGTGTTTGAATATTTCTAACGTAAATCTAACTGTAGTAATATTTTAGATGTTGATTAAAAAATTTTTTTTAACTTTATCTAACAAAAATTTTTCATTTCACTATTGAAATATTTATAAAGATTTAAAATACCCAAGTTTTTATTTAACCCTATTTCAATAGTGAAATGAAAAATTTTTGTTAGATATAGTTAAAAAATTTTTTTTAAACAACATCTAAAATATTGCTACAGTTAGATTTACGTTAGAAATATTCAAACACAGTTGCATTCCACATCACGTGACGTCCGCGTCTCGCGACGGACGCTACTTAATGTAAACAAACTTCTGAAAACAGTCATTTCTGATGAAAGATCGGGGCCGATCTGAAATATCAAATATATATATATATATAAAAAAATATAAATAAATACTTTCACAAAAAAAACATTCAATTTTTTTTTAATTTGCAACTTTTCAGTTGTTTTTTTCTATATTATATACATATTAAGAAAGTATACGTGGCTTCTCATTATGCTACATAGAAGATATACTATTCATATTTATATAACAGGTTAATAGTGGGTAACTGAATGAGAAAATTGAAAAAAATTTCCTATATAATACATTTTGTCCTTCTTATTCTTCATATAAATAATGATTTTATTGATGGAATCAATCTTATATATAGAAATACATGGGAGGAAAATCTATGACAACATGGGGAAAGTTTTAAATGCTGTGTTTTGTCCTTTAGGATTTCATCAAACTAAATTTATTATGTTAGTGCAATTACGCATGCACACAAACATGCTAGGAATTTTAAATGTAAATTTAAAAAAAAAAAAAATAATAATTTAAGATTCCCTGCATCTGTTGTTGGTGTGCGTGTGTAGTCAACGTTCTTAACAAATACAAATTTACTTTGATGAATGACAAAAACACACCACACAAAAACTTTTTCCACTTTGTCATACACTTTCCCCCCAATATTGTTCTTGATATATAAAACTATATATCATTATTTCATGGAAATACATAAAGTGCCAGTAACGATTTTGCATTGAAAAGGCTAAAGAAAAGGGGAGCACTTTCCTTTAAATTGAAATTACTTAAAGAATGTAGTTTTAATTAAAATAGAAAGTAATTGATTAAGGCATGAATATATAGAAAGTGCGCTAATTTCAGAACTATCTATAGTAAATTTACATCCAGGATCACACAACCTTTTTTAACAACAGCGTTAAAAAAAAAAAAATGAAAGTGATAAAATACTTAATGATGTCAGCTAAGTTAAACATCTAAATATATTGGATATCAAAAATGAAAATAAAATTTAATTTAAAATTAAGCGTCCCAGTATCTTTAATGATTTCAATGTAAAATTATAACTGGCATTTGTTGTAATTTTCTCCAACACACACACACACATATATATATATATATATATATATATATATATATATATATATATATATATGCCATCTGATGAAGTTCATTGTAACTGATGAAACACATAACTTAGGAGATATTTCCAATTTGTTATTTGCTAACTCATGCATATATATATATATATATATATATATATATATATATATATATATATATATATATAGTGTATTTGGGCAGCAATCCTTCTTTTATGCAAGTTTCATTGAAAATGACTGACAAAGTACTGTGCTTGAGTTTTATATATAATTTCTCATGTTCTGATAATTTTTAGCCATTATCAGGGATGAATTTTATTTTACAATTAATTGAATATATGGATATGTATCTAGAGTTATAGGAATGTTTTATATAAAACAATGCATATATTCAGTTAAAACTAAAATCAAATTCATCCTTGATCATGGCTAAAAGTGTAACTGAAAATTCTTGGAAAACATTTGGACGATTTTTATATAACTTATGTTCTGAAAATAGGAAAATTGTACGAACGCATGAGAAATTATGAAGAAAACTCAAACACACCACCTTGTCAGTTGTTTTCAAAGAAATCTGCATATATATATATATATATATATATATATATATGTGATAGGAAAAAGAACATGTCGGAAACAGATCTTAATCTAAGATGTTTCACTTTATTAAATATTTCTCAGCAATTAAGGTAGAAGTGATAAAAAAATGTCAAAAGCAAAGCGACGTTGATTAATAGCAGGTCATGTTTGACCATTTCTTATTGGTTAGATACGTGTCAATAAGGAATAGTCAAACACAACATACCATTTATCTGCGTCTCTTTGCTTTTTATCATTTCTATCTTGTTCTCTGACGAAGCTTTAATAAAGTGAAACATGTTAGATTAAGACCTGTTTCCTACTTGTTCTTTATACTATCATTTTGTTGCATTCCTATTCATACTTGATCTATATATATATATATATATATATATATATATATATAAAAGTGAACATAGAAGTCAACATTTAGAGGCGACAGTCTGTTTCATGCTAGTGCAATCATCAGGCAACTCAGGAGTTGCCTGACGATTGCACTAGCATGAAACAGACTGTCGCCTCTAAGTGTTGACTTCTATGTTCACTTTTATATTTACACATGCTCTATCTCTGATATTGAGCACTTTATCCCATAAATATAGCACACTTTAAGACTATATTTCTTCATATATATATATATATATATATATATATATATATATTATTGGTGTGTGCCAAACTGCATACATTTTTTAGTTTAGTCAAGCACTGTTCACGTTTATTTGAGGTTAATAAATAAATGAAAACCATTTCAAATAACTGTCATTATCACTTACTATGGTAAGTCATTTATCACTTAGTGAATCACTTACTAAACTGGTACTCGGTCATCTAACTGGTTATACTTTTTACTGCATTTTGTTACGGTTCGTCTTGATTGAAATAAATATTCTCTTTATCGGCAAAATTCAATCAATGACATTCAATACACGGCCATTTGCATTCAGCAAACACGACTCATTGTCATCTGGTATAAAAGAAAAAAAAAAAAAATAGAGCCTTTTTTTTTCGACAATAAACTAAAATTTTAAAAAGCTGATCTTTGGGTCGAACAAAAACAAAACAATATGAATTTGCCAAAATTTGTTTTTCATCTGCGTTGTGAAATGAGAAGATGTGTGTTTTAATTAATGCGGAGTTTGAATTTCCCAAATCGTTGTTGGGTAGTTTCTTGTTTTCATTCTCCTCGACTCTGTCTGTTATAAATCCTGCTCCCCCTACCAAAAATAAATAAATAAAAAAAATAAACAAAGATGTGCTTCTTATAATCTATCCACGTAATGGCCTTGAAACTTTGAAAATGATTTGTATCTGTTGAGACAGATATAACAAGCATTGCTTAACTTCGGTCATTAGGCTTAACAGTGGTGATTCATTTCTTAACACCAAGAAAGCACTTTTGCGACTACCAGTTTTTCAGGATGCTATTCATCAGATTCTTTCCTTTACAAATTTGATATCTTTTCTTGACATAATCAGAGATTGTTACAGAATCTTTGAAATCCATTGCAGATTATATTAAAACAGTTCCACAAATATCTTTTTGATGACAAACTATATACATATAAATATATATATATATATATATAAATATACATATATGATAAATCCTAGCATTTTTATTTTATATAATCTATAATTTTTTCTCAACTGTTTCAAACTCTGGTCTTTGTAAAATTATTTTGTCTGCCCATGAAAAGTTATTGGCTCTGTGATAATGAATTGCCTGTATACGTGTTATTGTCATTCAGTAGAAATTTTAAATTCAATCTTCTTTCTGTTACCTTATATATATATTTTTTTTTTTTTAAAATTGGGAACTCTATTTAAAAATGATCTTAAATGGTTGCTTTGGGGAAAAAAAAGATTTTTATGAAAAAGTCTTATATATATATATGTGTATGTGTTTGTTACATTAATGTAAATTTGATATAATCTATTCTATTCTAAATTGGTTTCTCTACGTCGGATATAGCGTCAAAGTTTTGATTTTCTATTATGAACTCAATTAGCCATTATATCTCTTTGTAGAAATCAGCAATAGCACTGTTATTGAGTGTATATTTAGGGGGTCACATTCTAGCAATGTGGGGCTGTCACCAGGGCAATTTCTCATCTGTTTGTCAGTAAATATGAATTCTTCATCTTTTTTCCAGGCATGAAAAGAATTTACAGATAAATGAATAATTTTGTTAACAAACAAATCAAATTAACTTCAGTGTGTTTAAGGTCTCTTAGACATATATATATATATATATATATATATATATATATATATATATATATATATATATGATATAATTTTTTATTGTTGAAATCAGAAAATTTCACGATTAAGCATTTTCTTTATTACTGGGAATGTAATGAAATATGAAATTCCTTAAATTTTTTAATAATATGAAATTTTTAATAATATGAAATTGCTTAAATTTTTTTTATTTTATTTAAAAAATTGATTATATTTATTGATTTATGTATTTAGCAATTTCTTTTTCTTCTTTTTTTTTTCTTTTTTGTTCTTTTTTTTCTTTTTTTTCTTTTTTTTTCTTTTTTTTTCTTTTTTCTTTTTTTTCTTTTTTTTCTTTTTTCTTTTTTTCTTTTTCTTTTTTTCTTTTTTCTTTTTCTTCTTTTTACTTTTTCTTTTATTTTCTTTTTTTCTTTTTTTCTTCATTTTCTTTTTTCTTCTTTTCTTTTTTTCTTTTTCTTCTTTTTACTTTTTTCTTTTTTTTCTTTTTTTCTTTTTTCTTCTTTTTTTCTTCATTTTCTTTTTTTCTTCATTTTCTTTTTTTTCTTCTTTTTTTTCTTTTTTTTTTTTTTTGAAAATCTATGTCTGTTGCTGGTATTTTTTTAAGCAAAAATATCAACATGAAAAATTCTATCACTATTATAATTTAAGAAAAAAAAAATTAAATTTATAAGTTCCCAGCATCCTTGATAACAATCTGGGGAATGTGCAATAAAAATATCTTTTATAGAATGCTTTTTTTTTTTTTTTTTTTAAATCATGACTGCATAATTCAGACTATTATCATTACAAAACATTGGCATTATTACTGGTATTTTCTTTTACTATCAGTCGCTAAAAATGAACATTTTTTCCTTCTCCTTATGCCCATGTATGTGCTCTTCCTGATAGTGGTGGCACTGTATACAGTATTATGACCTGTGATTGTGGTAAACGTGTGTCTGCTCGGTGACGTCATTTAAACTGAGAGTTGATTGAATCATGACGTATTTGTTAAAAGGAGAGTTATTTTGATTGTTTTCCATTTATTCTGAAATTTTTTTTTATTACTGGCCCTGGAGCACTGCAAAGATAAGAATTAAGTGTAATTCAGACAGCTATATGAATGTACTGCCAAAGATGGAATAAATTTTAATTATTTATCGACAAGTTTTCTTTCTTTGTTATTTTTTCACTATTTGGTAACATTTTTCTTGTTTATTATCATTATTATTGTATTGTGCATTTGCATTGTGTGGTGTGAGAGCCTTCAACAAGAAGAACGAGAAACAATAAATTTTTTATATCAGAAGCTGTGAAACAAATAATGATTCATGCAATTAGAAAAAAATGTAAATGTGATCACGACACAGAAAGAAATCTAGACAAGATGTGGGACGTGTCCTTGAATATGATTTTCTGTATATATATACAACTTCACACTAAAATACAAAGACTTTTTAGCCTAAATAAATAAAAAATAAATATAAAAAAATAATAATAAAACTAAGAAAAAGAAAAATGACACCCGCAAGAAAAGCTTTCTTACCTTTCTTATACATTAAGACATTAGACTTTCTGAGCCATGACTACCTTTGTACGGTAGCCCCAGGGGTATCTGTAATGACAGTGAAAAATAATTAGAAAGAGAAAGTTTTGACTGAATGAGGCAGAACTAAAGAAGAACAAAATCAAAACGTTATCACGAAAGAAAGAAAAACATAACTCATAAAACTTCAATAAAAATTAAAAAAAAAAAATAATAAAATAAATTTCTAAGGTCAAGATGTAAAAATATAATATAAAAAGTAAAATAAAAATCCTTTTAAAATGCAGTGGAATTAATAAATTAAAAAAAAAATGATGTTAAGATAAGAATTAAGTAAAGAATTAAAAATAATTGTGGTCACGACACGGAAAGAAATCTAGACAAGATGTGAGACGTGTCCTTGAATATGATTTTTTGTATATATATACAACTTCACACTAAAATACAAGGACTTTTTAGCCTAAATAAATAAAAAATAAATATAAAAAAAATAATAATAAAACTAAGAAAAAAAAAAAATGACACCCACAAGAAAAGTTTTCTTACCTTTATCCTGGCTCACCTGAGCCATGACTGCCTTTGTACGGCTATCAAAAACAATAGCCCCAGGGGTATCTGTAATGACAGTAAGAAATAATTAGAAAGAGAAAGTCCTGACTGAATTAGGCAGCAAGTAAAGAAGAAAAAAATCAAAACGTTATCACAAAAGAAAGAAAAACATTCAATAAATTCTTCAATAAAAATTTTAGAAAAACTTCAATAAATTCTTTTTTTTTTTAAAATAATAATAAAATAAATTTCTATGGTCAAGATGTAAAATTCTCATCCACTAGCAGTAAAGGTATGTTGCTAAAAGTATTATAGGTCTATAAATACACGTTGATTCTACACCTTGTCAGTAATATAAAAACTAATATAAAAATATAATATAAAAAGTAAAATAAAAATCCTTTTAAAATGCAGTGGAATTAATAAATTAAAAAAAAAAATAATTTTAAGATAAGAATTAAGAAAAAAAATGCAATTGGGAGCACGACTCAGAAAGAAATCTATACAAGATGTGAGAAGGCCTCATGAATTTAAACGTCCTACGAGGCTGGCATCCCGTTCCCACCCCTTCACCATTGAAACTGTTAGATGTAGACGTCTCTTCTACTCCAATAGCTTCATGTCTCTCACCTCTCGCCTGTGAAACTCCCTTCCTTGTTCCTGTTTCCCGGACAAATATAATCTCCAACTATTTAAGTGTAACGTCAATTGACATCTCCAGTTGCCTTGATCTATCCACTCCCCTTCTCCACATCCTTTCCCCTTTCATTCCTATCTGCTCTCGCTCCAAATCTTCTGTAACCCCCTTGCCTTGATCGATCCACTATCTTTCTCCACATCCCCTCCTTTACCACTCCTATCTGCTCTTCCTCCAAACCTTCTGTAACCCCTTGCGTGCTAGTGGCCTCCAGCCTTGCTTGGGGTGAAAAGCTTAAAAAAAAAAAAAAAAAAAAAAAGAAAGAAGTGCCCTTGAGTATGATTTTCTGCAGTTCACATAATTTAGGGTTGCCAAGAATCTTTTTTTTTTCTTTTTAATCATTTCACCCCAAGCAAAGTAATAAAGCCACTAAAACACAGGGGGTTACTGAGTGTGAAAGAATAAGAAAAAGGAAACATTATTAAGCAGTCTAGAACAATAAAAGAAGAGGAATCAAGAAGAAAGTAGATAATGACTGACATTGACACCAATATTTGTTGGCTTCTTTTGATATCATTCTCAAAGCCCCGCAGGTAATGTTGATGTCTTGAAATGCCACATTCTAATGATTTCTACCTCAAGCTTCTTTTAATTACATAATTTCTGAAACATTTTCAAAGATGTATTTTTGCTAAAGAAGACATGTATTTTCAACATGATTTTTTACAATTATATCTGGTCGATTTGCTTGGATTTCTTTCCCAGTCTGAATGCTGAAATTCAACTGAATCATAACCATTTCATTCTGTTACAATGTGTGATGGGTTATGTTTATTTTTCTTTTTTTTTTACAGTGAGGTTTACCCCTTATAAGGCCCGTGGGCCACTTGAGATAAAGGGTTACAATAAGTGGTAGTTTATTTTTTCTTTTAAAGGAATACACCCCAAGCAAGTCAAGAGTGCCACTAGCACGCAAGGGGTTACAGAGGATTGAGAACAAGAGTAATAGAGGCATGTTTGAGGGAAGGATACAGAGAAGAATGGGGAACAAGATCAAGGTATCAGAAGATGTCGATTGACATTACACTTGAATATTTGAGTATTATAGTTATCAGGGAAGCAAGCAAGAGAAAGGGAGTTCCACAGAAGGGAAGTGAGAGAGAAGAAGCTGTCTGAGTAGAAGTGACAGTTACATTTAACCGTTTTGACAGTGAAAGAATGGGACCAAGATGCCAACCTAGTAGTTCACTTAAATTCATGCAATCTGGGGAACAGCAAAAGGAGCTCATAGAAACAGATGCCATGAAGATACTTGTAGAAGAGACAGAGAGAAGCCATGGCACATCTGTGAGAAAGCAACTGTAGACCAGATGCCAGATCTGGGCCTATCATATTGGATATTCATCTCTGGATTTTGTCAAGATAGGAGGGGAAGGTAATGGTTAACTTTAGACATGAACAGGTGAAGACTGTAGTGATTGGTGAAAAAACCTTTTGGGAGTCGGTTCCATCCAGCAGTAGTTTATGGGAAGAATCTGTTCAAAGGGAACTTACTTCTCACCAATGGAAGACAGAGGGAACGTGGGTAGTTTGCTACAATCTAAGTGGCATGGCGGGTCCTAGCTGTGAAGGTCAGACCTGTTGGAACCAAGGAATGTAGTTCATCTGAGCACTTTCCATGATAGTAGCAATATAGCAGTGAGAGACTTGCCACATCCCATTTGTGAGACAGAGGTTTGAGGGTGGAAAATAAGTTGTTAAGGACACAGAGAGGTTTTGAACTCTATCAAGCCTGGACAGTGAGGACTGGGCAGCTCCCACCCAAATATGAGAACAGTAGCTCCATTTCAGTCTGATCTGACTCTTGTAAAGGTAGAGGATAGAATAAGGAGTCAGGTACTTACTGGTGTGGTACAAAGAGCCAACAATTTTATTTGCATCTTAAGTGATTGAACATATATATGACTTCCACTTGAGGTCAGGTGTGAGTTTGAGGACCAATATTTTCTCCAGGTATGGTGCCTCCTGGAGGGGACATGCCTTCATCCTAATTGGCTTGGGGTCTGCTGTTTTGTATTTCTTACCAACGCATTTAAATCTAATGATAAACATTATCTTCAATTGTTCGAATGTTCTAAGATGCAGTATTTTTGCATCTTTTGTTTGCTGCATATTATCAGAAAGCCCAGGTAGTCTTTGAATAAAATTGCACCATTTTATTGTAGGTTCACGACAAGGTTGTTGCCATAACACTAACTATTTTATTTTGATTCTAACAGTGCAAAAAGTATATTTTTTTCTTTATTCTTATCGGCCTTAAGATTTCACCCAGGAGTGAAATCTAAACCTAATCCTAAACTTATAAACACGATTGCCTGACAAGGTGTTTTTCCCAGCAAGTAAAATTTTACAGTGAGGACATGATGCCACACACTCAGCTGTTTTTATGTTGTCTTCCACGGATTACAAAGCAAAGGTAGAGACCACTCTGCCCTGCTATTTGGCACAGAGCTAAGACAAAAGACATGGATTGATATTTTCTTCAAGGTTAACAAGAGCTATAACAAAATGAAAAACTGAACTTAACATTGCAATCACAATTAAATATTTAAGTAAGTCTAAAAAATTATGAAAATAAATTTGGGGCAAAGGTATGTGTTGAGTCTTGACTCATTGTTGAATCTCGACTAATGCATTGAATAATAATGCAACACAAAATGTACTTAGAACAAGAATGTATTATAACAAGAAAGTGTACACAATATTTACATATAGTATTTCTGTATATTTCTGGGAAGACGTTCATGGAGAATGTGTTGACTAAGTCGCAGTCGGGCAGAGTCTCTAGTTGAATCTCGTGATTCACTCCCCTTCTTCCCGGTACCAACCATTATTTATATAGTCAGTAGTCACCTATGCAGATTAGGTGGATCCTACCACAACAGTGTGTAAATAAGTAAAAGAGCTTGGATGACATAGACATACCATATAATGAGCCTCACATAAGCTTCATAAAATTAGCTTCAAAATCATAGTCTCTGAAAATATACAAGTGCTTAGCTCAACAAAACATACCATATCTAGAGAATTACATTAATTCATGAAATTAGATACAGAGTCAAGGTCTGTGAATATTTAGCAGAGCTCAGATCACCAAAACATAGCATATATAGAGCATTACATAGGATTCAAGAAATTAGATGTGGAGTCAAGATCTTTGAATAGTTAGAAGTGCTGGGATCACAAAATATACCATATATAGCGTATTATATAAAATTCATGAAATTAGATTCACAGTCAAGATAATTTAATACTGAAAAGAGATTGGACCACCAAAACATATTATATATAGAGCATGACATAAGCTTCAGGAAATTAGATTCAAAGTCAAGATCTGTGAATACTGAAAACAGCTTGGATCAACAAAATATACCATACATACATATGGAATTATATAACATTCATCAAATTAGATATGGTGTCAAAGTCTGTGACAATTTAGAAGCTCTTGGATCAACAAAACATACCACATAATAGAGCATTATATATGCTTGATGAAATTATTTTCATAGTCAAGGCCTATGAATATTGAGAAAAGTTGTGACCACCAAAACATACCTCATATAGAGCATTAAATAAACTTCAGCAATTTACATTCAGAATCAAGGTCTGAAAATATTGAGAAGAGCTGGGATCAAGAAAACATACCATATATAAGCTTGATGAAATTATTTTCTGACTCACTGTCTGTGATAATTTAGAAGAGCTGGGATTAACAAAACATACCACATATAGAGAATTAAATAAGCTTCATTAAATTATTTTCTGAGTCAAAGTCTGTGACTATTAAGTAGACCTTGGATCAACAAAGCATACAACATATAGAGCATTAAATAAGCTTGATGAAATTAGTTTCTGACTCACTGTCTGTGATAATTTAGAAGAGCTGGGATCAACAAAACATACCACATATAGAGAATTAAATAAGCTTCATTAAATTATTTTCTGAGTCAACGTCTGTGACTATTAAGAAGAGATTGGATCAACAAAGCATACAACATATAGAGCATTAAATAAGCTTCATTAAATTATTTTCTGAGTCAAGGTCTGTGACTATTTAGAAGAGCTTGGATCAAACAAACATACAACATATAGAACATTAAATAAGCGTGATGAAATTACATTCTGAGTCACAGTCTGTGATAAATTAGAAGAGCTAGGATCAACAAAACATACCACATATAGAGAATTAAATAAGCTTCATTAAAATATTTTCTGAGTCAAGGTCAGGGACTATTAAGAAGAGATTGGATCAACAAGCATACAACATATAGATCATTAAATAAGCTTGATGAAATTATTTTCTGACTCACGGTCTGTGATAATTCAGAAGAGCTGGGATCAACAAAACATGCCACATATAGAGAATTAAATAAGCTTCATTAAATTATTTTCTGAGTCAACGTCTGTGACTATTTAGAAGAGCTTGGATCAAAAAAGCATACAACATATAGAGAATTAAATAAGCTTGATGAAATTATTTTCTGACTCACGGTCTGTGATAATTTAGAAGAGCTGGGATCAAAAAATATACCACATATAGAGAATTAAATAAGCTTCATTAAATTATTTTCTGAGTCAATGTCTGTGACTATTAAGTAGACCTTGGATCAACAAAGCATACAACATATAGAGCATTAAATAAGCTTGATGAAATTACTTTCTGAGTCACAGTCTGTGATAATTTAGAAGAGCTGGGATCAACAAAACATACCACATATAGAGAATTAAATAAGCTTCATTAAATTATATTCTGAGTCAAGGTCAGAGACAATTTAGAAGAGCTTGGATCAACAAAGCATACAACATATAGAGCATTAAATAAGCTTGATGAAATTACTTTCTGACTCATGGTCTGTGATAATTTAGAAGAGCTGCGATCAACAAAACATACCACATATACAGAATTATATATGCTTCATGAAATTACTTTCTGAGTCAAGGTCTGTGATAATTTAGAAGAGCTGGGATCAACAAAACATACCACATATAGAGAATTATATATGCTTCATGAAATTACTTTCTGACTCACGGTCTGTGATAATTTAGAAGAGCTGGGATCAACAAAACATACCACATATAGAGAATTAAATAAGCTTCATTAAATTATTCTCTGAGTCAAGGTCAGAGACTATTAAGAAGAGCTTTGATCAACAAAGCATACAACATATAGAGCATTAAATAAGCTTGATGAAATTACATTCTGACTCACGGTCTGTGATAATTTAGAAGAGCTGGGATCAACAAAACATACCACATATAGAGAATTATATATGCTTCATGAAATTAATTTCTGAGTCAACGTCTGTGACAATTTAGAAGAGATTGGATCAACAAAGCATACAACATATAGAGAATTAAATAAGCTTGATGAAATTACTTTCTGACTCACGGTCCGTGATAATTTAGAAGAGCTGGGATCAACAAAACATGCCACATATAGAGAATTAAACAAGCTTCATTAAATTACTTTCTGAGTCAAGGTCTGTGCCTATTTAGAAGAGCTTGGATCAACAAAGCATACAACATATAGAGAATTAAATAAGCTTCATAAATATATTTTCTGAGTCAAGGTCAGGGACTATTAAGAAGAGATTGGATCAACAAGCAAACAACATATAGATCAATAGATAAGCTTGATGAAATTATTTTCTGACTCACGGTCTGTGATAATTCAGAAGAGCTGGGATCAACAAAACATGCCACATATAGAGAATTAAATAAGCTTCATTAAATTATTTTCTGAGTCAAGGTCTGTGACTATTTAGAAGAGCTTGGATCAACAAAGCATACAACATATAGAGAATTAAATAAGCTTGATGAAATTATTTTCTGACTCACGGTCTGTGATAATTTAGAAGAGCTGGGATCAACAAAACATACCACATATAGAGAATTAAATAAGCTTCATTAAATTATTTTTTGAGTCAACGTCTGTGACTATTAAGTAGACCTTGGATCAACAAAGCATACAACATATAGAGCATTAAATAAGCTTGATGAAATTACTTTCTGAGTCAAGGTCTGTGATAATTTAGAAGAGCTGGGATCAACAAAACATACCACATATAGAGAATTATATATGCTTCATGAAATTACTTTCTGACTCACGGTCTGTGATAATTTAGAAGAGCTGGGATCAACAAAACATACCACATATAGAGAATTAAATAAGCTTCATTAAATTATTCTCTGAGTCAAGGTCAGAGACTATTAAGAAGAGCTTTGATCAACAAAGCATACAACATATAGATCATTAAATAAACTTGATGAAATTATTTTCTGACTCACGGTCTGTGATAATTCAGAAGAGCTGGGATCAACAAAACATGCCACATATAGAGAATTAAATAAGCTTCATTAAATTATTTTCTGAGTCAAGGTCTGTGACTATTTAGAAGAGCTTGGATCAACAAAGAATACAACATATAGAGAATTAAATAAGCTTGATGAAATTACTTTCTGACTCCCGGTCCCTGATAATTTAGAAGAGCTGGGATCAACAAAACATGCCACATATAGAGAATTAAACAAGCTTCATTAAATTACTTTCTGAGTCAAGGTCTCTGACTATTTAGAAGAGCTTGGATCAACAAAGCATACAACATATAGAGCATTAAATAAGCTTGATGAAATTATTTTCTGACTCACGGCCTGTGATAATTTAGAAGAGCTGGGATCAACAAAACATGCCACATATAGAGAATTAAATAAGCTTCATTAAATTATTTTCTGAGTCAACGTCTGTGACTATTTAGAAGAGATTGTATCAACAAAGCATACAACATATAGAGCATTAAATAAGCTTGATGAAATTATTTTCTGACTCACGGTCTGTGATAATTTAGAAGAGCTGGGATCAACAAAACATGCCACATATAGAGAATTAAATAAGCTTTGAATTAATTTCTGAGTCAAGGTCTGTGACTATTTAGAAGAGCTTGGATCAAACAAACATACAACATATAGAACATTAAATAAGCGTGATGAAATTACTTTCTGAGTCACGGTCTGTGATAAATTAGAAGAGCTAGGATCAACAAAACATACCACATATAGAGAATTAAATAAGCTTCATTAAATTATTTTCTGAGTCAAGGTCAGAGACTATTAAGAAGAGATTGGATCAACAAGCATACAACATATAGATCATTAAATAAGCTTGATGAAATTATTTTCTGACTCACGGTCTGTGATAATTTAGAAGAGCTGGGATCAACAAAACATGCCACATATAGAGAATTAAATAAGCTTTAAATTAATTTCTGAGTCAAGGTCTGTGACTATTTAGAAGAGCTTGGATCAAACAAACATACAACATATAGAGCATTAAATAAGCTTGATGAAATTACTTTCTGACTCACGGTCTGTGATGATTTAGAAGAGCTGCGATCAACAAAACATACCACGTATACAGAATTATATATGCTTCATGAAATTACTTTCTGAGTCAAGGTCTGTGATAATTTAGAAGAGCTGGGATCAACAAAACATACCACATATAGAGAATTATATATGCTTCATGAAATTACTTTCTGACTCACGGTCTGTGATAATTTAGAAGAGCTTTGATCAACAAAGCATACAACATATAGAGCATTAAATAAGCTTGATGAAATTACTTTCTGACTCACGGTCTGTGATAATTTAGAAGAGCTGGGATCAACAAAACATAGCACATATAGAGAATTATATATGCTTCATGAAATTAATTTCTGAGTCAACGTCTGTGACAATTTAGAAGAGATTGGATCAACAAAGCATACAACATATAGAGAATTAAATAAGCTTGATGAAATTACTTTCTGACTCACGGTCCGTGATAATTTAGAAGAGCTGGGATCAACAAAACATGCCACATATAGAGAATTAAACAAGCTTCATTAAATTACTTTCTGAGTCAAGGTCTGTGCCTATTTAGAAGAGCTTGGATCAACAAAGCATACAACATATAGAGCATTAAATAAGCTTGATCACATTATTTTCTGACTCACGGTCTGTGATAATTTAGAAGAGCTGGGATCAACAAAACATGCCACATATAGAGAATTAAATAAGCTTCATTAAATTATTTTCTGAGTCAACGTCTGTGACTATTTAGAAGAGCTTGGATCAACAAAGCATACAACATATAGAGCATTAAATAAGCTTGATGAAATTACTTTCTGACTCACGGTCTGTGATAATTTAGAATAGCTGGGATCAACAAAACATACCACATATAGAGAATTATATATGCTTCATGAAATTAATCTCTGAGTCAACGTCTGTGATAATTTAGAAGAGCTGGGATCAACAAAACATACCACATATAGAGAATTAGATAAGCTTGATGAAATTATTTTCTGACTCACGGTCTGTGATAATTTAGAAGAGCTGGGATCAACAAAACATACCACATATAGAGAATTAAATAAGCTTTAAATTAATTTCTGAGTCAAGGTCTGTGACTATTTAGAAGAGCTTGGATCAAACAAACATACAACATATAGAACATTAAATAAGCGTGATGAAATTAATTTATGAGTCACGGTCTGTGATAAATTAGAAGAGCTAAAATCAACAAAACATACCACATATAGAGAATTAAATAAGCTTCATTAAATTATTTTCTGAGTCAAGGTCAGAGACTATTAAGAAGAGCTTTGATCAACAAAGCATACAACATATAGACCATTAAATAAGCTTGATGAAATTACTTTCTGACTCATGGTCTGTGATAATTTAGAAGAGCTGGGATCAACAAAACATACCACATATAGAGAATTAAATAAGCTTGATGAAATTACTTTCTGACTCCCGGTCCGTGATAATTTAGAAAAGCTGGGATCAACAAAACATAGCACATATAGAGAATTATATATGCTTCATGAAATTAATTTCTGAGTCAACGTCTGTGACAATTTAGAAGAGATTGGATCAACAAAGCATACAACATATAGAGAATTAAATAAGCTTGATGAAATTACTTTCTGACTCACGGTCCGTGATAATTTAGAAGAGCTGGGATCAACAAAACATGCCACATATAGAAAATTAAACAAGCTTCATTAAATTACTTTCTGAGTCAAGGTCTGTGCCTATTTAGAAGAGCTTGGATCAACAAAGCATACAACATATAGAGCATTAAATAAGCTTGATCAAATTATTTTCTGACTCACGGTCTGTGATAATTTAGAAGAGCTGGGATCAACAAAACATGCCACATATAGAGAATTAAATAAGCTTCATTAAATTATTTTCTGAGTCAACGTCTGTGACTATTTAGAAGATCTTGGATCAACAAAGCATACAACATATAGAGCATTAAATAAGCTTGATGAAATTACTTTCTGACTCACGGTCTGTGATAATTTAGAATAGCTGGGATCAACAAAACATACCACATATAGAGAATTATATATGCTTCATGAAATTAATCTCTGAGTCAACGTCTGTGATAATTTAGAAGAGCTGGGATCAACAAAACATACCACATATAGAGAATTAGATAAGCTTGATGAAATTATTTTCTGACTCACGGTCTGTGATAATTTAGAAGAGCTGGGATCAACAAAACATACCACATATAGAGAATTAAATAAGCTTCATTAAATTATTTTCTGAGTCAAGGTCAGAGACTATTAAGAAGAGCTTTGATCAACAAAGCATACAACATATAGAGCATTAAATAAGCTTGATGAAATTACTTTCTGACTCATGGTCTGTGATAATTTAGAAGAGCTGGGATCAAAAAAACATACCACATATAGAGAATTAAATAAGCTTGATGAAATTATTTTCTGACTCACGGTCTGTGATAATTCAGAAGAGCTGGGATCAACAAAACATGCCACATTTAGAGAATTAAATAAGCTTCATTAAATTTTTTTCTGAGTCAAGGTCTGTGACTATTTAGAAGAGCTTGGATCAACAAAGCATACAACATATAGAGCATTAAATAAGCATGATGAAATTACTTTCTGACTCCCGGTCCGTGATAATTTAGAAGAGCTGGGATCAACAAAACATGCCACATATAGAGAATTAAACAAGCTTCAATAAATTACTTTGTGAGTCAAGGTCTGTGACTATTTAGAAGAGCTTGGATCAACCAAACATACAACATATAGAACATTAAATAAGCTTGATGAAATTACTTTCTGAATCACGGTCTGTGATAAATTAGAAGAGCTAGGATCAACAAAACATACCACATATAGAGAATTAAATAAACTTCATTAAATTATTTTCTGAGTTAAGGTCAGAGACTATTAAGAAGAGATTGGATCAACAAGCATACAACATATAGAGAATTAAATAAGCTTGATGAAATTACTTTCTGACTCACGGTCCGTGATAATTTAGAAGAGCTGGGATCAACAAAACATGCCACATATAGAGAATTAAACAAGCTTCATTAAATTACTTTCTGAGTCAAGGTCTGTGCCTATTTAGAAGAGCTTGGATCAACAAAGCATACAACATATAGAGCATTAAATAAGCTTGATCAAATTATTTTCTGACTCACGGTCTGTGATAATTTAGAAGAGCTGGGATCAACAAAACATGCCACATATAGAGAATTAAATAAGCTTCATTAAATTATTTTCTGAGTCAACGTCTGTGACTATTTAGAAGAGCTTGGATCAACAAAGCATACAACATAT
Source organism: Acanthosepion esculentum (assembly GCA_964036315.1). NCBI lineage: Eukaryota > Metazoa > Mollusca > Cephalopoda > Sepiida > Sepiidae > Acanthosepion > Acanthosepion esculentum. Next base: position 64,316,433 of record OZ038513.1, on the reverse strand, counting down.
AGAGCATTAAATAAGCTTGATGAAATTACTTTCTGACTCACGGTCTGTGATAATTTAGAATAGCTGGGATCAACAAAACATACCACATATAGAGAATTATATATGCTTCATGAAATTAATCTCTGAGTCAACGTCTGTGATAATTTAGAAGAGCTGGGATCAACAAAACATACCACATATAGAGAATTAGATAAGCTTGATGAAATTATTTTCTGACTCACGGTCTGTGATAATTTAGAAGAGCTGGGATCAACAAAACATACCACATATAGAGAATTAAATAAGCTTTAAATTAATTTCTGAGTCAAGGTCTGTGACTATTTAGAAGAGCTTGGATCAAACAAACATACAACATATAGAACATTAAATAAGCGTGATGAAATTAATTTATGAGTCACAGTCTGTGATAAATTAGAAGAGCTAGGATCAACAAAACATACCACATATAGAGAATTAAATAAGCTTCATTAAAATATTTTCTGAGTCAAGGTCAGGGACTATTAAGAAGAGATTGGATCAACAAAGCATACAACATATAGAGCATTAAATAAGCATGATGAAATTACTTTCTGACTCCCGGTCCGTGATAATTTAGAAGAGCTGGGATCAACAAAACATGCCACATATAGAGAATTAAACAAGCTTCAATAAATTACTTTGTGAGTCAAGGTCTGTGACTATTTAGAAGAGCTTTGATCAACCAAACATACAACATATAGAACATTAAATAAGCTTGATGAAATTACTTTCTGAATCACGGTCTGTGATAAATTAGAAGAGCTAGGATCAACAAAACATACCACATATAGAGAATTAAATAAACTTCATTAAATTATTTTCTGAGTTAAGGTCAGAGACTATTAAGAAGAGATTGGATCAACAAGCATACAACATATAGAGAATTAAATAAGCTTGATGAAATTACTTTCTGACTCACGGTCCGTGATAATTTAGAAGAGCTGGGATCAACAAAACATGCCACATATAGAGAATTAAACAAGCTTCATTAAATTACTTTCTGAGTCAAGGTCTGTGCCTATTTAGAAGAGCTTGGATCAACAAAGCATACAACATATAGAGCATTAAATAAGCTTGATCAAATTATTTTCTGACTCACGGTCTGTGATAATTTAGAAGAGCTGGGATCAACAAAACATGCCACATATAGAGAATTAAATAAGCTTCATTAAATTATTTTCTGAGTCAACGTCTGTGACTATTTAGAAGAGCTTGGATCAACAAAGCATACAACATATAGAGCATTAAATAAGCTTGATGAAATTACTTTCTGACTCACGGTCTGTGATAATTTAGAATAGCTGGGATCAACAAAACATACCACATATAGAGAATTATATATGCTTCATGAAATTAATCTCTGAGTCAACGTCTGTGATAATTTAGAACAGCTGGGATCAACAAAACATACCACATATAGAGAATTAGATAAGCTTGATGAAATTATTTTCTGACTCACGGTCTGTGATAATTTAGAAGAGCTGGGATCAACAAAACATACCACATATAGAGAATTAAATAAGCTTTAAATTAATTTCTGAGTCAAGGTCTGTGACTATTTAGAAGAGCTTGGATCAAACAAACATACAACATATAGAACATTAAATAAGCGTGATGAAATTAATTTATGAGTCACGGTCTGTGATAAATTAGAAGAGCTAAAATCAACAAAACATACCACATATAGAGAATTAAATAAGCTTCATTAAATTATTTTCTGAGTCAAGGTCAGAGACTATTAAGAAGAGCTTTGATCAACAAAGCATACAACATATAGAGCATTAAATAAGCTTGATGAAATTACTTTCTGACTCATGGTCTGTGATAATTCAGAAGAGCTGGGATCAACAAAACATGCCACATATAGAGAATTAAATAAGCTTCATTAAATTTTTTTCTGAGTCAAGGTCTGTGACTATTTAGAAGAGCTTGGATCAACAAAGCATACAACATATAGAGCATTAAATAAGCTTTATGAAATTACTTTCTGACTCCCGGTCGGTGATAATTTAGAAGAGCTGGGATCAACAAAACATGCCACATATAGAGAATTAAACAAGTTTCAATAAATTACATTGTGAGTCAAGGTCTGTGACTATTTAGAAGAGCTTGGATCAACCAAACATACAACATATAGTACATTAAATAAGCTTGATGAAATTATTTTCTGACTCACGGTCTGTGATAATTGAGAAGAGCTGGGATCAACAAAATATGCCACATATAGAGAATTAAATAAGCTTGATGAAATTATTTTCTGACTCACGGTCTGTGATAATTGAGAAGAGCTGGGATCAACAAAACATACCACATATAGAGAATTAAATAAGCTTGATGAAATTATTTTCTGACTCACGGTCTGTGATAATTTAGAAGAGCTGGGATCAACAAAACATACCACATATAGAGAATTAAATAAGCTTCATTAAATTATTTTCTGAGTCAACGTCTGTGACTATTAAGAAGAGATTGGATCAACAAAGCATACAACATATAGAGCATTAAATAAGCTTGATGAAGTTATTTTCTGACTCACGGTTTGTGATAATTTAGAAGAGCTGGGATCAACAAAACATACCACATATAGAGAATTAAATAAGCTTGATGAAATTATTTTCTGACTGACGGTCTGTGATAATTGAGAAGAGCTGGGATCAACAAAACATGCCACATATAGAGAATTAAATAAGCTTGATGAAATTATTTTCTGACTCACGGTCTGTGATAATTTAGAAGAGCTGGGATCAACAAAACATACCACATATAGAGAATTAAATAAGCTTGATGAAATTATTTTCTGACTCATGGTCTGTGATAATTTAGAAGAGCTGGGATCAACAAAACATACCACATATAGAGAATTAAATAAGCTTCATTAAATTATTTTCTGAGTCAACGTCTGTGACTATTAAGAAGAGATTGGATCAACAAAGCATACAACATATAGAGCATTAAATAAGCTTGATGAAATTACTTTCTGACTCACTGTCTGTGACTATTAAGAAGACCTAGGATCAACAAAGCATACAAATATATAGAGCATTAAATAAGTGTGATGAAATTACTTTCTGAGTCACGCTCTGTTATAATTTAGAAGAGCTAGGATCAACAAAACATACCACATATAGAGAATTACATAAGCTTCATCAAATTATTTTCTGAGTCAAGGTCTGTGCCTATTTAGAAGAGATTTGATCAACAAAGCATACAACATATACAGCATTAAATAAGCTTCTTTAAATTACTTTCTGACTCATGGTCTGTGATAATTTAGAAGAGCTTGGATCAACAAAGCATACAACATATAGATCATTAAATAAGCTTGATGAAATTATTTTCTGACTCACAGTCTGTGATAATTTAGAAGAGCTGGGATCAACAAAACATACCTCATATAGATAATTAAATAAGCTTCATTAAATTATATTCTGAGTAGAGGTCTGTGACTTTTTACAAGAGCTTGGATCAACAAAGCGTACAACATATTGAGCATTAAATATGCTTGATGAAATTAATTTCTGAGTCACGGTCTGTGATAATTTAGAAGTGCTGGGATCAACAAAACATACCACATTTAGAGCATTAAATAAGCTGCATGAAATTACATTCAAAATCAAGGTCTGTGACTATTTAGAAGAGCTTGGATCAACAAATTATGCCACATATAGAGCATTATATATGCTTGATGAACTTACTTTCCAGTGAGCGAAATAAAGTGTTCCGTTCGACATTCCAACCACCTGAAGAAGGCTGGAGCGTACAACGGCCGAAACGGTGTAATAAATAGTCCGAATTATGTCAATAATATACCAAGAACTGTTACTCTGTTGGAGAGACTCTTGAGAGGAAGCTTTCATGAACACTACAATCTTAACCTCTTCACGTTCAGGTTCAATCGTTATCTATCCTACATATCCTCATAATTTACAACACTCTACCTTGAGTGGCTTTTGGAACTTGTATTGTGTTAACACTAGCGTAAAATTTACAGGCTGATTGAAAAGTAACACCCTATGTCCTCTCATACTTTATCTATACGTTAGGTATCCTGGCAGTATATCATACCTTCTATTCAAAGAAAACATTCTTATGATAGCCAGTAAAAAATAGTGTCACATAACAATGGTGTTGTTTGAAGGAGCATGTCTACTATACCAAACCAAGACTTTGAAAGAAAGTGCGATTACAATAATTTGTATCTTCTATGCCACAAGAATTCCTAGTGAAATCAGTTGACGCGATTCCTGGGTGCCTTGAGAAGCTGGTAGCGAAATCTGGTGCCCATATTGAATTTGAAATGAAACCTCATGCTAAACGCTTTCCTCTCATACCCATTTCTTGTAAAATTTATAGTTAAATAAATTATCAGTACACCCAAACCTCTCATCTACAGACCCCCTATCAACGGACTTCGGATGCAACGGAGAAGATCTGCAGGCAAAATTAAAAAACAAAAAAATCTGCAAAAAAAACCCCCCCCAAAAAAACAACTTCCAAATCGTCAGCGATGTATTTAAAAATTTGACGGTATTTGTTCTCAAAGTGATCGCTTGGTGGTGGTGGTGACGGGCCTTTCAATTGTCAACAAAGACGGAAAGTACGATACATTAGCGTGTGCGCGAGAAAGTGGCCATGAGGAATCTATTATTTTGGTTATTTGATTATATCTATATTAAGTATATATTTATTTATGCCATATATACATGGTTATAGTATTTACATTATGATCATAACTACTGGCAGTTACTATAGCGGTTTTATAACAAAAAAATAATCCCTTCCCATGTATGGACGATTGGTTTTAACGGACCACCTGCTCCGACTATTAGTCCGTTGTCTGTATTTTAAAATGGGCAGTTACTCTTCAGTTACCCTGTACAGGAAGTCACACGCTTTTATTTACTCTCTCTATTTCTCACATTTTACGAGATTACAAATTTTAACCCTAATTGTTACTACCCCCTCTTATTTTGCACCCAAGTGTAAATAAGCAGCGAAATACCGAGTTCTTGTATTTAGTATGTTTGATAAATATGATTTAACATGGCACAAGGCATGTGAACAGGGAGGATTCGGTAGAGAAAGATTTGATCATGTCAAAGTCAAAGAGGAGCAAAGAGCAAATTATCCAGTGGTGGCCATACCTACCTTGAAAATCATCACTGGGAATCCATTCATTTTTATTCTTGGATTTAGCATGTTTGCATGAGGTAAACTATTTTATAAATATCCTTTAGCATGGCACAAGGCATGTGAACAGGGAGGGTTCGGTAGAGAAAGATTTTATCATGTCAAAGAGGAGCAAAGAGCAAATTATCCAGTGGTGGCTATACCTACCTTGAAAATCATTACTGGAGATCCATTCATTTTTATTTTTTGAAGTAGCATGTTTGCATGAGGTAAAATATTTGATAAAAATATCCTTTAGCATGGCACAAGCCATGTTAACAGGCAGGATTCGGTTGAGAAATATTTTATCATGTCAAAGAGAAGCAAAGAGCAGTGGTGGTCATACCTTCCTTGAAAATCATTACTGGAGATCCATTCGTTTTTATTCTCAATAAACTTAATTAATTAATTTTATTAATCTTATTTAATCTTAGTCTATTAAAAACCAAAAACATCGAAAGGATAGTGTCCCATTAAGAACAGAAATATGGAAAATATCATCTGCTTTTTTAAACAAATCATATCACTCCGTGCAAGGCAATAAAGCCACTAAGACACAAGGGAAAGAATAAGAAAAATGAAAAAAAATGTTAAGGAGCGTGAACAATAGAAGGGTAAGGAAAAAGATAACGGATGACATTACATTTAAATTTTTGAAGATCAAATTTGACCTGAAAGCATGGCTCCGGAAGAGAGTTCCACAAACGAAAAGTGCGAGAAAAGAAACTGTTAAAATAGAAAATATGGTTACATCTAGCCAATTAAACTGTAAATTCACGACACCTCGCCGCTGCGCTTAAATGAATAAAGTCTAGCTACCTTAGTGAAAAATTTATTCTATTAATTACTCTGAAAATATTTATAAAAGTGTTACAGGGCAGTGAAAAAGTCGCTGAAGCCGTGATGCCAGGTCAGGGCCAATAATATTACTGATTCTTCTTTGGATTTTATCGAGAATCTCTAGATATACAATATTCAAGGCATGGACGAATGGTGGACTTTAAATACTTTCATCATAATTATTTGGGTGATCTCTTTGATATGGTGCCTAGACTCTTTGGAGTTAAGCGCAGTACTGGACTGGCATACTGGAGTAATGGATAGCGGCACGGATTGAGGAATCGGAGAGCCGAGTTCGAATTCCAGTCGAATCCATTACATTCACTTACGTGCTAATACCCTTGGGAAAGGTATGAATCCTCTTCTTCGCCCCAGGGTTCTATAGACTTGGATGGTAACTGGTCTACTTCAGAAAGAAACGGCAATCTGCTGCTGGAAGCAACCTGCCTCGTCAGTCATGTATCGAAAGATACATGATCGTCTAAGCGTGTATCATTCATGGCACATAACTGACTGATTAGACTGGCGACGAGGTCTAACCAATTTACTGTTGAGCTAGCCAGATGTAACAGTAAATTCTATGCTAACAGTTTCTTTTCTAGCACTGCTCGCTTGTGGAACTCCCTTTACCGGCTCCATGCTTTCCATCCAAATTGAATCTGTAAAACTTTAAATGCAATGTCAATCGCTATCTACTCTCCCCCGGATTACTCTTCTTTTGTTTTCGCTCCTTAGCATTATTCCTAATTCCACACCCAGTAACCTCTTGTGTCTCAGTGGCTTTACTGCCTTGCATGGGGTGAACTCGATTATAAAATAAGTCAGATACATTCATGAGAGAAAAATTGTCTCGTACGACACAGCTGACCTACCAATCGTTTCAATATAATTTTTCCGCGTCATGTCAGCTGAGAATTTTAGCCCGAGAAGGCCCAACAAGTCATTGTTATGCTGATGGGAGGCAAGAAAGGGTCTTTCAGGTGATTGATAAAAGCAGTTTCGTTTTGGAGACATTAAAATTAACAAGCCATTCCTTGCCCTAGTTAACAACAGAATGTAGGTTATTTTTTAGATCAGCTGCCAATTTGACCTTATCAAACTGATCAGATCATTATCAAGAAAGCAGAGATATCAAGTTGAGAACTGATGCCATCAGATCCAGATTGTGAACGCTTTATTACTGGTTGGTCGAACTATGGCATTGTGACCAGGCATTTTTAAATGTACATCTATTTTTAGAGATAGTAAAATTTTGGTCTCCTTGTTATTACTTGTTTATTTTTTTTCTTATATCCTGGTTGTGAAAGATTTCTGATTGGTTGGTCAAAATATGGTTTTGTGACCTGTCAGTTCTGGTTATCCATCTATTTTTTGAGATTTGAAATTTTGGTCTTCTTGTTATTATTTATTTTTATTTATTTAGACCGTGTAGGTATTAGCGAGGATCATCCTTTTTTTAAACCTCGTGAACTGGCGCTACATAATCAGAGACAAAGAACAGTGTCAAATAAAAGAAACCACATCCCCTGAGGACTTTCAACAGCGGAAAAAACTAAAATGGATAGCACATGTAACACGAAGAGAAAATAATGGCACAATGAAGTTGTCAACATACAGTTAAATGTAGCCGTTTCTTCTTCTCAAACAGCTTCTTCACCCGCACTTCTCGTCTGTGGAACTCCGTTCCTCTTACTTGTTTCCCCGATTACTATAATCTTCAAATATTCAAGTGTAATGTCATTCGATATCTGACACCCTGAGCTTGTTCCCGGTTCTGCTGTGTATGCTTTTCCTAAACATGCCTCTTTACGCTTGTTTTTATTCCTCTGTAACCCCTTGCATGCTAGTGGCACTCCCGCCTTGTCTGTGGTAAATTACTTAAAAAAGCCCCTATCAATACTGAAAAAAGTAATAACCAATTGAGGTTGATATGCCGTAAAACAAAATAAACCAAACCAATCTAAACCAAAGAATACATATTCTATTCATACGAATCTATCCTAAAAATGTTGTCGGCATTAAATAATCCATTGAAGTTGATATGCCGTAAAACATAATAAACCAAACCAATCTAAACCAAAGAATACATATTCTATTCATACGAATCTATCCTAAAAATGTCGTCGGCATTAACTAACCCATTGAAGTTGATATGCCGTAAAACAAAATAAATCAAACCAATCTAAAGCAAAGAATACATATTCTATTCATACGAATCTATCCTAAAAATGTTGTCGGCATTAAATAACCCATTGAGGTTGATATGCCGTAAAACAAAATAAACCAAACCAATCTAAACCAAAGAATACATATTCTATTCATACGAATCTATCCTAAAAATGTTGTCGGCATTAAATAACCCATTGCGGTTGATATGCCGTAAAATAAAATAAGCCAAACCGATCTAAAGCAAAGAATACATATTCTATTCATACGAAGCTATCCTAAAAATGTTGTCGGCATTAAATAACCCATTGTGGTTGATATGCCGTAAAACAAAATAAACCAAACCAATCTGAAGCAAAGAATACATATTCTATTCATACGAATCTATCCTAAAAATGTTGTCGGCATTAAATAACCCATTGTGGTTGATATGCCGTAAAACAAAATAAACCAAACCAATCTGAAGCAAAGAATACATATTCTATTCATACGAATCTATCCTATAAATGTTGTCGGCATTAAATAACCCATTGAGGTTGATATTCCGTAAAACAAAATAAACCAAACAGAATTACTATCGAGACAGGAGTAAATGTTTGTCATCAGCAGAGATATCAAGTTGAGAATTGATTTTATGAAGATCGAAAGAGTTGTCTTACAATGAGAATAGATTTGAAGAAGCGATCATCTGCTTTTACAAGAACTAGGAAACAACATCATGGAATTTACCAAGGTTAGAATGCCAGCCATTGTTATACGTCAAATAGCTCATCTAACAGACCCCAAAAGTAAATAAACTATGCCGTGAAATTTTGATCGTATAGGTTATGTGTTCATTTTGTCTGTTATTGGCACGTCCGCACGCCGAGAGCGTCTTATCTCGACTGAAAATTACTGGTGCTTATATAGCTCTCCCAGTCTCAGACCCACGCCGACTGTTGGCTAATACCTGTCCAATATCTTCCACAAGCAAATAGGCAGGGCCACCAACTCTAAATAGAAGGTCTTCTCTCAACAGCTCATTGTAGAAGGGGACGCAACTCCTGATGATTATAGCAACACATACAAACAACACAGAGTCTTTTAGTGGACTGACCCGATTCTCTGTTACAGGTTACTGGAGAGTGAGTTGTCATTGTTAAATGTAAGTAAATGGCAGAACAGCCCCCAAAACAGAATTAACAAATTTCGTAATAAGCAATAACACGAAAAAGAAAAGAAAAGCGCAAAAATAATATAAGTAAGAAACAATAATAGGCAAGGCAAAGCAACAGCAAGGGGGTAAAAAGTTCGCAAACTACAAATTTGGGTTGATACACAAAAGCAATTTCGGACAAGCAAATGTAGTGTTCTGACTTCAAGAGAAGCCAGACCATATGAAAGCGAGAAACGGCCTATAAATAATGTTTAACATTTTTGTTGTCAGTTCTTGCAGGTAGGGATATAAATCCAGATGCTTACATACTTTTTTAATGAATTTATGTGGTGACAGCAAATGAAAGAAAAGCCTGGAAAGTACATTTTTTTCCAAATTTCTAATTACAGTTACACACCATTGTGTTTATTTAACATTAATTGTGCAGAGTAGCCATGACGAAGTGAAAATAAGGACTGTCCAACAAACAGAACTGACAAAGTCTGCATAACAAGAAAAAGAATAGAACAATATATATATATATATATATATATATATATATATATATATATATATATATATATATATAAAGATATTTTTGAAGGTACAAAATTTTATCACAGCAATAAACGTATGAAGCTTGATATTACTAGATATATTAAAAACGGGCGAAGCAACCGGTTTCGCTCCTGCTCATCAGGCTTACAACGGGAGATTTAATTTAAATTAAAAAACACAGAAAATGTACAATGAAACGGAAATGTGGAGGAGGAGGGGAAAACCAATCTAAACCCAAAAATACATATTCTATACATACGAATCTATCCTAAAAATGTTGGGGAAAACATTTAGGAGCAAAAGGACCTAGAGGCAAATGACAGCGAGCCCCAGTGTTTGTTGGAACTCGCTATCATTTGCCTCTAGCTCCTTTTGCTCATTTTTTTCTCCTCCTTCACATATCCTTTTCATTGTACATTTTCTGTGTTTTTTAATTTAAATTAAATCTCCCGTTGTAAGCCTGAAGAGCGGGAGCGAAACCGGTTGCTTCGCCCGTTTTTAATATGTCTAGTAATATCAAGCTTCATACGTTTAATACTGTGATATATATAGAGTTGTTGTATATATATATATATATATATATATATATATATATATATATATATATATATATATATATATATATATGAAGAAATATAGTCTTAAAATGTGCTATATTTATGGGATAAAGGGCTCAATATCAGAGATAGAACCTGTGTAAATATAAAAGTGAACATAGAAGTCAACACTTAGAGGCGACAGTCTGTTTCATGCTAGATGCAATCATCAGACCACGAGTCTGATACTTACTCGTGGCCTGACGATTGCATCTAGCATGAAACAGACTCTCGCCTCTAAGTGTTGACTTCAAGACTCTTCGGTAAATCGAATCGAGTTCTCTCAGTCACTGTGTGTTTATCTAAAAATAAATACGCTTGAATTCACCTTCTTCTCTGCCGTGCGCCAATGGCTTCAGGGTAAAATTTCCGACTGACGCGAATTCAGCCGGTTTTCGATTCTAGCCAGAGGCAACCTGACGTCTAGCCACACTGATGAGCTGTGATACAGCGAAACAGTCTGTCTGTGGATGACAATATATATATATATATATATATATATATATATATATATATATATATAAAGCAAGCAAACGATATATGCAGAGCGAAACAGTCTGTCTGTGGATGACAATATATATATATATATATATATATATATATATATATATATATATATATATATATATATATATATATATATAAGCAAGCAAACGATATATGCAGAGCAAAGTAACAGTAACAAGGGAAACAACAGTAATATGGCAAATACTTCACAAACTAAGTATTGGGTTGACGTAGAAGACCAAGTTCGGATAAGCGAATGCAGTGTTCTGACTTCAAGACAAGACAGACCGGGACATAGCCATATGAAACCTAGAACCGGCTCATTTTATTGGCTAGGAAGTAATCCCAGCATGCATTTGTGTGCTTCTGCCTATAAATTCGGCAGGGGAAAGTGTTTTGCAGTCATTCCAATCCAGATTAGACCCAACAAATACTCATTCAAACAATTATCCGAAAATGTCTAAATTGCGTAAAAGAAGCAAAGAAGTTGGAATTTGGATTTTAACTTGCAGCTGTTACTCTGTCAAACATTCTTCTCAGCATCGCTTCTAAAGAGTGTAAAATAAGCTAGGAACATAATCTTGCTCATATCTGAAATTTCCTCCATTGGTTCAGTATACCGTTAAAGTGGGTGCTAAAGAAAGAAAGAAATGACCAAGCATACATTATTTTCAAAGAGATTTGATATAGTGCTGTGTCATACAAGGAATTATATATAAATATGTAAATACTTGTCAATAATTGTAACATATGAATAAATAAAGCAGAGTGAAAATGCAAGAAGCGAGAGGGTCTTACATGTAATATTCCCCGATGGGAAAACGGCCAAGCGAACTTCGATGTACCATGCGGGCTCTTCTGTTGCGCTATAGCGCTGTGGCGGCTAGAGATGACGTCTGGTGCTTTAGTGACTGGCATGGACAGACTTGTCTTGTCTCTACGCATACTAAATGGCAACTCTCTTTAGTCACCCCATGAACTTAAGTCACTTACCGGCCGCCATATGACACTCATGACTTCGTCTCGACCAAAGTGAGATAATCACTCTCCGCATCCCTGCATCGTCTATTTGCATTCAAGGTTCGAAATGCTGACAATCTCCTTCCAACGTTTCAAAATGAATGTATCCTGCTTAAATGGTCTGAAATGCCCTTTCTTTAAGTGCTTCGGAATGCCGACCATTTTTATCTGTGGTTCAGATAGTACACCATGTAGACTGCTTTCAGACTGGTGACAATTTGCCTCTTGAGGTTGGTCGATTGGTTGATAAAGACCCGATAAAACCGGATGTGGATGTTGTTAGTGAGGTCAAAGAAGTGTGTGTCGTGTATATTTTTGCTGCATCTATCAAATGTACTCTGAACAACATATTTGTTATAGCATACCTACGGACGATAATGGGTATGTCCCCATTCCCATAAATACAGTAGTAAATACTGTATGTTGGTCTGCAGTTAGAGATTCATTGTGGAATTCACTTGACTCACTTCTAGCAGTTGACTACTACTACTACGCGCAGCTGACGAATTCTATATGCGTTGTTCTTGTCTTAAGTATTATCGTTCATTAACAACCTTCGTGTGATTATTCTATTCAGTAACCTTCCTTAGATTACAACAATAGTTGACAAAAGCAAAGGAAAATACTTTAATTACAGGTTTATATAGATAAGACATGCCTATATTTTCAATAAATTTAATCCAATGCAAGGCTCAAAAGCCACTCAAGGTAGAGTGTTACCGTAAAAAAATTGTAATACTTAATGAGGCGTGTGATATGAATGAAATAAAGAGGAAAAAGATGCCGATTGATCGTTGACTTGAAACGGTCAAGATTGAAGTGTTCAGTGAAGCACAAGCTATTCTGTAACAGTATAAGTCCCTGGGAAAAATATGTCCGAACAGAAATTTATTCTTACGTTTGGAAGACGAAGAAAATAAAAAGATTTTGACTCAGTGGTAGTGGCATTGTGTAGCCGAGATGGAAAGGCCTGAACTGGCTGTTCTAACGAATAATGCACATCTGAACATTTGCCATTGAAATAGTGGTACAGAAACGACAGGCTTACAACTTTGCGTTTGTAGGAAAGAGGTTGTAGGGTGTAAAGCAAATGTTTTTTCCGACCAGGTTGCATAAACAAATTATTTGGTTATATTTCATTTAATGAATAAATATCACCCTAGAAAAAAAAAGAGATAATTCTTCGTCTAATATGATGAAAAATATGGAAAAGACAAAACAAAATCCGAATATGCAAGTTTACTGTCTTAATGTTGTTTTACTGTCAACGTCAGACGTTTCGGTCTAGTAGACCATCTTCAGGACGTGGTTATTAGAAACATACTTAGGATTAGACGATATTTAAGTCAACATGAAAAGACGATAGAGAACAAAACTGATTAGAAACAGAAAACAGTAAACTTGCACATTCGGATTCTGTTTTGTCTTTTCCATATTTTTCATCATACCGTCGGATCTACATGCACATATTTGCTTACATTAGTCTAAGATATATAAAAATCTTTTTCATAAGCGAGAACCAATTGCCTAAAATTACTGGTTTACGTCGAAGCCATGATAGATTTCGGAAACTCATGTGGAGATATTTAAGTGAAGGCAGTGTATACATTTCTGCTTGACAAGAAAAAATGAGACACAATGAAGTTTTTTCTTATTCTCCAGACTTTTATTAAACGATTTGAATTAGTTTTTCATCTTCAAATTGGAGCAGAATTTGATCTCATTCTAATAAATGCTTCCGTTCTAACCATTTTGTAATAACCGTATTTGACGACATATAAGACACTTTTTTTTTACTACAAATATCTTTTAAAATTCCCCTGCGTCTTATATGCCATATGTAGATTTAAAATTCGCGATAGTCGGCCGAAATTAGCTACCTGACAACTCCTACTAGTTTAGACTTTAGAGTAACTTTCATATACCTATTGCCATTATTTAAAAGGCTATTATGCAGATTAAAAGTGTTATCATTGATAATATTCAGTATATTAATTTCATTACGTTTAATTAAAGTACTAAGATTATATGTAATAAATTCAAATTATATATCTGTAAAATATATTTGTTTAATTAATATTTTTCTTGTGATAACTTCCGGTTTCATTGGTATAAATATAATCAGAATGTTTCTAATTATTCCAATAAGACGTTTACAGGACGCAGGTTGTACATAGCATATAGAGGATATAATAAAGTTTTTATCGGCTCGTGCATTTTTTCCCTATTATTATTCGTTTAATTGTAATCATAGCTTGTTTAACCAAAGTAATACCTCATAAATATAGCCTAGGTTGTACCATTTAGTGCTAATTTTACTAATTACTAATTTTTTTCTTGATTTGCCCTGCTCAAATTAGGGTGCGTCTTATACACCTGTGCGTCTTATATGCCATCAAATACGGTAATTGCATTTCAGTAACGGTAAGTGTAAAGGTAATAGCAGCCATTTCTTAATAAGGTATTCATTGTTATGTGATAGAAGATTCGTTCTTACTGTAAATCTTATTAGGCCGAATAAGAGATTGACAACATTAACTAATAATAAAATAGTATAAAAATAACAATATACTGTAATAAAAGTTATGTAATGAATAGAAGATTCGTTCTTAGTGTCGATCTTATTAGTCATTATAGAGATAAACAAGTGTCTTAACAGTATTACGGACCCCTGGGACAGTGGCGTAGCTAGAGGCGGGGGTCGGACCGCCCCGGGTGCCAGCACAGGAGGGGTGACACAATGTCACCCCCAACAAAATTTTTCAACCAGGCTAAGGTGCCAAAAACAGTCCGAAAACAGCGGTGGAGACACAGGGTTTCGCAAGCGGGCATATGACCCCCCAGAAATAGTTTATCAGCCCCCAGTTTTGACCCCCCCGTCAGAAATTTTCTAATAAATTATCGGGAAATTTGTGAGTAGGAAAAATAGCAATGTTTTCAGCTTTCATGTGTTTCAGTTGCTACAATCTTGGTTACTAACAAGAGACATTGTTGTAACATTTTATCGGGTGATCTGGTGTTTTAACTCTGCGTCATTAATAACCACAAAGCGAAATACGAAGCCAAAAGTGCAACAATTTCAGTCTTGCCTGTGTATCAATTCGCTGAGATACAATTTTCCATTGAGTGAGCGATATACTTTTGAATAGGAGGAAGCCAAGCACTGGACTGTACTGCAGTTCCTGCAGTTTATCATCAAGTGGGACTTTGTTGAGTCATTGCCATATCTTACGCTGACTCTAAGATTCTTTCTGACAATATGCGTTTCTGTGGCATCGTGTGAAAGAAGTTTCTCCAAAATGAAACTTATAAATAATTACCTCCGGTCAACCATGAGCCAGTCGAGACTGTCGGATCTGGCTGTGCTGTCCATTGAAAACGAGCTTACAAGACAAACAGATTTTGACGATGTCATTGACCAGTTTGCCACAATGAAAACAAGAAAACATTCATTCTAAGACCATAGTATCGAATGTCATTCTTTTGTGTATTGCCGTGTTTTGTATTTAGTTGTTCTGAAAGTGAACAGTTGCATTTTAAAAATCTTTTGATTTGAACTGATTATTTTGTGGTATTGGATTTTTGTCTTGGATCATACATGTAAACAGTAACGTACCGGTCAGTAGAGTAAAGTAGAGGTAGAGCATGTATGAAAATTTAGCTACAACTAACCATTAAGCATAGGGTGAATCGGGGTCATTGGGGTGACATTTGAGCGGACCGCCCGGGTGACGTTTACTCTAGCTTCAGTCTAGAGGAAATTTAAGAATGAAATCAAACCAGAGGAAAAACAAAACAAAAAATAATATTGTCTCCAACAGAAAGTCAACAATAGTCTTGGTCACAAATATTAGAAGACAGTAGTGAGAGTTTTATCTGCTAGGACTGTGCGAAGACTGACCGTCGGGACTCAGAGACAATTCTTTGATCTTTTCCGTGATAGCGAAATTGTCTGCAAGTGAACTGAACTGGTGAGACAAACCATCCTTTCAATTTATATAGGTGGGCGGCCTCTTTGAAGAAAGTCCTCGCCATTTTCAGTATCTTCTAAGTCAAAAGGGGACATTCTCCCTCTTTCTTTTTTATTCGAGAAATATCTCAAATGAAGTGGAACTTTCTATTGTGAAGTATATTTTCACCAAACGCAATACGCGTGGCTTGAAGTAATTCTTATTTTTAGTATTTTCTAAAAAGAGGCTTCTGTAACACAAGTCACTTCACATACATAGATTAGCATGGGGCCCCTATGCTCGTGGGTCCCCAGAGCAAGTGCCTATCGGGCCTATGCGTTAAGACGGCTCTGCTGTAACTAATAATAAAATAGAGTAATAATAACAATATGCTGTAATAAAAGTTATGTGACGGATAGAAGATTCGTTCTTACCGTAGATCTTATTAGGCATAATAAAAGATTAACAACAATGACTAATAATAAAATAGAACAATTCTGACAATAGACAATAATAAAAGTTATGTGACGGATAGAAGATTCGTTCTTACCGTAGATCTTATTAGGCATAATAAAAGATTAACAACAATGACTAATAATAAAATAGAACAATTCTAGCAATAGACAATAATAAAAGTTATGTGACGGATAGAAGATTCGTTCTTACTGTAGATCTTATTAGGCATAATAAAAGATTAACAACAATGACTAATAATAAAATAGAACAATTCTAACAATAGACAATAATAAAAGTTATGTGACGGATAGAAGATTCGTTCTTACTGTAGATCTTAGTAGGCAAAATAAGAGATTAACAACAATAACTAATAATAAAATAGAACAATTCTGACAATAGACAATAATAAAAGTTATGTGACGGATAGAAGATTCGTTCTTACTGTAGATCTTATTAGGCATAATAAAAGATTAGCAACAATGACTAATAATAAAATAGAACAATTCTGACAATAGACAATAATAAAAGTTATGTGACGGATAGAAGATTCGTTCTTACCGTAGATCTTATTAGGCATAATAAAAGATTAACAACAATGACTAATAATAAAATAGAACAATTCTAACAATAGACAATAATAAAAGTTATGTGACGGATAGAAGATTCGTTCTTACCGTAGATCTTATTAGGCATAATAAAAGATTAACAACAATGACTAATAATAAAATAGAACAATTCTGACAATAGACAATAATAAAAGTTATGTGACGGATAGAAGATTCGTTCTTACCGTAGATCTTATTAGGCATAATAAAAGATTAACAACAATGACTAATAATAAAATAGAACAATTCTAGCAATAGACAATAATAAAAGTTATGTGACGGATAGAAGATTCGTTCTTACTGTAGATCTTATTAGGCATAATAAAAGATTAACAACAATGACTAATAATAAAATAGAACAATTCTAACAATAGACAATAATAAAAGTTATGTGACGGATAGAAGATTCGTTCTTACTGTAGATCTTATTAGGCATAATAAAAGATTAACAACAATGACTAATAATAAAATAGAACAATTCTGACAATAGACAATAATAAAAGTTATGTGACGGATAGAAGATTCGTTCTTACCGTAGATCTTATTAGGCATAATAAAAGATTAACAACAATGACTAATAATAAAATAGAACAATTCTAGCAATAGACAATAATAAAAGTTATGTGACGGATAGAAGATTCGTTCTTACTGTAGATCTTATTAGGCATAATAAAAGATTAACAACAATGACTAATAATAAAATAGAACAATTCTAACAATAGACAATAATAAAAGTTATGTGACGGATAGAAGATTCGTTCTTACTGTAGATCTTAGTAGGCACAATAAGAGATTAACAACAATAACTAATAATAAAATAGAACAATTCTGACAATAGACAATAATAAAAGTTATGTGACGGATAGAAGATTCGTTCTTACTGTAGATCTTATTAGGCATAATAAAAGATTAACAACAATGACTAATAATAAAATAGAACAATTCTGACAATAGACAATAATAAAAGTTATGTGACGGATAGAAGATTCGTTCTTACCGTAGATCTTATTAGGCATAATAAAAGATTAACAACAATGACTAATAATAAAATAGAACAATTCTAACAATAGACAATAATAAAAGTTATGTGACGGATAGAAGATTCGTTCTTACTGTAGATCTTATTAGGCATAATAAAAGATTAACAACAATGACTAATAATAAAATAGAACAATTCTGACAATAGACAATAATAAAAGTTATGTGACGGATAGAAGATTCGTTCTTACCGTAGATCTTATTAGGCATAATAAAAGATTAACAACAATGACTAATAATAAAATAGAACAATTCTGACAATAGACAATAATAAAAGTTATGTGACGGATAGAAGATTCGTTCTTACTGTAGATCTTATTAGGCATAATAAAAGATTAACAACAATGACTAATAATAAAATAGAACAATTCTGACAATAGACAATAATAAAAGTTATGTGACGGATAGAAGATTCGTTCTTACCGTAGATCTTATTAGGCATAATAAAAGATTAACAACAATGACTAATAATAAAATAGAACAATTCTAACAATAGACAATAATAAAAGTTATGTGACGGATAGAAGATTCGGTCTTACTGTAGATCTTATTAGGCATAATAAAAGATTAACAACAATGACTAATAATAAAATAGAACAATTCTGACAATAGACAATAATAAAAGTTATGTGACGGATAGAAGATTCGCTCTTACTGTAGATCTTATTAGGCATAATAAAAGATTAACAACAATGACTAATAATAAAATAGAACAATTCTAACAATAGACAATAATAAAAGTTATGCGACGGATAGAAGATTCGTTCTTACCGTAGATCTTATTAGGCATAATAAAAGATTAACAACAATGACTAATAATAAAATAGAACAATTCTGACAATAGACAATAATAAAAGTTATGTGACGGATAGAAGATTCGTTCTTACTGTAGATCTTATTAGGCATAATAAAAGATTAACAACAATGACTAATAATAAAATAGAACAATTATATTATAATAATACTTGTGTAGTGCTATAAAAATAACGCCACTTTCTGCAGCTGTCAACGTAAATACTATATCCAGTGGTGGCAGTAATGATATGAATATACGTCATGTTGCAATACCGATTGAATGTAGAGTCCCCATCCAAACATTATTAGAAAAAAAAAAGGATTTATTTGCGCCTACAAATAAATATCTCGGTAGAACTGATACAGTGAAAATGAGGATTGATGCTGGTAATCAATGTCCAATAAAAAAATACCTGTTTGAAAAGCTCTTAGATGAAGTAGATAAGACCATTGATGCGATGTTAGATGCTAAGGTGAGAGAAAAATCACGAAGTCCTTGGTCTTTTCCCATAGATTAAGCCCAGAAAAAGGATGGAACGAAACGTTTTTGCGTTGAATATCGTTGTTTAAATGAGAAAACTCGGAGTAATGCATGCCCACTACCGGTTAGTGATGACATAGTAGCAACTTTAGCTAGTGCTAAGTATTTTTTTCGAAATTAGATTTGAAATCTGATTATTGGCAAGTAGTATGTATCCCACCCCGTCTCCTTACTGAAACAAAATGTGGCACAAGGTCGGTTTTAATGGGATCTAGCTAAATTACTCAAAATCAATCGCTCGGCAGTAAATTGCTCGAAAAATAATTTCTCGAACTATCAATTGCTGGAAAGGCAGATTGCTCGAAGTAATTCCGAAGCTCGAAGCCCCACGTAAACTGCGCCGTCTCACGACACGTCAACGGAGCTGGATATAAAAGGAGCCACGACACTCAACTTTAGCAGTTCTGATTTTTTTTTCTATATTTGTTTTCTATATCTGTAATATTGGAGATCTCGAACCTAGTGATGGACATAACTTTTCCTGAGAGCGAAAAAGTTGTGTTTGGATTGATATCTATATATTAAGGACAAAACAGTGAACAATAAAATTTACTGGAAATGTGAAATATGCAAAAAAAGGTAATACTTAGCACGTGTTTTGTTTTTTAACCATTGTTCGAGCAAACTGCCCTTCGAGAAAAAAATAAGACCTGCTATATAAATGTACTCGTTCTTTAATTTTAACTGTTCATTTAACAACAATAAAGTTGTGTGTTATTTTATCTTATATTAAATATTAGAAACAATGTAGTTTTATTTTTTTTTTTTTTTAACCACAGGTTTCGAGCAAACTGCCTTTCAAGCAATTGATTGCAGACGCTTGCTCAGGCACATTTGCGATTATTCAACACCCACAAAGCCCACCCGTGGTTTATACTGCAACTATGCTAAGCAGACCTTGGTTACAGTATCTGGGAAATAACGAGTTATCTAGCGTGATCAACAAGGTTTTTGTTTAAGAATGGGACGGATGTAGTGATATTAGTGTCAGCTGATATTTTGTTAAATAGAAAACAGCTAACCTGTCACAAAACTGGTTTCAGGCATTTATTTTCCCGATGGTTATTAGCTAAGTGAAGTGGACTTCGTAAGTACATGAGAAGCGGCTCGGACAAAGTGAGCCATTGAATAAAGGTAAATTACTTTTTTAGACAAAGATGACAAGAAAAAGAACGATGTTCTCTATAAGACAGTGGTCACTACCCACGAAAAAGCTAGAGTAACGCAAAGTGATGATAAGGTTGCCTCGCATCATCGTGAAAGGGACGACGTCCGTTAGACTGTTCACTTCCCCGTCATCCACGCTTCTTCTCGGCTTCGCTTGTCTATAGCAGTAGGTTATAAATAAAATTTGCTAATTGTTACAAATTCTCATGGTTTTAATTCGCGGGTAATGATTTGGCCGAAGGGTCATTTTAAAGCGACAAGCACTTGACTGGAAGAAGTTGCCACGCTATAAAGCCTCCTGGTGCTCAGCACCTTCTGTTTTATTTTAAGCCCCATAGACTTCTGGTATGTAGAACCAGGTAAGTAGATATCCATCTGCATGCCTACTTGAACGGGAAATCGCGCAAGGCTGTATTTAAAGTGAGTGTCCGACTCGTACATTGGCCTGCTTTTGGGTTGTCACTGGCGCTAACCCTCTCTCGAATGATAGGCATTGAGTGAGGTGGCGGTCTCTCTGGGATCAAGTACTTCATACGATGGGATTTCTACTGTATGTTACAGGTAAGTAGTTATTTATTTGTACGCCCATGCCGTAAAAATATGACACAGGGTCAAAATTAATGTGGGACACGTCATCCGTATAGAAATTGCTGAAGGCCCTACAGCACTTCAACTTTTGTAATGATCCCATTCTTGTCCTTACTAAGAGGGGAGGGTGGCCTTTGAGGCTCGATACAAATATCTGTTAAACCACCGGATTGGGTTGGGTTACGTAAGTAGGTCTTTATCCGTGCGTTCGCACGCTCAGAGTGTGGGACAAGGCCGAGTTTAAAGTATGATATCATCAGCCGTTCAAAATTTGGAGACGGCTCAGTTTCCGGGTTATCGCTCCAGCTCCCTCCAAATCCCAATCAAATCTGCTGCGTTTTCAAGTTTTCTGCTCTTGGAAAAGGCATGGATATATCTATTCTTCTCTTCCATATCTATGGGTTAAATAAAATAGTAGACTTGGATGGCAGCCAATCTACTGCTCAGGTCCAGGGTTATCGCCCCTGATCCCTTCAGAAGAAGCGATAATTCCTGGAGAGATGTCTATCCTGAAACTGGAGTTTAATCTTACTGAGAAATATTGTGGACTGGCCGGTCCGGCGAAGTATGTAGAAATTCCAGAGAATATGGGAGAAATACAGTGTTCAAGGTAAGTGCTTTTGAATATATATATATATATATATATATATATATATATATATATATGATCAAAAAATTTTTGGAAAATTGAATTTATTCGTTTTTTTTTTCTATTATCACTATGTTTTCGGTTGATGCATTCTACAGATTTCTTCCGCTGTAAAAATGTTATCGATGCGAAACTTGGAATCTGCGACTCGATTTCAAATCCCGATCAGATCTGCTGCGTTTTTAAGTTTGCTGCTCTTGGAAAAAGCATGGACATATCTATTCTTCTCTTCCTCATCTATGGGTTAAATAAGATAGTAGACTTGGATGACAGCCAGTCCAGAAGGGTAACAATAGATTCAAAACTTGGAGAAGGCAACAGGAAACAACTCCAATATATTTCCCAAGATATCCTGTTAATTCTTAGATATCATAAATTAAAAGGACCCTGTGGAGAGCCATGATCACAGGACATGGCGTTTTAAAAATCTATTACAGAAATAGAAGGATCATCCTTTTAGAAAGTGGATAACAATTTTTTTTTTACTTATAAGGCGATCATTTGAAATGTGATGAAATAAATGCAACCAATATATAATCTAATTAATTAAAATGATAATGGCTTCTTCTTCTATGTACCATGTAATTTCAGGAGGTTGGCGATCATGGCTCTCCACAATTTCCTGTCCTTTGTATCTCCGTCATATGTCAGTTTACCTGGAAAGAAACAATGCACTTCTTAATGAAAAAAAAATTGAAAGTAATGCATGTAATATTTCACAGGTCCAGCATCACGCCTTAAAAATTACCCTATGGACTTTTCAGCCCACCCTCATACGTTATTTTATTATTGGAATACGTTGCAAATGATTTTATTATAAAATGCATAGGAAATTATTTTAATATTAGAATGTATTGTGAATTATTTCACTATAAAATGATTGTACTATACGAATTCATTGCTATAGGAATGCACTGTTAATAATTTTGCTAGGGAAAGCCTTTTCAATTATTTATTATTGAAATGCAATAATTTTTGGCCAATTTTAAATCCGATTTTTTCGCATAAGTTTTGTCACTTAAAATGTTCTAATATGAATTAGGATTTCATTTTTGTTTATCGCTAAAAGATTTTTAATATTATCACCTCTCACAAATAACTTAGGTTCTCGGCACTGTTTTTGTTGTCACCTAGAAAGGGTTACTGAATGAGAAATAACAAAAACGGAGGTTGGAAATGAAATGTTAATAACATCAACAAAATACAATACTCGCCAGCGGCGTGAAGTTGGTAAACCACGGCTAGTAGTGGACTACTTAGACAGCATATTACCCCCACTTGCAATAGTCCAACGTATTTATGAGGATTGGGACATACCTATTAGTGTGTATAGATACGGTATATAACAGTTTTATATCAGAATTTTTTCCAGTTACGCTTTCTCATAACACAAAAATATTGATAATAAAATTTGTAAGATATTTTTGTCTTGAATGACGATTTCCAGCCAAGATTTTATTTTTTTTACACTCAGAGTATAATTACTAATAATATAACATTTATATTTTACAAGGGTCGGCTGGAAAGTTCAGAGTCTGGCCAAGGTACTCTCATGGAATATAACCAAATAAGGTTTATTTTCAACACAGTCTCCTCTTCCTATAGATACGGTATATAACAGTTTTATATCAGAATTTTTTCCAGTTACTCTTTCTCATAGCACAAAAATATTGATAATAAAATTTGTAAGATATTTTTGTCTTGATTGACGATTTCCAGCCAAGATTTTATTTTTTTTTACACTCAGAGTATAATTACTAATAATATAACATTTATATTTTACAAGGGTCGGCTGGAAAGTTCAGAGTCTGGCCAAGGTACTCTCATGGAATATAACCAAATAAGGTTTATTTTCAACACAGTCTCCTCCTTTGCGATCCCCACACATATTCATATTGGTATTGCACTACTTGGACCCCGGTGAAAAAGCTTTAACCCTGTTGGTAAAAAAAATGATATTAACAGCTGATACGATATCATATTTATTTCGATACTTGTTGCCAGCCAAGTGTTTTTTTCATGTTGGAGAACAGATGATAGTCAGATGGGGCTAAATCAGGAGAAACAAGGAGTGTGACCTAATAACTCTCTCCTTTTATTAAAAAATGTCCAGAAAATAGTGCGGAACTGCTAGGAAAGATACCTTTTAAAGCTAAGCTAAGTATTAAGAAACAGGACAATTTTTTTAGAAACAAAAAACACTGAACTGCTGTTAAATATCAGTCTTCCTATATGGCATTCAACGCTCGACAATTTCTCCTCAGATGGAGAAAAAACTTGAGGCAACACAGATAAAGTTCTACAGAAGGATGCTGAGAATCTCATGGATGAGGAATTTGTGCCCATATATCGTTGTATTATCAGCGTAGATATTCAAAAATGATCTGAGTGTACTCTTAAGTAGACCATGAAAAGTAAAAAGAGGGTTAGTCCGAGAAGTGACCCCTGGGAGATGCTTGCGTTGATTGCAAGGTAGCCGGAGGATTATTTTTCTGAAACATCCTGCAGAAGTCTCCTTAATATGATATTAGCTGACAACTGATATCACTACAAATGGCACTGTTGTGTCCTAGAGTTAGAAACCCCTATTCTATAGCAATGCAACAAGATAAATCTTGATGTTTGTATGAAAGAAATACGTTGTCATTGCCTGGGATACATTTTACAATTTGTATTGGTAAACGAAGAAACATGAAGCTGAAATGACAGTACCAAAACCATCAGATATTAGACTGTATTAGTAACAGACAAAAGCATAAACCAGTTAGAAAGCCTGATGTCTGCGGATAAAGTTGTGGATGACTTTAAGAAGTGAATCTTAATCGGTTTACTCATTTTCTTATATTAGGCTTTGTGCATTTTAAAAAAAAAAATCATTTGATTCTAAGCAGGGTGATAATGCCACGAAGACACATGAAGTTACTGAGTGTGAAAGCGAATGTGAAGACTTTATTTAGAAGAAAGGGCAATAAATCGTGATCTGCTGGATCTGCTTCAGTCACTTTTCCATCGCTATCAGTTTGCTTCTTTTTTAAAATTTAATCTCAGTACTAGACTGGCGTCGAGATCTCATCAATTTACACTTGAGCTGGCTAGCTGTAGCCGTAAATTCTATGCTAACAGTTTCTTTTCTCGCACTTGTGTAACTCCCTTCCGGCTCCATGCTTCCCAACCAAATTTAATCTGCAAAAATTTAAATGCAATATTAATGCAATCTACTGTCCTCGTGATTACTCTTTTCTTTTCCCGCTCATAATTAATGTTCCTGTTCCTAATTCTTTCACACCCTGTAACCTGTTGTGTCTTAGTCGGCTTTACTGCTTTACATGGGGTAATGCCGATTGAGATAAAATTTAAAAAAATATAAGCACAGTACTAGATTGACGGAAAAGTCTCATTAATTCACAGTTGAAATGGCTAGATGCTAACAGTTTCTTTTCTCGCCCTTCTCGCTTGTGGAACTCCCTTCCTGCCCGATGCTTTCCACCCAACTTTAATCTGCAAATATTTAAATGCAATATTAATCACAGTTTACTGCCCTCCTGATTACTCTTCTCTCTTCCTGCTCATTATTAATGTTCCTGTTCCTAATTCTTTCACATCCTGTAACCCTTTGTGTCTTAGTGGCTTTACCCCTTGCTCAGGGTGATATCGTTAAAAAAAGAAAAAAAAAGAACAGGATTTAAGAAGACAGAAGACAGCAGTACGCTTAATACGGTCAACTTACCAAGGAGGAGAGGTCATCAGAACTACCATGAAAATAGTTATAGGAAAAAAGACAGTGGGAAGCGACGTAATGTCGCTGAGAAAGTAACTGAATTCGAGATACCTAAAAAATTACAGACCCTTCTTTGAATTTTGTATTTATAATCACAGATGTGGAGAAATGGATCTGGAATATTTAAATATACCAAACGTAATTAAAAATGCGTTTACTGATAGAAAACAAGAAGACGATGCTAAATCAGCACCTACAGACTGGCGCTACATGATCATAAACGAAGAGATTTACCAAATTGCAAAAATAGCATAAGTTGAACACTTCTAACAGCAACAAGGAAAAAGTTTATCATATGTAACTAAAAGGGAAAATAATTCTATAATCAAGATGTTAACTTTACATATTCTAAAAAAATGTATAGCAATTTTTAAAAATATTTATTACAGAAATTAATGTTAGAAAGAGTTATAACATTAGGTGAACTTTAGAAGTTTTATTTCCTAAAAAAAACAAACAAACCCAAAACGTTCAGAATTTTAAAATTTTAAGAAATATCAAATGCTCCATGTGTAGAAACGTCTAATTTTCTATAAGAATGCATTGGAAATGATTTTACTATAAGAAGGCATTGGAAATGATTTTACTATAGGAATGCATTGGAAATGATTTTACTATAGGAATGCATTGGAAATGATTTTACTAGAGGAATGCATTGGAAATGATTTTACTATAGGAATGCATTGGAAATTATTTTACTATAGGAATGCATTGGAAATGAGTTTACTATAGGAATGCATTGGAAATGATTTTACTATAAGAATACATTGCGAATGAAGAATGCATTGCGAATGATTTTATTATAAGAATGCATTGTAAATGATTTTAATATAAGAATGCGTATTAAATGATTTTACTATAAGAATGCATTGCAAATGATTTTACTATAAGAATGCATTGGAAATGATTTTACTATAGGAATGCATTGTAAATGATTTTACTATAGGAATGCATTCCAAATGATTTTACTATAAGAATGCATTGGAAATGATTTTACTATAAGAATGCATTGTAAATGATTTTACTATAAGAAGGCATTGGAAATGATTTTACTATAAGAATGCATTGGAAATGATTTTACTATAAGAAGGCATTGTAAACGATTTTACTATAAGAATGCATTGTAAATGATTTTACTATAAGAATGCATTATAAATGATTTTAATATAAGAATGCATAGGAAATGATTTTACTATCAGAATGCGTATTAAATGATTTTACTATAAGAATGCATTGTAAATGATTTTACTATAAGAATGCATTGCGAATGAAGAATGCATTGCGAATGATTTTATTATAAGAATGCATTGTAAATGATTTTAATATAAGAATGCGTATTAAATGATTTTACTATAAGAATGCATTGCAAATGATTTTACTATAAGAATGCATTGTAAGTGATTTTACTATAAGAATGCATTGGAAATGATTTTATTATAAGAATGCATTCCAAATGATTTTACTATAAGAATGCATTGGAAATGATTTTACTATAAGAATGCATTGTAAATGATTTTACTATAAGAAGGCATTGTAAATGATTTTACTATAAGAATGCATTGGAAATGATTTTACTATAAGAAGGCATTGTAAACGATTTTACTATAAGAATGCATTGTAAATGATTTTACTATAAGAATGCATTATAAATGATTTTAATATAAGAATGCATTGGAAATGATTTTACTATCAGAATGCGTATTAAATGATTTTACTATAAGAATGCATTGTAAATGATTTTAATATAAGAAGGCATTGTAAATGATTTTACTATAAGAATGCATTGTAAATGATTTTACTATAAGAAGGCATTGTAAATGATTTTACTATAAGAATGCATTGTAAATGATTTTACTATAAGAATGCATTGTAAATGATTTTAATATAAGAAGGCATTGTAAATGATTTTACTATAAGAATGCATTGTAAATGATTTTACTATAAGAAGGCATTGTAAATGATTTTACTATAAGAATGCATTGGAAATGATTTTACTATAAGAAGGCATTGTAAACGATTTTAATATAAGAAGGCATTGTAAATGATTTTACTATAAGAATGCATTGGAAATGATTTTACTATAAGAAGGCATTGTAAATGATTTTACTATGAGAATGCATTGGAAATGACTTTACTATAAGAATGCATTGGAAATGATTTTACTATGAGAATGCATTGGTAATGATTTTACTATAAGAATGCATTGCAAATGATTTCACTATAAGAATGCATTGGAAATGATTTTACTATAAGAAGGCATTGGAAATGATTTTACTATAAGAATACATTGGAAATGATTTTACTATAAGAATGCATTGGAAATGATTTTACTATAAGAATGCATTGGAAATGATTTTCCTATAAGAATGCATTGCAAATGATTTTACTATAAGAATGCATTGTAAATGATTTTACTATAAGAATGTATTGTAAATGATTTTAATCTAAGAATGCATTGTAAATGATTTTACTATAAGAATGCATTGGAAATGATTTTACTATAAGAATGCATTGGAAGTGATTTTACTATAAGAATGCATTGGAAATGATTTTACTATAAGAAGGCATTGTAAACGATTTTACTATAAGAAGGCATTGTAAATGATTTTAATATAAGAATGCGTATTAAATGATTTTACTATAAGAATGCATTGCAAATGATTTTACTATAAGAATGCATTGTAAATGATTTTAATATAAGTAATAATGTAATTATTATGTAATTTTAATACATTAATGCATTTTAAATGATTTTACTCTAAGGATTAATATTAGAAAGGGTTCTAACATCTTGTAGTCTTTCAAATGTTTCATTTCCTGAGAATCTGTTTTAAGAAAATTATTTTATAAATATCAACCGATATTAACCGTAAGCATTCTGTTAATAAATGTCGATGTTTCTTATGTGAAAACTTAATTCCGCCAATACTAATCAGTGTACACATGATTCTGTCGCATTTAACAAGAGAGTAAAGCCTAAAATTACTATTGTAGCGATTTTAATTCTTAGCCGTTATACTTCAGTTGTTTAAATAATTTAAATATATTGTAGTCTCCTCGGGCGATTGTCGGTCGGTATTTTTTTATGAGGAAGGCGCTCAGATCTTTGGACGGTTGATATGTCTGTTAGGCAGTGGTCTCAAGCTTTAAGAAAGTCAATGTTTTCTTTAGAATACAAGAGACATTTGTTTTCTTTCGTTCTTTTTTTAAATTTTATTTTAAGACAGGTCACGAGGTGAGTCCCAATTTAAGTGCCGTGTCGTCGTACTTTTATAATTAGTCAGCGCTCTCAAAAAGGCTCGTTTGACGTAAAGAAACTCTAGAAACAGAGGAAGTCGACTATATATATATATATATATATATATATATATATATATATATATATATATATATATATATATATTAACGTTTGTGTGTGTAAGAGAACGAAACTCTCAAGATAAGCTTATTAAATTTGAATGGCTATGACAAGGCAGGTTATTTCGTTAGTTGACTCTAGAAGCAATGTGTTATATAGGGTTTTATAAGTACCTGCTTGACTGATAAAAAAATGACCAAGTTGCTAGTTGCCATGCATCTATTTAAATGCTCCTGGGTATATGCATTTAAATGCACCTGGGTTTATGCATTAAATGCACCTGGGTGTATGCATTAAATGATACTGGGTGTATGCATTAAATGCACCTGGGTATATACATTTAAATACACCTGGTTGTATGCCTGTAAATGCTCCTGGGAATATGCATTTAAATACACCTGGGTATGTGCATGTAAATGCACCTGGGTGTATGCATTAAATGCACATGTGTGTATGCATTAAATGCACATATACATGTGCATTTAAATACACATGGGTATATGCATTTAAATGCACCTGGTGTATGTATTTAATGCACCGGATGTGTGCATTAAATGCACCTGGGTATGTGCATTTAAATGCAGCTGGGTGTATGCCTTTAAATGCTCCTGGATATATGCATTTAAATGAACCTGGTGTATGCATTAAATGCTCCTGGGTGTATGCATTAAATGCACCTGGCTGTATACATTAAATGCTCCTGGGTGTATGCATTAAATTCTCCTGGGTGTATGCATTAAATGCACCGGGGTATATGCATTTAAATGCTCCTGGGTGTATGCATTAAATGTACCTGGGTATATACATCTAAATACACCGGGTATATGCATTTAAATGCACATGGGTGTATGCATTAAATGCATTTGGGTATATTCATTTAAATACATCTGGGTATCTGCATTTAAATGCACCTGGGTGTATGCATTAAATGCACCTGGGTGTATGCATTAAATGCACATGGGTATGTGCATTTAAATGCACCTGGTCGTATGCCTTTAAATGCTCCTGGTATATGCATTTAAATACAGCTGGGTGTATGCATTAAATGCACCTGGGTGTATGCATTAAATTCACCTGGGTATATGCATTAAATTCTCCTGGGTGTAAGCATTAAATGCACCTGGGTGTAAGCTTTACTTTATAATCACTACGCAATTGGAAGCACGATTAAATGCTGGTCTTCAAAATCCAACTTACTGACCAATGATTATCTTTGTCAGTCTTCTTCTATACCTTCTGTTCCTATCAATAGCTTCTTGATGTTATTCGTTTGGAGTTGGCGACTCGGTGTGGAACCTTTGGAAAGTATACGAAAACCAAGCATTGAGTGAAATTGGGTAGACGTAACTTTTTGAAGAGCCATCGATGGTTGTGCTAGTACGGAGTCACAAGTCATCGTGACCGAGGGTTTTAGTGTGATGTCCTTGTTCCGATTGTTGATCACGCTAGATAACACGCTCTCTCCCAGAAACTGTAACTAAGATCTGCTCAGCATAGTTGCAGTATAAACCACGGGTGGGCTCTGTGAGTGTTGAACAACAAACAAACATGCCCGAGCGAGCGTCTGCAATAGGGATTGGATAGCCGCCATAATAGACAGGTATCCTAGAATACTCGAATACGTATCAAGAATAACTTCTTGATGTTATTCGTCTGGGGTTGGCGATTCCGTGCGGAAACTTTGAACAGTGCATGATGGCCTTGTTCAAACTGCTTACCACGAAATATTATGCGCTCTCTCCCAGAAACTATAACTAAGGTCGTGGTATGAACTACAGGTGAGCAATCACAAGTGTATCTGAGCAGGTGTCTGCGACAGGGATTGGATAGCTGATCTTATCAGATGGCTGTGCTGCATCTATCTATCTATCTATCTATCTATCTATCTATCTATCTATCATTTGTTCACATCTATCTATCTATCTATCTATCATTTGTTCACATCTATCTATCTATCTATCTATCTATCTATCATTTGTTCACATCTATCTATCTATCATTTTTTCACATCTATCTATCTATCTATCTATCTATCTATCTATCTATCTATCTATCTATCTATCTATCTATCTATCTATCTAGTATGACAAGATGATAGGATGAAGAAGATGTAGGAAACAATTCTCAATCATTAAAAAAAATAGCAAAATATTCTTCTCTTGCTGATAGATTTCTTTTTACTCCTGTGGTAGTGGAGACTTCAGGGGTTATTGGCCTTCGTTCGATGGCGTTCCTTCGGAGGATTGGCGCGATTGCGTCTCGATTAAGGAACGAGCCTCGCGAAACGGAGTGGCTCTTGCAGCGTGTCTCACTGGCGATGGTTCGAGGTAATGCTTTCTCCATCATTGCGGCTGGCAGAGGATAGAAAAAATTGTTTATAGTTACGTTGTTCTGCAATTGTCATCATTGGTCGACTCAACTTGCTTTGTTTCAATGACTTTTGTTTTGTTATTATTAATTACTTTATACCCATTATTATTTTTAAAAAAATCGTCTTCCAAAAAAAAAATAAAATTAAAAAAAATATCGGGTAGCGAATGTTTGCTTTCATATCACAAAAAATTGTATTAAAAATAAGATACCGACTCTGTCAACAAAAATCTAAGTCTAATTTAAAAAGATTTTAACAAATGAGATTCCTTTTTCTATTTTTTTCATTTTCTCAGTTCCTTTTTTCATGCTTAAAGTGGATCAGAAAAATGAAAAAGTCCTCATTACAGCTTAAATATAATTTTGAATTTAAATGATATCACAAAAATTGAGTATCATTTTGTAACTATACTAGTCTTCTCTCTATTCTCAATCTAATATGTTTCCCTTTATTAAAGCATCGTCAGAGATCAAGATAGAAATGAAAAAAATGATTAAAAGCGAAGTTTAATCGTACATTATGTTTGGCTATTTCTTATTGGTTAGATTCGTGTCACGTGTAATGAATCAGTGGATAATATTCAAATTTATTGAAAAAAAAATTTGAACAAAGTAACTATAAAAATTTTTTTTTCTATCCTCTGCCAGCCGCAATGATGGAGAAAGCATTACCTCGAACCATCGACAGTGAGACACGCTGCAAGAGCCACTCCGTTTCGGGAGGCTCGTCCCTTAATCGAGACGCCATCCCGCCAAACCTCCGAAGGAACGGCATTGAAAGAGGGTGCAATAACCCCAGAAGTCCCCACTGTCACAGGAGTAAAAAAAAAAAAAAAATATATATATATCAGCAAGAGAAGAATATTTTACTATTTTTTTATCCCTGCCTCCCGGGCGACAGACCCCGGCTCAACCGCGGACCTGATCAAATTACCGGCCGAAAATCTATCCGCACACGTCACATTCCAAATCAACGACTTACCCATTTTAAAAGGGAAGATTGTAATGCCATCCGGCCGCTTTCCATCACCACGGTCCAGGCCTACGGGTTCGATTTCGGAAGGGAACCCAGCTGCATCCAAACCTCTTTTGATGATGTCGTTAATTGCTGCATGCCGTGGAAAGCGGCCGGCAATACGACGACAGGAGAGAGGATGCAAACCAAACTCATTCTGGATGCTAAAGTGTATAAAAGTTAGTGAGACGTTGCAGGTTGTTTTGAAAAGTTTCGTTTGATTTTTCATTAAAGTATATCTTGTGCGTTATATATATATATATATATATATATATATATATATATATATATATATATATACACATTGATTTTTATGTATTCGGAAGAGATAAGATAGATCAATGAATAATGCATCTGTAGAAAAATAGTAACGTAATGTAGTTTTTTTAAATGTGTGTTAATATTTGGTAATGTTGCTATAAATATATTTTCATAATATTTTCTCTTTAAAGGGTTGCTGGCATTGGTGAAATTAAAGTTATGTCCTACGGCGTTGCGGTGTAAGAGAGAATTTGAATCTTTATCTAAACACAAATCTCATTTGTGTTTCTAGATACGGGTCTTTAGATCGCGTGAAGTATCTATCTATCTATCTATCTATCTATCTATCTATCTATCTATCTATCTATCGAAGTAAGTCAGCTCCCATAATGAGTCCACTAAATATATATATATATACATATATATATATATATATATATATATATATATATATATATATATATATATATATATATATATCGGACGTCTAGCCACACTGATGAGCTGTGAAACAGCGAAACAGTCTGTCTGTGGATGACAAAAATATTGGCTCCTGAAAAAATTAATTTCGGTTGAGCCCTCTGGTTTGAGGTGTGAATTTGTAAACAGTGACTATTTAAGCTAATATTGCACGACTCTTCGGCAGAATTGAGTCACTGTCAGTCACTGTGTGTTTATCTAAATCTAAAAATAAATACGGTAAAATTCACCTTCATCTCTTACCCTGCACTGACGGCTTAGTGGGAGAAGTTCCGACTGACGCAAATTCAGTCGGGTTTCGATCCTAGCTAGAGGCAACCGGACGTCTAGCCACACTGATGAGCTGTGAAACAGCGAAACAGTCTGTCTGTGGATGACAAAAATATATATATATATAAAGAAACAAGAGCCAATATATATATGCAAATAAATGATAATGTATTAGCAACAAAGAGTTACAAGTGACAGAGACAATAATGCGTGTGTAATGTGGAAACATTTTGGTCCAAAGTATGTGAAGTCAATCAATGTTCGTACGTATGTGTGTCTGTGTGTGTATGTATGTATTGTTCATGCGTTTCCCCAAATGGAAACGCGTTATAGTCGCGTTCTTCCGCGAGAACTTTACATGTCGTATTAGCGGAAAATTAAGAAGAGAGAGATAAACAAAATATCGCAGAGTATTTATAGTGTTGGAGATCGTCCCCTAGTAACGGTTTCGTAAATTAGGAGGAAATAACCCGACAGTTGACATAACTGGAATGTCTTTTGTACGAATAACTTCACACTCTTGAAATTTACTCCGCATATTCAATGAATCCAAAAAACGTTTTAAAACGTTGGTAAACGAAATCCAGAGGGGAAAAAAAATCAAACTGCATCACAGTTGCTTGTTAGGTAATGCCTACAAGATTTTTATTGCTGGTAATATTTTTTCCAAAAATGTATTGTTGCCAATATACTTTCTTTTTACAAAAATATATTGCTGGTAATATTTTTCTTTTCCAAAAATATACTTCTGGTAATAATTTTTCATAAAAAGTATTGCTGGTATTAAAGCCTACTTTTATACTTTTATAGTGTTTTGACGACTTTTGGAGGGTTAACTATTTGCCCATAGCTGGGACCCTGACAGGTGCTATCACCCTGGGTCATGGTGGACCTGGGAACGCCAGCAATTAAGAGGTGGTTTCATGCTTCCCAAACCCCCTGATCAAAGGTCTCGCTGTCAGGACGCGGATGTAGTTTATTGTCATATCCAGGACGCAGAGGTAGGTTATCGTCTTACCCAGGACGCGGATGCAGTTTTGTAATCTTACCCAGGACACAGATGCAGTTTTGTAGTCTTACCCAGGACACGGATGCAGTTTTGTAGTCTTACCCAGGACGCGGATGCAGTTTTGTAGTCTTACTCAGGTCGCGGATGCAGTTTTGTAGTCTTACCCAGGACGCGGATGCAGTTTTGTAGTCTTACCCAGGACAATTATAATTTCCCTTTAATAGTTAATATCCTGGCAATAAAATAAAGCGTGCTTTTCAAAAGGTGTCCTTTCAATGCATTTTCGATTAAAAATTGCTTACAAATTGCATTTTGCAATTAATGGTCAAACCTTACAAAATGGATGACAAATGCATTATACATTACCTGAAGTACTGTGTTAAACGGTAACAAAATACGATGAAAGGAAACTATGAATAAAGTAATAATAATAATTAAGAAAGTATTGACTCAGAGTATTGAGATAAAAGTGAACAACCATAATAAAATTTAACCGGAGATTATTGTTCTTCTTACTATCACCTTTCTCATCAACTTTTACATATAAGACCGATTCCATTAATAAAAATTATAATCAGTATAGCTATAAATAAAACCGTTATTATTCCATCAATAAAATCATTATTATTATTATTATTATTATTATTATTAATAATAGAAGCATAATTATTCCATCAATATAATCGTTATTATTATCAATAAAACCGTTATTATTCCTTCGATAAAATCATTATTAGTATTATCTATAAAAGCATAATAATTGTATTAATAAAATCGTTATTATTTTCACAAAAACCGTTATTATTCCGATAAAATCATTATTACTATTATCTATAAAAGCATATTTATTCTATTCATAAAATCGTTATTGTTATCAATAAAACCGTAATTATGCCTTCGGTAAAATCATTATTAGTATTATCTATAAAAGCATAATAATTATATCAATAAAATCGTTATTATTATCAATAAAACCGTTATCATTCCTTCGATAAAATCATTATTAGTATTATATATAAAAGCATAATTATTCTATTAATAAAATCGTTATTGTTATCAATAAAACCGTTATTATGCCTTCGATAAAATCATTATTAGTATTATCTATTAAAGCATGATAATTCTATTAATAACATCGTTATTATTATCAATAAAACCGTTATTATTCCTTCGATAAAATCATTATTAGTATTATCTATAAAATCATAATTATTCTATTAATTTAATCGTTATTGTTATCAATAACACCGTTATTATGCCTTCGATAAAATCATTATTAGTATTATCTATTAAAGCATGATAATTCTATTAATAAAATCGTTATTATTATCAATAAAACCGTTATTATGCCTTCGATAAAATCATTATTAGTATTATCTATAAAAGCATAATTATTCTATTAATAAAATCGTTATTGTTATCAATAAAACTGTTATTAAAACAGTTATTACTCTATCAATAAAAATGTTATTGTTACCAATAAACGCTTCATTATTACATCAATAAAATCGCTATTATTATCAATAAAACCATTAAAATAGTTATTATTCCATTAATAAAATCATTATTATCAGTAAAACTATCAATAAAACCACAATTATCCTATCAATAAAATCGTTATTATCAATAGAAACGCTATTATTCCATTAACAAAACTTATTATTCTTGGAAGAAATTGCATCACTCAGAATTTTCCATTTTTTATACACATATATTGCCCTGATATATATATATATATATATATATATATATATATATATATATATATATATATATATATATATATATATGAATATATATATATATATATATATATATATATATATATATATATATATATATATATATATAACCAAATAAATATACATATCGAAATACATATATATATAACACAATGATAAGCTTCAGAGTACAATATATATATATATATATATATATATATATATATATATGAAGAAATATAGCCTTAAAGTGTGCTATATTTATGGGATAAAGTGCTCAATATCAGAGATAGAGCGTGTGTAAATATAAAAGTGAACATAGAAGTCAACACTTAGAGGCGACAGTCTGTTTCATGCTAGATGCAATCTAGTGGCCTGACGATTGAATCTAGCATGAAACAGACTGTCGCCTCTAAGTGTTGACTTCTATGTTCATTTTTATATTTTATATATATATATATATATATATATATATATATATATATATATATACATACAGGATGTCCATAAAGTTCGTGTGCACTTTAGAAAATTTAATCAGATCCAAACAATTTACCTCAGACAGATGAGCATTTCGTCCATGGGAAAACATTTTTTCTCTGGAATTTAGCAATGCAAATACATTTTACTAAAATGAATGAATCCCAAAGTTTCCTCACAGGAAATTTGAAAAGGAAAGAGAGGAAAGCGGGCAAAAGAAAGTGAGTAAGAATTGGCCTAAGATAGAGGAGGGAGTTATAAAGACAGAGAGGGGAAAGAAGTAGATACAGATAAACGCGAAATAAAGTTATAATTTTTTGAAAGTGCACACGAACTTTATGGACACCCTGTATATATATATATATATATATATATATATATATATATATATATATATATATATATATATGTGTGTGTGTGTGTTTGTATGTGTGTGTGGTGTTCTTAAAATTGCTAAGTCCAAATAATTTTACGATGTAAGTTTTTATGATATTGTTTCGGTGAGGCGGCAAATTTATGCGAACGTCACGAGTGCGATGAGTTTCTGACGCGGGTAACACGTCTAGAGCTGCCATTCGTAGAGGGCGCGTCCACTTGAAGTTAGAGAAACAATCTTTTGTTGCTATTTTTGTGTTATAACAAAGATTGTCAGATGTTTGCTTCGGGGTGGAGCCCACAATTGCTAGTGTGTATGCTCTTCTAATAGACTGGCTTCGGGAGATATTTCTTTCTGGCTACAAGAAGGGAGATAGTCTCTAACAGTAACAGCGAAATGTTATTTAAGAAATGCAGCTTCAGGCTGATTATCAGAATGGAGAAATAAAAAAGTAGTGTTCCCCTTAAGAATGAACTAGCCTTTGAAATTATATGACAAGGCATTTTCATTCTTAATTCTTTTATTAAAATTTTAAAAAAGTCCTCTTATTGTTGAGTTGGTTGATTTATTCTGGGTTGATGAACACTTCAATATTATTAATATTTTTTTACTAGTTTTAATCCATCTTATTATTGTTGCTTTTTATCCTAACACTCTGGCTCTATACACTCTTCATTATTACTATTATTTTGTTACTAGTTTTATTACATCTTATTATTGTTGCTTTTTATCCCAACACTCTGGCTCTATACACTCTTCATTATTACTATTATTTTATGACTAGTTTTATTCCATCTTATTATTGTTGCTTTTTATCCCAACACTCTGGCTCTATACACTCTTCATTATAACTATTATTTTATTACTAGTTTTATTCCATCTTATTATTGTTGCTTTTTATCCCAACACTCTGACTCTATACACTCTTCATTATTACTATTATTTTATTACTAGATTTATTCCATCTTAGTATTGTTGCTTTTTATCCCAACACTCTGGCTCTATACACTCTTCATTATTACTATTATTTTATTACTAGTTTTATTCCATCTTATTATTGTTGCTTTTTATCCCAACACTCTGGCTCTATACACTCTTCATTATTACTATTATTTTATTACTAGATTTATTCCATCTTAGTATTGTTGCTTTTTATCCCAACACTCTGGCTCTATACACTCTTCATTATTACTATTATTTTATTACTAGTTTTATTCCATCATATTATTGTTGCTTTTTATCCCAACACTCTGGCTCTATACACTCTTCATTATTACTATTATTTTATGACTAGTTTTATTCCATCTTATTATTGTTGCTTTTTATCCCAACACTCTGGCTCTATACATTCTTCATTATTACTATTATTTTATTACTAGATATATTCCATCTTATTATTGTTGCTTTTTATCCCAACACTCTGGCTCTATACACTCTTCATTATTACTATTATTTTATTACTAGTTTTAATCCATCTTATTATTGTTGCTTTTTATCCCAACACTCTGGCTCTATACACTCTTCATTATTACTATTATTTTATTACTAGTTTTAATCCATCTTATTATTGTTGCTTTTGATCCCAACACTCTGGCTCTATACATTCTTCATTATTACTATTATTTTATTACTAGTTTTATTCCATCTTATTATTGTTGCTTTTTATCCCAACACTCTGGCTCTATACACTCTTCATTATTACTATTATTTTATTACTAGTTTTATTCCCTCTTATTATCGTTGCTTTTTATCCCAACACTCTGGCTCTATACACTCTTCATTATTACTATTATTTTATTACTAGTTTTATTCCATCTTATTATTGTTGCTTTTTATCCCAACACTCTGGCTCTACACACTCTTCATTATTACTATTATTTTATCACTAGTTTTATTCCATCTTATTATTGTTGCTTTTTATCCCAACACTCAGGCTCTATACACTCTTCATTATTACTATTATTTTATTACTAGTTTTAATCCATCTTATTATTGTTGCTTTTTATCACAACACTTTGTCTCTATACACTCTTCATTATTACTATTATTTTATTACTAGTTTTATTCCATCTTATTATTGTTGCTTTTTATCCCAACACTCCGGCTCTATACACTCTTCATTATTACTATTATTTTATTACTAGTTTTATTCCATCTTATTATTGTTGCTTTTTATCCCAACACTCTGGCTCTATACACTCTTCATTATTACTATTATTTTATTACTAGTTTTATTCCATCTTATTATTGTTGCTTTTTATCCCAACACTCTGGCTCTATACACTCTTCATAATTACTATTATTTTATTACTAGGTTTATTCCATCTTATTATTGTTGCTTTTTATCCCAACATTCTGGCTCTATACACTCTTCATTATTACTATTATTTTATTACTAGATTTATTCCATCTTAGTATTGTTGCTTTTTATCCCAACACTCTGGCTCTCTACACTCTTCATAATTACTATTATTTTATGACTAGTTTTATTCCATCTTATTATTGTTGCTTTTTATCCCAACACTCTGGCTCTATACACTCTTCATAATTACTATTATTTTATTACTAGGTTTATTCCATCTTATTATTGTTGCTTTTTATCCCAACATTCTGGCTCTATACACTCTTCATTATTACTATTATTTTATTACTAGTTTTATTCCATCTTATTATTGTTGCTTTTTATCCCAACACTCTGGCTCTATACACTCTTCATAATTACTATTATTTTATGACTAGTTTTATTCCATCTTATTATTGTTGCTTTTTATCCCAACACTCTGGCTCTATACACTCTTCATTATTACTATTATTTTATTACTAGATTTATTCCATCTTAGTATTGTTGCTTTTTATCCCAACACTCTGGCTCTATACACTCTTCATTATTACTATTATTTTATTACTAGTTTTATTCCATCATATTATTGTTGCTTTTTATCCCAACACTCTGGCTCTATACACTCTTCATTATTACTATTATTTTATGACTAGTTTTATTCCATCTTATTATTGTTGCTTTTTATCCCAACACTCTGGCTCTATACATTCTTCATTATTACTATTATTTTATTACTAGTTTTATTCCATCTTATTATTGTTGCTTTTTATCCCAACATTCTGGCTCTATACACTCTTCATTATTACTATTATTTTATGACTAGTTTTTTTCCATCTTATTATTGTTGCTATTTATCCCAACACTCTGGCTCTATACACTCTTCATTATTACTATTATTTTATGACTAGTTTTATTCCATCTTATTATTGTTGCTTTTTATCCCAACACTCTGGCTCTATACACTCTTCATTATTACTATTATTTTATGACTAGTTTTATTCTATCTTATTATTGTTGCTATTTATCCCAACACTCTGGCTCTATACACTCTTCATTATTACTATTATTTTATGACTAGTTTTATTCCATCTTATTATTGTTGCTATTTATCCCAACACTCTGGCTCTATACACTCTTCATTATTACTATTATTTTATTACTAGTTTTAATCCATCTTATTATTGTTGCTTTTTATCCCAACACTCTGGCTCTATAGACTCTTCATTATTACTATTATTTTATGACTAGTTTTATTCCATCTTATTATTGTTGCTTTTTATCCCAACACTCTGGCTCTATACACTCTTCATTATTACTATTATTTTATGACTAGTTTTATTCCATCTTATTATTGTTGCTTTTTATCCCAACACTCTGGCTCTATACACTCTTCATTATTACTATTATTTTATGACTAGTTTTATTCCATCTTATTATTGTTGCTATTTATCCCAACACTTTGGCTCTATACACTCTTCATTATTACTATTATTTTATGACTAGTTTTATTCCATCTTATTATTGTTGCTTTTTATCCCAACACTCTGGCTCTATACACTCTTCATTATTACTATTATTTTATGACTAGTTTTATTCCATCTTATTATTGTTGCTTTTTATCCCAACACTCTGGCTCTATACACTCTTCATTATTACTATTATTTTATGACTAGTTTTATTCCATCTTATTATTGTTGCTTTTTATCCCAACATTCTGGCTCTATACACTCTTCATTATTACTATTATTTTATGACTAGTTTTATTCCATCTTATTATTGTTGCTTTTTATCCCAACACTCTGGCTCTATACACTCTTCATTATTACTATTATTTTATTACTAGTTTTATTCCATCTTATTATTGTTGCTTTTTATCCCAATACTCTGGCTCTATACACTCTTCATTATTACTATTATTTTATGACTAGTTTTATTCCATCTTATTATTGTTGCTTTTTATCCCAACACTCTGGCTCTATACACTCTTCATTATTACTATTATTTTATGACTAGTTTTATTCCATCTTATTATTGTTGCTATTTATCCCAACACTCTGGCTCTATACACTCTTCATTATTACTATTATTTTACGACTAGTTTTATTCCATCTTATTATTGTTGCTTTTTATCCCAACACTCTGGCTCTATACACTCTTCATTATTACTATTATTTTATTACTAGTTTTATTCCATCTTATTATTGTTGCTATTTATCCCAACACTCTGGCTCTATACACTCTTCATTATTACTATTATTTTATGACTAGTTTTATTCCATCTTATTATTGTTGCTTTTTATCCCAACACTCTGGCTCTATACACTCTTCATTATTACTATTATTTTATGACTAGTTTTATTCTATCTTATTATTGTTGCTATTTATCCCAACACTCTGGCTCTATACACTCTTCATTATTACTATTATTTTATGACTAGTTTTATTCCATCTTATTATTGTTGCTATTTATCCCAACACTCTGGCTCTATACACTCTTCATTATTACTATTATTTTATGACTAGTTTTATTCCATCTTATTATTGTTGCTTTTTATCCCAACACTCTGGCTCTATACACTCTTCATTATTACTATTATTTTATTACTAGTTTTATTCCATCTTATTATTGTTGCTTTTTATCCCAACACTCTGGCTCTATACACTCTTCATTATTACTATTATTTTATGAGTAGTTTTATTCCATCTTATTATTGTTACTTTTTATCTCAACACTCTGGCTCTATACACTCTTCATTATTACTATTATTTTATGACTAGTTTTATTCCATCTTATTATTGTTGCTTTTTATCCCAACACTCTGGCTCTATACACTCTTCATTATTACTATTATTTTGTTACTAGTTTTATTCCATCTTATTATTGTTGCTTTTTATCCCAACACTCTGGCTCTATACACTCTTCATTATTACTATTATTTTATTACTAGTTTTATTCCATCTTATTATTGTTGCTTTTTATCCCAACACTCTGGCTCTATACACTCTTCATTATTACTATTATTTTGTTACTAGTTTTATTACATCTTATTATTGTTGCTTTTTATCCCAACACTCTGGCTCTATACACTCTTCATTATTACTATTATTTTATTACTACTTTTATTCCATCTTATTATTGTTGTTTGTTTTCCCATCACTTTGGCTCGATACAATATTCTGTAAATAAAACAGTATAATCCATCTTTACGACATTTCCGTTGGTTAAACAAAAATCGATGATCGAACAGAAAAAGACGCCTTACGATAAAATTATTCTACTTGAAAGGTACATTGATCAGGATGTTCGCCTATATTTTGTAGCATCTTTTGTTATGATGTGATATTTTTCATTTGAAGTTGGAACTGATCCAAAATAATTGAAGCTCCGATGTCCTAAATATTTTGGAATGTGAGTTTGTTTACAACCTGCATACCCGGCAGCAGATAAAACAGCCTCAAAAGAAGGTCAGTGACTTACCCATCAGCCTTGTCTTATATCGCATATTCGCCCATGACGAAACAAAGAAAAAATATATATATCTTTTTTTGTTTGGTTTTAAAGTCTGTCAACCTATGATTTTACATCGAGAAGAGACTGCGTGAAGAAGGCACTTAATCTTAAGCCAATTTAGTACAAAGCCACACATGCCAATGTGCAATTCATCTGGATAAAAAGAGAAAAGGTTGCACGAAATGAAGATAAGCCTGGCTGGGATTACGAGCCCGATTTTACCGATTCTTGAACAGCTTAAGGATAAAGCGACCTTTATCTCACTCAGTGGTTCTCTCGGACTCAAGGTTGTGATGGAATAGTCAACCAACTATTCACGCAGATTATTATTAGTCACTTCAATCGTCACTGGTTGCTCCATGGAAAATAAAACATTAAACAACACAACAAGGATTGACACATCGTAAAATCAACAAACCTGACATAAAATCATTTTACTAATATTTTTATAGTAAATCCCTATCCTATGCAATTTCATAGTAAAATCCTTTTCTAAGGCAGTGTCATCATAAAATTCCTTTCAAATGCATTTTTATATTAAAATCCATGTCCAATGCATTTTCATAGTAAAATCCCTTTCTAATGCATTTTCATAGTAAAATCGCTTTCCAATGCATTTTCATAGTAAAATCCCTTTCCAATGCATTTTCATAGTAAAATCCCTTTCCAATGCATTTTCATCATAAAATCCCTTTCCAATGCATTTTCATAATAAAATCTCTTTCCAATGCATTTCATAGTAAAATCCCTTTCCAATGCATTTTCATAATAAAATTCCTTTCCAATGCATTTTTATAATAAAATCCCTTTCCAATGCATTTTCATAGTAAAATCCCTTTCTAATGCATTTTCATACTAAAATCCCTTTCCAATGCATTTTCATACTAAAATCCCTTTCCAATGCATTTACATAGTAAAATCCCTTTCCAATGCATTTTCATAA
Source organism: Acanthosepion esculentum (assembly GCA_964036315.1). Taxonomy (NCBI): domain Eukaryota; kingdom Metazoa; phylum Mollusca; class Cephalopoda; order Sepiida; family Sepiidae; genus Acanthosepion; species Acanthosepion esculentum. Next base: position 64,272,722 of record OZ038513.1, on the reverse strand, counting down.
TAAAATCCCTTTCCAATGCATTTTCATAGTAAAATCCCTTTCCAATGCATTTTCATAGTAAAATCCCTTTCCAATGCATTTTCATAATAAAATTCCTTTCCAATGCATTTTTATAATAAAATCCCTTTCCAATGCATTTTCATAGTAAAATCCCTTTCCAATGCATTTACATAATAAAATCCCTTTCCAATGCATTTTCATAATAAAATCCCTTTCCAATGCATTTTCATAGTAAAATCCCTTTCCAATGCATTTTCATAGTAAAATCCCTTTCCAATGCATTTTCATAATAAAAATTCCTTTCCAATGCATTTTTATAATAAAATCCCTTTCCAATGCATTTTCATAGTAAAATCCCTTTCCAATGCATTTACATAATAAAATCGCTTTCCAATGCATTTTCATAATAAAATCCCTTTCCAATGCATTTTCATAGTAAAATCCCTTTCCAATGCATTTTAATAGTAAAATCACTTTCCAATGCATTTTCATAGTAAAATCCCCTTCCAATGCATTTTCATAATAAATTCCCTTTCCAATGCATTTTCATAGTAAAATCCCTTTCCAATGCATTTTCATAGTAAAATCCCTTTCCCATGCATTTTCATAGTAAAATCCCTTTCCAATGCATTTTCATAATAAAATCCCTTTCCAATGCATTTACATAATAAAATCGCTTTCCAATGCATTTTCATAATAAAATCCCTTTCCAATGCATTTTCATAGTAAAATCCCTTTCCAATGCATTTTCATAGTAAAATCACTTTCCAATGCATTTTCATAGTAAAATCCCCTTCCAATGCATTTTCATAATAAATTCCCTTTCCAATGCATTTTCATAGTAAAATCCCTTTCCAATGCATTTTCATAGTAAAATCCCTTTCCCATGCATTTTCATAGTAAAATCCCTTTCCAATGCATTTTCATAATAAAATCCCTTTCCAATGCATTTTCATAGTAAAATCCCTTTCCAATGCATTTTCATACTAAAATCCCTTTCCAATGCATTTACATAGTAAAATCCCTTTCCAATGCATTTTCATAGTAAAATCCCTTTCCAATGCATTTTCATAATAAAATCCCTTTCCAATGCATTTTCATAGTAAAATCCCTTTCCAATGCATTTTCATAGTAAAATCCATTTCCAATGCATTTACATAGTAAAATCCCTTTCCAATGCATTTTCATAGTAAAATCCCTTTCCAATGCATTTACATAGTAAAATCCCTTTCCAATGCATTTTCATAGTAAAATCCATTTCCAATGCATTTTCATAGTAAAATCCATTTCCAATGCATTTTCATAATAAAATTCCTTTCCAATGCATTTTTATAATAAAATTCCTTTCCAATGCATTTTCATAGTAAAATCCCTTTCTAATGCATTTTCATACTAAAATCCCTTTCCAATGCATTTTCATACTAAAATCCCTTTCCAATGCATTTTCATACTAAAATCCCTTTCCAATGCATTTACATAGTAAAATCCCTTTCCAATGCATTTTCATAGTAAAATCCCTTTCCAATGCATTTTCATAATAAAATCCCTTTCCAATGCATTTTCATAGTAAAATCCCTTTCCAATGCATTTTCATAGTAAAATCACTTTCAAATGCATTTTCATAGTAAAATCCCTTTCCAATGCATTTTCATAATAAATTCCCTTTCCAATGCATTTTCATAGTAAAATCCCTTTCCAATGCATTTACATAATAAAATTCCTTTCCAATGCATTTTTATAATAAAATCCCTTTCTAATGCATTTTCATACTAAAATCCCTTTCCAATGCATTTTCATACTAAAATCCCTTTCCAATGCATTTTCATACTAAAATCCCTTTCCAATGCATTTACATAGTAAAATCCCTTTCCAATGCATTTTCATAGTAAAATCCCTTTCCAATGCATTTTCATAATAAAATCCCTTTCCAATGCATTTTCATAGTAAAATCCCTTTCCAATGCATTTTCATAGTAAAATCACTTTCAAATGCATTTTCATAGTAAAATCCCTTTCCAATGCATTTTCATAATAAATTCCCTTTCCAATGCATTTTCATAGTAAAATCCCTTTCCAATGCATTTACATAATAAAATTCCTTTCCAATGCATTTTTATAATAAAATCCCTTTCCAATGCATTTTCATAGTAAAATCCCTTTCCAATGCATTTTCATAGTAAAATCGCTTTCCAATGCATTTTCATAGTAAAATCCCTTTCCAATGCATTTTCATAATAAAATCCCTTTCCAATGCATTTTCATACTAAAATCCCTTTCCAATGCATTTACATAGTAAAATCCCTTTCCAATGCATTTTCATAGTAAAATCTCTTTCTAATGCATTTTCATAGTAAAATCCCTTTTCCAATGCATTTTCATAGTAAAATCCCTTTCCAATGCATTTTCATAGTAAAATCCCTTTCCAATGCATTTTCATAGTAAAATCCCTTTCCAATGCATTTACATAGTAAAATCCCTTTCCAATGCATTTTCATAGTAAAATCCCTTTCCAATGCATTTACATAGTAAAATCCCTTTCCAATGCATTTTCATAATAAAATCCCTTTCCAATGCATTTTCATAGTAAAATCCCTTTCCAATGCATTTTCATAATAAAATCCCTTTCCAATGCATTTTCATAATAAAATCCCTTTCCAATGCATTTACATAGTAAAATCCCTTTCCAATGCATTTTCATAGTAAAATCCCTTTCCAATGCATTTTCATAATAAAATTCCTTTCCAATGCATTTTTATAATAAAATCCCTTTCCAATGCATTTTCATAGTAAAATCCCTTTCCAATGCATTTACATAATAAAATCCCTTTCCAATGCATTTTCATAATAAAATCCCTTTCCAATGCATTTTCATAGTAAAATCCCTTTCCAATGCATTTTCATAGTAAAATCCCTTTCCAATGCATTTTCATAATAAAAATTCCTTTCCAATGCATTTTTATAATAAAATCCCTTTCCAATGCATTTTCATAGTAAAATCCCTTTCCAATGCATTTACATAATAAAATCGCTTTCCAATGCATTTTCATAATAAAATCCCTTTCCAATGCATTTTCATAGTAAAATCCCTTTCCAATGCATTTTCATAGTAAAATCACTTTCCAATGCATTTTCATAGTAAAATCCCCTTCCAATGCATTTTCATAATAAATTCCCTTTCCAATGCATTTTCATAGTAAAATCCCTTTCCAATGCATTTTCATAGTAAAATCCCTTTCCCATGCATTTTCATAGTAAAATCCCTTTCCAATGCATTTTCATAATAAAATCCCTTTCCAATGCATTTACATAATAAAATCGCTTTCCAATGCATTTTCATAATAAAATCCCTTTCCAATGCATTTTCATAGTAAAATCCCTTTCCAATGCATTTTCATAATAAATTCCCTTTCCAATGCATTTTCATAGTAAAATCCCTTTCCAATGCATTTTCATAGTAAAATCCCTTTCCCATGCATTTTCATAGTAAAATCCCTTTCCAATGCATTTTCATAATAAAATCCCTTTCCAATGCATTTTCATAGTAAAATCCCTTTCCAATGCATTTTCATAGTAAAATCCCTTTCCAATGCATTTACATAGTAAAATCCCTTTCCAATGCATTTTCATAGTAAAATCCCTTTCCAATGCATTTACATAGTAAAATCCCTTTCCAATGCATTTTCATAGTAAAATCCATTTCCAATGCATTTACATAGTAAAATCCATTTCCAATGCATTTTCATAATAAAATTCCTTTCCAATGCATTTTTATAATAAAATTCCTTTCCAATGCATTTTCATAGTAAAATCCCTTTCTAATGCATTTTCATACTAAAATCCCTTTCCAATGCATTTTCATACTAAAATCCCTTTCCAATGCATTTTCATAATAAAATCCCTTTCCAATGCATTTACATAGTAAAATCCCTTTCCAATGCATTTTCATAGTAAAATCCCTTTCCAATGCATTTTCATAATAAAATCCCTTTCCAATGCATTTTCATAGTAAAATCCCTTTCCAATGCATTTTCATAGTAAAATCACTTTCAAATGCATTTTCATAGTAAAATCCCTTTCCAATGCATTTTCATAATAAATTCCCTTTCCAATGCATTTTCATAGTAAAATCCCTTTCCAATGCATTTTCATAATAAAATTCCTTTCCAATGCATTTTTATAATAAAATCCCTTTCCAATGCATTTTCATAGTAAAATCCCTTTCCAATGCATTTTCATAGTAAAATTGCTTTCCAATGCATTTTCATAATAAAATTCCTTTCCAATGCATTTTTATAATAAAATCCCTTTCCAATGCATTTTCATAGTAAAATCCCTTTCCAATGCATTTACATAATAAAATCCCTTTCCAATGCATTTTCATAATAAAATCCCTTTCCAATGCATTTTCATAGTAAAATCCCTTTCCAATGCATTTACATAATAAAATCCCTTTCCAATGCATTTACATAATAAAATCCCTTTCCAATGCATTTTTATAATAAAATCCCTTTCCAATGCATTTTCATAGTAAAATCCCTTTCCAATGCATTTTCATAATAAAATTCCTTTCCAATGCATTTTCATAATAAAATCCCTTTCCAATGCATTTTCATAATAAAATCCCTTTCCAATGCATTTTCATAGTAAAATCCCTTTCCAATGCATTTTCATAGTAAAATCACTTTCAAATGCATTTTCATAGTAAAATCTCTTTCCAATGCATTTTCATAATAAATTCCCTTTCCAATGCATTTTCATAATACAATCTCTTTCCAATGCAGTTTCATAATAAAATCCCTTTCCCATGCATTTTCATAATAAAATCCCTTTCCAATACATTTTCATGGTAAAATCCCTTTCCAATGCATTTTCATGGTAAAATCCCTTTCCCATGCATTTTCATAATAAAATCCCTTTCCAATGCATTTTCATGGTAAAATCCCTTTCCAATGCATTTTCATAGTAAAATCCCTTTCCAATGCATTTTCATAGTAAAATCCCTTTCCAATGCATTTTCATAATAAAATCCCTTTCCAATGGACTTCCATAGTAAAATCCCTTTCCTATACATTATATTATTAAAATTTCTTCCCTATTCATTTCCATGGTAAAATAATTTTCATGTACTTCTTCATGTCATAATTCTTTGCAGGCTCGTCTCTTTGACCATTACTATTGAATAGTTAGATTATTACTTAGCGCAGTAAATTAGAGCTTAGTCCGTTTTCAGACTCCCGTGCCATTTCCCTTCACTTACGATTTCAGGTTTCTGAATTCATCCACATTTTGAAATATTTTTTGTTTGCGGCCTATGAACATGTTCGAAACCACCCCGCCCAATTTCACGCTCCCCTTCCGTTCGATTTGATATTGATTCTCTGGACGTCATATGTTTCCAATCTGAGAACCACTGGTCTTATGGATAATTTTAAATACTGACGAATCTACAAGGTTCGAAGAAAGTTGGTCCTTGATAAGTGCTACAGATCTCATTAGCTCGAAGTAATTTGTAGTCATCGATTTGAGAAAGCAGTTGTATACTACTTTCATTAACTGATGCCTTTAGCCAGACCAACTGGGATCAATGTTTGTCTGAATTCAACATCTGATTTTGCGAATGGATCGTCAATATCCTTCCAATACCATTGGATACACAGCATCCTTTTGAGATGCAGATCACTTCTGGAGTGATAACGGTGGCGAATTTTTGTTTTTAGAACATTTTTAAATTTAAATTTTTTTTTATGTAGAAAGTAAAAATATATGAAAATGAGATGTACAAACAGCAAAGAAGATAGGTGCCGTTTATGGATATGGTGTCATAGCTGAGAATACTGTTCTTAAGTAACTGGATTTGATATTATACATATCTCATATGGGCATTGTAAGACATTTGAAGAGATTTGGATATAGGTATACCGTACATATGTTCAGCACAAATTTACAGATTTCATTGTTCATGCGACTTAAATGTATGATATATATGCCTATTCGAAAAGGTGACAATACACTACGATTCGTGTCTGGAGCGTGAATGTTTTTACGTTGAAAGTGAAAGTAGTTGAAAACGATATGTAAAAACAGCAAAAAGAGATAGGTGCCGTTTATGGAGATGGTGCCATAGCTGAGAGTACTGTTCACAAGTAATTGGTTTGGGTATTATATATATATATATATATATATATATATATATATATATATATATATATAGGCGTTGTAAGACGTATGTAGGGGCTTCACGAATTTACAGAAAGCATTTAATGTGTCGCATTTCTATCTAGGATTCTCTACTCAAACGCAACAAAAATGACACATTTGTGAAAAGAACGATCACTGGCGATGAAAAGTGGATAGAATATAATAATGTGGAGCGAAAAATATTCTGGGGAAAACGAAATTAGCCATCGTTATCACCCCCAAAACCGATTTGCATTTTAAGAAAAAGAATATTTTGAAAGAATATAGACGATCCACCCGCAAAATCAGATGTTGAAGTCAGACAAATATTGGTCCCAGTTGGTCTGATTAAAGGTAGCAGTTAATGAAAAGCATTCAGAATTGGTCTATCGGAAAGGTCGCCATGTCCCATCAGGACAACGTCGAACCCACATCTCTTTACTGACCCACCAGAAATAGGTGCAACGTGGTTAGGATGACTTACTCACCTGACCTTTCCCCTTTCGAACCCTACAAAATAATTCAGTTCTTTGGAAGCCTGTAAAAACCACTTAGATGAGTCCATCACACAGAAAGATGACACATTCTTGGAGGATGGAGACATGAAGCTGCCTCTATCAAATATAGCGATACGTAAAATAAACAAAATGGCACGTATGTTTATCTAGATATCGTAAATTGCAAATATTGAAAGCCTATATAGAAAAATACATTGCAAATAATTTTCCTATATAATCAATCCATTACAAGTAGATATGTTAGCCAATCCTAGATAGGTTCGCCTATCGTCCTCTTCACACTCCTCCTCGGTCTTTTGAACAGGAGTAGAGGTTTATCTCTTATTTTTGTTTGTTTGGTTTCCGGTTCCATCTAAAGGCTTTTTATTCTCTTTCACTCCCAGTATCCCTTTGCGTCTTAGTGGTATTATCGCCTTGTCGAAGGAGAATCAACTAATTTGCTGATGTTGTTGGTCTGTCGTATGGGTCCATCCAGGCAATCCTAGCGTCTGAATTGAGCATGGGGCGTGTCGCTGCCGAGTTTGTGCCCCACCTGATGACCAATGAGCAGAAAGAACATCGCGTCGAAGTCTGTCAGCGTGCCGCAGATGACCCATACTTCATACCAAGAATCATCTCCAGTGACGAGAGTTGGGCTCACGAGTATGACCCTGAGAGGAAGCAGCAGTTGACACAGTGGAAGAACCCTTCGTTTCCACGACCGAAGAAGACACAACAGGGCCGCGGCTTAATCAAGAGCATGCTCATAGTTTTTTTGTTTTTTTTCGACATCCGCAGTATTGCGCATCGAGAATTCGTCCCCCGGGGCTAGACCGTCAATCGAGAAACGTTTTGAGGCATTTGAATGCGGTGAAGGCGACCGGACCAGCGGAACGCGAAGAACTGGGTTCTTCACGACGATAATGCGCCCTGTCACCGAGCTCACCGTACTCGTGATGACACATAATCCGTCATTAAAATTCAGAATACATTTCCCTTTCTACTCAGGTCTTTTACAGGTTTTGTTTTTAATTCTTGCGTCTAGCCACCTTCCTCACCGGGAAAAAGAAAAAAAAATGGTTGGGGAATCGGTTAAGACGGTGATGATCCGACATGCAGCAGGTTACATGGTATTAGTCGCACCCCCATAGAATGACCTGATATAAATATTTATCACGGTCACGAGTCCCAAACCCATTAGGGTCGTAGGGGCACAACATACACTGAGGCAATGGGCTTTGACTGGACAAGATATCCTGACGGAACACAACCCTCTCTCTGCTTATGTCAGGTTACAAACTGTCAGCGCCGTTACAAACTTATGAAGCTACAATATTTTTCATTTAATTATCTTCTTCTAATTTTGCTTCTATTAATATTTTGAGAGGTTGTCCTCGTTGTCGGCTTTATTTTCGTATCAAAGAAATTAATTTCTTTGCTGATCGCTTTCTGTATGATGATGGCGTTGATGACTAAAATCACGACCAACTTGCAGGTTCAGGACTAGAAGATTCCTGTTTCACCAGAACATGCTCCCGTCTTCCATTCCCTTAAACCATTTGGCTTTGCAAGAATTGCTTGAAGGTGAAAGAAAATCGATGTGGAAAAAAATCCCGATGGCGTGAATTTGTTTTAGGTGGTCTTTAGATTACCAGGAATGACCTCCACACATGATTTCATGAGGTCACTTTCTGATAACCACCTGACAATTGGATGGACTGGTCCGTCTACCAAACTCTGGAGTCATGATACAGAAGGTTCCGGTGTCTCTGGCCGAATATTTGTCTTAATCCAATCGTCCAGAATTTATCTTACATATCTATAAGTCTGCCATACATCCATGCTTAGAATATTGTTCCCTTGATTGGGTTGAAATGATTAATAGATAGATATATAGATATATCCTGAAGTGACATAGATAGATAGATAGATCCTGAAGTGACATAGATAGATAGATAGATAGATAGATAGATCCTGAAGTGACATAGATAGATAGATAGATCCTGAAGTGACATAGATGAATAGATAGATAGATAGATCCTGAAGTGACATAGATATATTAAATCCTGAAGTGACATAGATAAATAGATAGATAGATAGATCCTGAAATGACATAGATAGATAGATCCTGAATTGACATAGATAGATAGATAGATAGATCCTGAAGTGACATAGATATATAGATAGATAGATAAATAGATAAATCCTGAATTGACATAGATAAATAGATAGATAGATAGATAGATAGATCCTGAAGTGACATAGATAGATAGATAGATAGATACATAGATAGATAGACATCTGCATATATACAGATAGTTATTAATAGAATTAAATGTTCACTTATTTTATCACTACTCAAACGAATTCTAGAGATTAGATCCACTCGTCATGGGACTTGATTCAGTTTACGTAGCCCTTCAGCTTATTAATAGACAAAGGAGAAGAGTTGCATGGCGAAAACGGAGCTGAGGTATATACAATAATAAAAAAATATAATAAAAATAATAAATAATAAAAATAATAAAAATAATTAATGAAAATAGATAAAAATAAATAAAAAATAATAAAATAATAATAATAAAAAATAAAATAAATTAAAATAATAATAATAAAAAAAAATAATAAAATAATAAATAATAAATAAAATAATAAAAATAATAAAACATTATGTTTAAGTATACACGTTGGTACAAAAAGGCATAAATAAAAATAATAAAAATAATAAAATAAATAAAAATAATAAATGAAAATAGATAAAAATAAATAAAAAATAATAAAATAATAATAATAAAAATAAAATAAATTAAAATAATAATAATAATAATAATAATAAAATAAATAATAAAATAATAAATAATAAATAATAAATAAAATAATAAAACATTATGTTTAAGTATACACGTGGTACAAAAAGGCATAAATAAAAATAATGAAATTAATAAAAATAATAAAATAAAATAAAAATAAAAATAAAATAAAATCATAATAGTAATAATAAAATAAATAATAAAATAATAAAAAATAAATAAAATATGTTTATGTATACACGTGATACAAAGAGGCATGAATAATTTTATTACACAAACACACACTCATATATACACACGCACACACACACATATATATAATGTGCGTGCGTGTGTTTTTCCGTTACGCCAAGTATAATAGTGAGTACAAAAGCACTCTGAAGGGTTTTTCGCAATCTGCACTTTAAACTCTGACACGCTGGTAAGTGCCCCGCCCCCCTTGATTGTACTTTGAACGCGGCCCCAGTTGATGTATCGGCACAGACAGGCTTAACAGCTGAAAGGATGGAGGCTGTAGCCTCAGCGGACACAAACCCGTTTACGGTCTCTCTGTTTACTCGCACAGATGTGAGTGGATCAAGGCAAAGTGAAATCGCTTTCTTCGAGATGCTATCGTGAGAACGCGACGATCGGAATGGAAGCAGACTTTTAACCAAAATTCTCGTGGAAGGGTAAAGTTAACTTGAATATGATAAGCCCGATACGGTTGGAGAATAATAGCGTCCTCTCTCTCTCTCTCTCTCTTGCTCTCTCTCTCTTTGTCTGTTTGTCTGCCACTCGCTCTCTTTGTGGCTGGCAAGAGTCCCAGACTATATTCTGATATTCTGATACTCTGATATTCTGATACTCTGATATTCTGATAATCTGATACATTCTAAAAGTTTGAATGAGTCCAAAGCTGACTGAAGTAACGGTTGATTCAGACGACATCTTATTCGGAAATTGGAAAAAATGGAATAAACATTAAACAGATTTTGATTTCAGTTAAATTAAGAAAATATGTTTACCCCTCCCCATATATATATATATATATATATATATATATATATATATATATATATATATATATATATAGGGGTTGGAAGAAAATAATTGGAACACTTGTTAAATTCAAAGAAAATTTATTTAATATGGAGTTGGTCCTCCTTTAGCCTCACATATAGCCTTAATACATCTAGGAATAACATATATATATATATATATATATATATATATATATATATATATATATATATATATATATATATATATATATATACAGCTTTAATACATCTAGGAATGGAATATATATGTATATAGGGGTTGGAAGAAAATAATTGAAACACTTGTTAAATTCAAAGAAAATGTATTTAATATGGAGTTGGTCCTCCTTTAGCCTCACATACAGCCTTAATACATCTAGCAAGAGAATCATACAGCTTCCTGACTTCATCCAGAGGAATTTTCAGCCATTCTTCCATTAACACCTTCTCCAGATCTTTAAGACACGACGGTGGAGGATAGTGGCTCCTAAATTGTCGCTCCAAAATGCACCACAAATGTTTAATAATATTGATATCTGGAGATTTGGGAGGCCACTCCATGTGTTCTAGCTCACTTTCATGCTCTTCATACCAATTCTTAACCACTCGAGCGGTATGTATTGGGGCATTATCCTCTTGGAAGATGCAATCACCATCAGGGAATAAAGTCTTGGCCATTGGATGAAGATGATCTCCCAAAATGTTCAGGTAATCTTTGCAATTGATTCTACCATGAAGGGCCACTATTGGACTGGGACATTTCCATGATATGGCGGCCCAAACTATCACTGATTCACCTGTATGCTTCACTGCTGGAAGAAGGCAGTCAGGGTTGTAAGCTTCTTTAAGCTGCCTCCACACATAAACTCGCCCTGAAGTTGGGAATAGAGAAAAACTGGACTTGTTTGAGAATATGACTTGCTTCCATTGGTCTGCAGACCAGGCATTGTGATCTCTGCACCACTTGAACCTCTTCTGAATATTGCGAGTAGAGAGAAGAGGTTTCCTCACAGTGGCTCTTCCATGATATGCAGCCTTATGGAGCTCACGGCGAACAGTTTTAGTAGAAACTGAATTATTCAGATGATTATTCAACTCAGCAGTCACTTTGGCCACAGTAGTCCGATGATTTTTGCCACATTGCGTCTCAATGCACGTCAGTCCCTGTCAGTAAGTTTGCAAGTCCGGCCCGAATTGCTACGGTTGCTAGAGGTCTTACCCTGTTTCTCGAATTGCATCAGTGTTGTTGATATGGTAGCTCTTGAAAGACGAAAGAGTTCAGCAACCTTAGTGATCGAGTCGGTTTTTTTGCATGTTAGTATGCTAGGTAGCATTCGTGTCAGTCAGCTGTTGGCTCTCACGCTGGCCAATAGAATCTTCCTGCCTATTTGTGGCAGCCAGCTATAGGCTCTCACTCTGACCAGTAGAAAATGGCCGCAAACTACATGAAAACTGCCGTAGAAGCATGAAAAAATCGATTATTTCCACTATCGATGAGAGTTGTGAAATGCAAAGTCGGTCTTGGCCTTCCCGCTATCTTGGAGTATGTGCCTGTAAATTTTGGTGAAAATCCGTCGAAAATTGCGGCCGTGCATTCATTACACACATCCTGCCTTTTATACATACATATATATATATATATATATATATATATATATATATATATATATATATATATATATATATATATATGTTAGAGAGATAGAGTGAGATATTTTTTCTATTAACTTGTATACCGAATTTATTATTCTTTGTGATGATTGGTGATATGTATATAAAAACCTATGTCCAGAACTATACATAATAAGAGTAAACATTACAAAACCAATAACATATCGCTAACGTTTTCTCAAAGTTTCACAGGGTACAGTATACTGGCCCTCTTCACAAGCTCAAGGGCTCCGGTGTCTCATAGATATGTAAGATAGATTCTGGACGATTGGATTAAGTCAAATATTCGGACAAAGTCTACCATTCATCCATGCTTGGAATATTTCCTGCCACATATGGTCCGGTGCCCCTGCTAAAGAAGAATCAGCAATATTACTAGACCTGATCCGGCGGCTCGGCTAACGTCACTTACCACTCCCGTAATGTTGCCTATCTGTGCCTTTTTCTTTTTATAAATACTTTTATGGTAATTTTTCGGATTGCGGTTAGATTTTTAAACTTGTTGTTTAATTCCCATCCCGCCACAGACAATGAATTGTACATATGGGGACCAGTTAGAACTTTCATAGAGACAAAGAGGTATTATGGTGAATGTAGTAAGAAAGGAAAGTAAGAATGCGTTGTTTTGGTGCAAGGAATATTGTTGTATGTTTGGGTCAGTGTTTGTGGGTGGCTAAGTTTAACGTTAAGACAGAAGAAGACCGCCCTTTTCCCCATTCACCTTTTTGGCCTTGTGCCACACTTCTCTACATAGCAGAATAAATATCGCTCTTCCCTATGGCACCTAGATCTTTTGAATTTAAGCAGAGTATTAGACTGGCGTCGAGATCTCATCAATTTACAGTTGAGCTGGAGAGATGTAACCGTAAGTTCTATACTAACAGTTTCTTTTCTCGCACTGTGAAACTCTCTTCTGGCTCCATGCTTTCCAGCCAACTTTAATCTCTCCAAATATCAATGGTTATCTCCCACTCATTATTAATGTTTCTGTTTTTAATTCTTCCACACCCTGTAACCTCTTGTGTCTTAGTGGCTTTACTCCCTTGCATAGGGTGACACTGATTACTTTATCTTCTCCCCCTCAATAGTAATACTTCTGTTCCTAATTCTTCCACACCCTGTAACATGTAACACATGGCACAGTGGATAAAGGCATTAGTTAGATCCAGTGACAGGACCCAAAGAGTGTGAGTTCAATACCCGGTTCAGGCAGTGGAGAACTTTCAGAGGGAAATTAACAGGAGATAACTGATAACTGACATCCATTAAACATGGCACGTGGAACTAGGACAGTCTACCCCAGTGAACAAAATAAAGGGTTCAGTTCGACATTCCGACCACCTGAAGAAGACCCGAGCGTACAACGGCCGAAACGTTGTAATAAATATGGCGACAAATATGAGGACAATAGACCGAATAATGTAAATAGTGTACATAATACCTCATCTCAGAAATATAGACAGATACTGAAAGGCCGAAACGTTGTAATAAATATGGTGACAAAGATGAGGACAATAGTCCGAATAATGTAAATAATGTGCATAATACCTCATCTCAGAAATATAGACAGATACTGAAAGGCCGAAACGTTGTAATAAATATGGTGACAAAGATGAGGACAATAGTCCGAATAATGTAAATAATGTGCATAATACCTCATCTCAGAAATATAGACAGATACTGAAAGGCCGAAACGTTGTAATAAATATGGTGACAAAGATGAGGACAATAGTCCGAATAATGTAAATAATGTGCATAATACCTCATCTCAGAAATATAGACAGATACTGAAAGGCCGAAACGTTGTAATAAATATGGTGACAAAGATTAGGACAATAGTCCGAATAATGTAAATAATATACATAATACATCATCTCAGAAATATAGACAGAGGAGTAGATATGTTCGCCTATCGTCTGGTTCACACTCCTCCCCGGTTTTTTGAGCCAGAGTAAAGGTTTACCCCATTGTTTCCTGTTTAGGATTAAGTTTCCGGTTCCTTCTAAAGTCTACTACAAATCCATACTTCCAACGTCCCCGCCTAAACACTGATTAGCATTATTTATCAGCCATCCAAGGTTTACCGGTTATTTGGTGTTAGGAAGAATAATGCTTTAGCCTTCCAGTAGTATAACGATATTAGCATTAGTGTAGCCATTGATACACTAACAATGAATGCGAATATAAAAAGACGAAATTCACGCCCGTAACAAACAAAATATTTAATAAGACAAATACAACTTACATACACATATTAAAAAGATTTACACATGTCCCAAAAGAAATGATTGTTCATATTGTCGAAAGGATGATAATGTTTAACAGAACAACGAACAAAGAAATAACACACCCGCTTTATGGCCTTTGACCGTCTGCAGCTAAGTGAATCAAAATGACTTTTCATTCTATGTTGGGCGGTGTACGTATTGTCCATTTTCTATGTGTGTGGACGCCCTGGTCGTTTGGAACATAATACTTATTTACCCACTGCCCCACGCAGCAAGATGTGGTGCAAGGCCGAGTTTTGAAGTGGGGTATCCGAGCCCGAAGGCTCGGGCAGAAATTCCCTATAGACCACGTAAAAACGGAGTCAGTTTCCCGAGACGAGACTCTGCCCATAGGAAGGTAAAAACCGTTCCTCAAAAAACGGAAGCAAAAAAAAAAAAAAAATGGGCAGAAGAGTTCTCCTCTCTAAAGGGGCTGAACTCCCATGAGCTTAACCCAAGGGGAAACAACTGTGGTCTCTCTACACTCTGAAATTGTATTTACTATTTATTTATTTGCCTTTTCCTCAATAGGAGTAGATAGATTCGCCTGTCGCTCGGTTCACACTCTTCCACTGTCTTTTGAACAGGAGTAGAAGCTTTTTAATATGTTGTTTAGCTTTTGGAAAGCATCTTTCGCTATTTGTAGTTCTAAGCAATGCTCGTTCGTTTACTGCACCCCCCCGCCAGTTACTATTCTGCCATCCATTTACACACGCTCATTAGCTAGTTTACACGATATTTTTCTCTGTAAACTTTTAGCTTCAATATAACCTTGTTAGTGTTAGATTCTCTAAGCCCTCCTTCGCCATTAAATGTCCCAGAATTTTCAACTAACTCTTTATGATTCCAAGTACAATTGTACGTTTGATCCCATTTTTCTTAAAACGTTCACGTTACTCAAATATTCCTCGTAGTCTCAGTATCCTTCTGTAGAACCAAATCTTTGTAGGCTCAATTTCCTCCTTCCTCTGTAAGTAAATTATCAACATTCACTGCCATTTTGGAGGATAGATATCACAGTTCATCATTCTTTCCTTTTGTATCTAACGAAAATTTCCAATTTCTTAATATATTACTTAGCTTCTGAAAAACATATTTCGGTTTTTGTAGTTCTAAGTAATGTTTGACTTCTTACTGTCTCTCCCAGTACCTATTCTGATATCTGTTTAGTCAAGCTGGTTAGGTAGGCTACGATATGTTTCTCAAGGATGGACTCGAGGTGGCGGCGATAGGGTTCTACAGAAGGATGCTGAGGATATTGTGGACTGAGCATGTGAGCAACGATGAGGTCTTGGAGAGGATGCAAACAAGGAGGAAGCTTATGCTTAACATAAGTAAGAGGCAGCTGAAATTTCTGGGACACGTGACGAGAAAGGAGGGCCTGGAGAATCTGATACTCACGGGACGGACGAATAGAGGGAAAAAGAGACAGGGGAAAGCAGCGCATGACATACATGGGCAGTTGGATGGCGGAGCGTGGTCTGGTGGAGTTAGAAGAAACACAAAACCTATTGAGAGCCACAAAGGATAGGGGGAAGTGGAGGGCCATGATCGCCTACGTCCTGAAAGGACACGGCACATAAAAAGAAGTTTAGGTTGAATTTTACCGATAGCAACATTTGATGCCAATCGTCACACGACAACAGTTGGAAAGGCGGGAAGGTTGTTAATTATTCTGTTTTTTGGTGCGTAGACATTTTCTCTTCCCCTACTCTATATCTTCCTTCCTATCATCGCATTCGTCACAATATTATAATAGTAACCGTTTGTTTCTTCTTCTTCTTCTTCTTCTTCTTCTTCTTCTTCTTCTTCTTCTTCTTCTTCTTCTTCTTCTTCTGCCTCTTCCTCCACCTTCTTCTTCTTCTGCAGCCGTTTCCTACTCTCCTCCTCCTCCTTCTTATTATTCAGCCTCCTCCTCCTCCTCCTTCTTCTTCTTCTTCTTCTGCAGCCTCCTCCTCCTCCTTCTTCTTAAGCCTCCCCCTCCTCTTCCTTCTTCTGTAGCCTCCTCCTACTTCTTCTTGAGCCTCCTCCTTTTTCTTCTTCTTCTGCAGCCTCATCCACGTCGTCCTCCTCCTTCATCTTCTTCATCCTCCTCCTCCACCTCCTTCTTCTTCTGCAATTTCCTCCTCCTCCTTCTTCTTCTTCTTCTGCAGCCTCTTTCCCCTCGTCCCCCTCCTCCTTCTTCTGACTCATCCTCCTTCTTCTTCAGACTCCTCCTCCTTCTTCTTCAGCCTCTTCCTCCACCTCCTTCTTCTTCTTCTTCTGCAGGCTCCTCCTCCTCATTCTTCTTCTTCTTCTTCTTCTTCTTCTTCTTCTTCTTCTTCTTCTTCTTCTTCTTCTTCCCATACTGCCGATTCTTATGTTCACTTCTTTCGGAATGTGTGTCTCGAGTTGATAGCCCCCCCCCCCACGATCTTAGCATCTGGTATCAGGTTTCACAGAAGCAAGAAAAAAAAACCCCCCAAAACAACAAACAAACATAGAGACTGTAAAGAAACGGACTGAAACAAAGGGTGGGCCATGGAGAAGAAAAGGGACGCGTGCTCACCCTGCTAAGTTTGCTCGACCAGAACTACTCGAAGAACGAATAATTCTAAAGCTTTAGAGTGGCGAAGCAGTATAGTCTGAAACTGATAATAAAAGCGAGGTGTGGCAGACATGAGCCAACAAAGAAAGGAAGAAGAAGACGAACGAAAGAAATATGGAGGGGTTTAAGTGGGGAGGGTGCACTTAAACAAGAGAAATAACATATGTAAGGCAGACTAACTTGGAAATACCATTGGTATCAACGGCCATGTTGCTTTGAGCTTTTGTACGGAGAATGATTCATTTAACGCTGGAAGAGGAGAAAGCATCATCGTCTATTCTTGCCGCCAATTCTGTTTTTATCAGCACATACTTCTGTTTCTATATGTTTTGGGGTGTCAGGGGTAGAGCGAGGGTCGGTAAGTTAATCTCAGAAGCATAGTGTGCTTGATTCACAAGGGCTCTGGTTATTGTGGCCTTATGTCAGACTAAACTAGAACTAAGTAAATAAATATCTGTTTGCGTATTTGATTCGTCTTTCTCTCTTTTGTAGCAGTGTCGTCTTCCTTTCTTTATTTATTCTACTACAGGGTGCCTCACAAAATAAAACAGGAAATTTTAGATATGCTATATGATCAAAGACGCACGATGGAGTAATGGATAGCGGCTCGGATTGAGGAATCGGAGAGCCGAGTTCGAATCCATTACATTTGCTTATATGCTAATACCCTTTGAAAAAGGTAAGATAGCAGGACAGACCGGGTTCTAGAGCCTTGGATGGCAACATGGTCTACCGCAGGATAAAATGGCAACCTACTGCGAGAAAAAATCTACCTCGTCAGTCATGTATTGACAGATACATGACCGCCTACGCGTCTATCACGCATGACACATAACTGATTCACTGATATGATCGAAAAAAGTTAACTTACATATAAAAAGAGTTTACTACATATTTTACTATATGAATGAACTAAAAAAAAATAACTAACATATAATTTTTTTAACCATTTGTTGTTCCAGGATGCCGCAGTTATCAAATTTACCTGGAATGGAAAAATGATGCCCTGGGGGTGAGAATGTGTTGCTGATGGATGGCAAACAAGTCGATAAATTTTGAAGAAAATAATTATTACCAGCAATACATTTTTGGAAAAAATATTACCAGCAATAAAAAATCTTGTCATTAAATGATCCCTTGACGTTGATATACCGTAAAAGAAACCAAATCAAACCAAACCATCCAAGCAAGGCAATAAAATCACTAAGACGCAAGGAATTAATGTATCTCAGAGAATATGAAAAAAATATACTTCAGGGTCCTCCCTAAAAAAAAACAGGAAATTTTAGATTTGCTATGTGATGAAAAAAATATCTAACATATAAAAAAAGCTAACTATATATTTTACTATATGAAAGTACTTTCTACTTTCTAATTTTTATTCTTCGTCTTGCTTTTCAACTAAAAAAATTAATTAACATATAATTTTGTTTAACCATTTGATGTTCCCATATGCCGCAGTTATAAAAATTTTAATGCGAGGTGATTGTTTTCTTTAAGAAAGAACATCCAATTTGGGGTCTGAAAAAATGCCAAGACATTTTGCCAGAGTTCTTTAGTTTGAACACATCTTACATTTGTGTTTTTGTTTTGTTTTAAGCTACCGAATTTCTATCCTTTGCTTTTGTTTCAAATAACGGTAACAAAAACTCTTACTATTAAATAAACTGTATCAAATTTACTATCGACATCATTCTTTTTACTT
Source organism: Acanthosepion esculentum (assembly GCA_964036315.1). Classification (NCBI taxonomy): domain Eukaryota; kingdom Metazoa; phylum Mollusca; class Cephalopoda; order Sepiida; family Sepiidae; genus Acanthosepion; species Acanthosepion esculentum. The sequence goes on along the minus strand of OZ038513.1, from coordinate 64,253,987 downwards.
CTATTGCTATGCGCCGTCGATGTCATCTTTCTTTCTTTCTTTCTTTACGTCTTAGTTTCCTTCTTTTTTTCTTACATTTTTCTATTTCATTTTCCGCTCGTTCTCTCTTCAACATCCACTTCATTCTTTTAAATGGCCGTCCTTTCCAACTCCTTTTTCTTTCCTTCTTTTTCTTTCTTTCTTTCTTTGGATTTTTCTTTCTTACTTTTTTTTATTCTTTTCATGATCCTTCTTTCTTTCTTTCTTTCTTTCTTTCTTTCTTTCTTTCTTTCTTTCTTTCTTTCTTTCTTTCTTTTACGGTTCGGTGACTCCCACTTTGTTTCTTTCTCCGATATTTCTCTTCTTTTTTATTCTTCGTCTTGCTTTTCAATTTTAGCTCCTTTATCTCATCACTAAAATCAGACACAGATTTTTTTCCATTTCTCCCCATCTTTCAATCTCTCCAATGAATAAACAGTCTTAAGTTGTTTGAATTTCTTACATTAACTGTTCCCTATTAATATTAATATTAATTAATATTAATATTAATTAATGACACGTTTTTCTTCCATCTTATTTTTCGAGGAGTAGTAGTAATGGATATAATATTCTTGTTTGAATTTTCTTAGATTAACTATTTGCAATTATTATTTGTTTTTGGCTGTTTTCTTTCCATCTTATTTTTATTGTCCAACTAATAGTAGTAGATATAATAGTATTAAGTAGTCTGAATTTCTTAGATTAAAAATTTCAGTAGTATTCTGTAATCTCTCATCATATTAATCTCACTTTTCTTTTTACTGATTTAACAGGCGTAGAATATAACAAGTACCCGAGCGTGGTGATAAAATGACAACAATAATAAGATGAAGGATAAACTAGTCCCATATCAAATAACTTGTCCTGTTTTCCTGCTGCCTAAGTTTTTTTCAGTAAGATTCACCCTGTACAAGGACCGGGAGACATTAGTTACGTAAGCAGAGGGTTACATTAAAGGGTAGTTTATACGGGTTACGTAACCAATAGTTACTTAACCAGAGGGTTACGTTAAGGGGTAGTTTATACGGTTAGGATGGGAAGACAACTGTTAACTCGAGACTCAAGTCTAGAGTCAGCAGTTGTCTTTCAGGTTAAGGTTGTAGCGATCGGGGAAACATCCTGCTGGTAGGGCAGTGGTTTGCGAAAAGAAACTGTTCGAGGGGAACTTAGCTCTAGCCAATGGAATACGGAGGGAATGTGGGTGATTTGCTACTATGTAAGTGGCATGGCTGGTCCTAGCCGTGATGGTTCGAACTGGTGGAGCCAAGGAATGTAGTTCGTCCGAGCACTTTTCATGGAAGTAGTGATAGAAAATTGAGAGATTCGCCACACTCTGACTGTGTTTGTGTGTGTGTGTGTGTGTGTGAGAAAGAAAGAGAGAGAGAGAGAAAGAGAGAGAGAGAGAGGGAAAGAGAGAGAGAGAGAGCGATTGGAAGAAGGAAAATAATACTCTCACAAGAACTTGGAGACGCTTTTGAACTCTATCAAGTCTGAAATGTGAGGACCGGGCAGCTCCCGCCCAAATATGGCAACATTACTTCGTTTTCGGTCTGATCTGGCTCTTATAAAGGTAAGGGATAGCACGAGGAGTCAGGTACTTACTGGAGTGGTACACGGAGCCGATGGTTTTACCTGCATCTTGAGAGATGGATCTTATATAAAAGGTCCACTTGAGGTCAGATGCGTGTTTGAGACCCGATATTTTCTCAAGGCACGGTGCCTCCTCGAGGGGACATGCCTTCATCGTAACTGGCTCGGGGTCTCCTGTTTTGTATTTCTTACCAACGCATTTAAATCTACTGATAAACATTATCTTCAATTGTTCGAATCTTCTAAGATGCAGTATTTTTGCATCTTTTGTTTGCTGCATATTATCAGAAAGCCCAGGTAGTCTTTGAATAAAATTGCACCATTTTATTGTAGGTTCACGACAAGGTTGTTGCCATAACACTAACTATTTTATTTTTATTAACATCACAGTTGCATATCTAATGCATATGCGATGCTGTTTATATTGTATGTTCAACCTTTTGAACCCTGCTTTCCTGAACAATTTGAACCCTTATGGCTGAGTTCCTGAGTTAAAATTCGCAAATAATTACTATGTAAAGTCTCACGGTAGATATAAAAATCGTTACAAGTGTTTACCCACCGTTCAACCGGTGGCTGGGCATTAAGTCATTTTTCTCTACCACTGTTCAACCGGTGGCTGGGCATTAAGTCATTTTTCTCTACCACTGTTCAACCGGTGGCTGGGCATGATTCTCGAGATGTGTTTACTCTCAAGTGCCTTACTGATTCCGTGAGTGATGGCAGTGGGCCGACTGAAATCCATAATGCTCGTCGCTGAAGTGTTTGTTCTTTTTTATGTTCTCGGCGACTTTATTGATTATGGCCTCAAAAATGTAATGATACTGAGGAGTCTGATGGTTCTGTATTGGGTGGGTGGAGACCGCACACCTTCGTTTTTGAAAACCGGACATACGCTTGACACTTTCCACGGGCCTGGGAAGGATTTCTCCTTCAAGCAGCGGTTGAATAACTTTGCTAGGATTGGAAATAATTCCGGGTTGATATTCTTAAGGAAAACGACTGACATTTTGTCTGGACCAGTGGTTTTCTTAGGGTTAATGCCATTAATAAGTCTGGAGCGTTCATGAGCTGTGATGGTAATATTTCTGAGATTGTGCTCAGTGAGACTTGGAAATTGGAGAAGGGATGGTCTTTGTCATCTAACGTCATGTTAGAGGTAAAGATGGAGGCTAAGTGGTTCGCCTTATCTGAGTATGTGGATGGTTTGTTACTATATAACTGTCATAGCGAATCCTTGTCGTGAATGTTTGAACTAGCAAGACCAGGGTTGGCCCGAGCACTTTCCCTGGAAGCAGAGGTAGATCGGAGAAGAGGCTTACCACACCACGCCTGCGGAAGAGAGTTTGAAGGGTGGAGAATAGTTCGTCACCCACAAGGGCTTGGAGACGCTTTTGAACTCTATGAAGCTGGGGAGTGAGGTATGGACAGCTCCCGTCCAAATATGACAATTGTTAACCTGATTTGGCTCTTGTAAAGGTAAAGGAATACCATGAGGTGTCAGATACTTACAAGAGAGCCGACCGTTTTACCTGCATCTTTAGCAATGGAACTTCTGTACGATTTCCACTTGAGGTCGTGTGTGAGTTTTTGGCCCAAAAGTCTTTCATGGCACAGTGCTTACCCGAAAGATTTCATTTATAAATTTCGATCGGCAGTAGCACTAGATGCTCGGTTAATGAATGTCGAATGTTTCCTTATAAGGAAACAGCTAAATTACTATTGCCAATACAAATGAGGAGATCAGATACTACACTTTGATCCCAGCCCAGTAAGCAAGGAATGAAGAAAAGAGTAACTCAAGTAGCACTGGTTGCTCGGCCAATAAAAAGACAAATATTTCGTCGCAAGGAAACAATTAATATTGGCATTACCATTTTCGTTGTCCACTTTAACGGCCGTAGAATGTAGCGACCTGAACACTCCTCCCTGGTATGTTGAACAGAAATACAAGTTTATCCATTGTTTACTTTTTACATTTGGGTTTCTTTTAAAGTCTTCTCATTCACTTCCACTCCCAATAAAACATTGCGTCTTAGTGACATTATCGCCTTGCTTGGGGTGGATTGATTAAAAAAAAAAGTAACAATAGAAATGACATCAAAAAGTGAAATGATGAAAAAAGCACTATTTGGTTGGTTTTCCCCATTGAGGATCTGTTTCATTACAAATGCCTGTTTTATGAGGCAAGCATGATAAACATTACCCTATGGTAGGTGCCCTGCATTTTTTTCTTTAAATATGATGCTGTAAGAATTTACGCTTGATATTCCCTGCCAACAGTTTTTTTTACTCAACCGCTTTTTTATATGATATATTAGAAAAACATCATTCTTTGTGCGCGTCCGTAAGTGTGTGAGCTTCTGCGTTGTCATATCGACCTAAACTCGAAGACTGATTCTTCTTAAAATCGTAACCATTTTCGCCTAATTCTATACTGTCCATTGAACATAACGTATGACTATAAATGCGAATATTTGCAAGTCTTCTTCGCCGTCTATGTGCCGTATCCATTCCACGGCGGTGGCGATTACGACTCTCCACAATTTCCCTTCCCTTGTAGCTCTTAATAAATTATGTCTTTTTGTTATCTCTCTTAAATCTTGTTCAGCCATCAATTTATTCAAGCTCATACTTCTATGTGCCGTGACTCTTCAGAACGTGTGCGATCATAGCTCTCCACAATTTCCTCTCCTTTGTAGCTCTTCACAAAATTTGTCTTTTTGTTATCTCTCCTAAACCTTGACAGGCCATCAATTTATTCAAGCTAATTCTTCTATGTGCCGTTTATCGTAAGAACGTGTGCGATTATGGCTCTCCACAATTTCCTCTCCTTTGTAGCTTTTAATAAATTGTGTCGTTTTGTTATGTCTCCTAAACCTCGTTCAGCCATCAATTTACTCAAGCTCATTCTTCTATGTGAAGTGTCTCTTCAGGATTTTTACGATCATGGCTCTCCACAATTTCCTCTCCTTTGTAGCACTTAATAAATTTTGTCTTTTTGTTATCTCTCCTAAACCTCGATCAGCCATCAATTTACTCAAGCCCTTTCTTCTATGTGCCGTGTCTCATCAGGATTTTTGCGATCATGACTCTCCACAATTTCCTCTCCTTTGTAGCTCTTAATAAATTTTGTCTTTTTTATTATCTATCCTAAATTACTCAAGCTCATTCTTCTTTGTGAAGTGTCTCTTCAGGATTTTTGCGATCATGGCTCTCCACAATTTCCTCTCCTTTGTAGCACTTAATAAATTTTGTCTTTTTGTTATTTCTCCTAAACCTCGTTCAGCCATCAATTTACTCAAGCTCATTCTTCTATGTGAAGTGTCTCTTCAGGATTTTTGCGATCATAGCTCTCCACAATTTCCTTTCCTTTGTAGCACTTAATAAATTTTGTCTTTTTGTTATCTCTCCTAAACCTCGTTCAGCCATCAATTTACTCAAGCCTATTCTTCATGATTTTTGCGATCATGGCTCTCCACAATTTCCTCTCCTTTGTAGCACTTAATAAATTTTGTCTTTTTGTTATCTCTCCTAAATTACTCAAGCCCATTCTTCTATGTGCCGTGTCCCTTCAGGATTTTTGCGATCATGGCTCTCCACAATTTCCTCTCCTTTGTAGCTCTTAATAAAAAGCTTGTTCAGCCATCAATTTACTCAAGCTCATTCTTCTGTTTGCCTTGTCCATTCAGGAATTTGTTGATCATGGCTCTCCACAATTTCCTGTCCGTTGTAGTTCTTACTAAATTGTGTCGTTTTGTTATCTCTCCTGAAACTTCGTCAGACATCAATTTAGTCAAGTTCATTCTTCTGTTTGCCGTGTCCCTTTAGGTAGTTGGCGATCATGGTTCTCCACAATTTCCTGTCAGTTGTAGCTCTTAATAAATTATGTTGTTTTGTTATCTCTCCTAGACTTTGTTCAGCCATCCATTTACTCAAGCTCATTCTTCTATGTGCCATGTCCTTTCAGGACGTTGGTGATCATGTCTCTCCACAATTTCCTGTTTGTTGTAGCGCTTAATATGTTTTGTCTTTTTTGTTATCTTTCCTGGGATTTGTTCAGCCATCCATTTACTCAAGCTCATTTCTCTATGTGCCGTGTCCCTTCAGGACGTTGTTGATTATTGCTCTCCACAATTTCTTCTCCTTAATAACTTTTGCCTTTTTGTTATCTCGTTTGTTGATGTATTTACAGATACGCACAAAGAAGAGATTTTAAATTTAAATTAGTGATTTTTTAAAATTTAAATTATTATTATTATTTTTAAATTTAAATTATTGTAATTTTTTAATATTTAAATTACTTTTACTTTTTAAATTTAAATTATTTTTTAAAAAATTTAAATTATTATTTTTTTTTAAATATCTGTTTGAGTATTTTAGCCGATTTCATTTACTTTCTAATTTAGTTTTTCCACCTTGTTCTAATATAGAACAATTTATATATCTTTTTCCCACAGATAATCATTATTAATAAAAAGAGAAACAATTTACGGCAATAATGAATATATTGAATATGTGGAATATATGCAATATTGAATATGTGTTAAATTTAAGTTCAGTTACTATTCTAATGCATTTTAAATCTTTTTATTATATATTTGCCATGTTAATGATTTTACTATAAGAATCAATTGCAAATGATTTTACTATAAGAATGCATTGCAAATCATTTTACTATAAGAATGCATTGCAAATCATTTTACTATAAAAATGCATTGTAAATGATTTTACTATAAAAATGCATTGCAAATGATTTTACTATAAGAATGCATTGCAAATGATTTTACTATAAAAACGCATTGTAAAAGATTTTACTATAAGAATGCATTGTAAATGATTTTACTATAACAATGCATTGTAAATGATTTTACTATAAAAATACATTGTAAATGATTTTACTATAACAACGCATTGTAAATGATTTTACTATAACAAGCATTGTAAATAATTTTACTATAAGAATGCATTGTAAATGATTTTACTATAACAACGCATTGTAAATGATTTTACTATAACAAGCATTGTAAATAATTTTACTATAAGAATGCATTGTAAATGATTTTACTATAAGAATGCATTGTAAATGATTTTACTATAAAAAGGCATTGTAAATGATTTTACTATAAGAATGCATTGTAAATGATTTTACTATGAGACTGCATTGGAAATGATTTTACTATAAGAATGCATTGTAAATGATTTTACTATGAGAATGCATTGTAAATGATTTTACTATAAGAATGCATTGAAAATGATTTTACTACAAGAATGTATTATAAATGATTTTACTATAAGAATGCATTGCAAATGATTTTAATATAAAAATGCATTGGAAATGATTTTACTATAAGAATGCATTGTAAATGATTTTACTATAAGAATGCATTGTAAATGATTTTACTATGAGAATACATTGTAAATGATTTTACTATAAGAATGCATTGAAAATGATTTTACTACAAGAATGTATTATAAATGATTTTACTATAAGAATGCATTGCAAATGATTTTAATATAAGAATGCATTGGAAATGATTTTACTATAAGAATGCATTTCAAGTGATTTTATTACGAAAATGCATTGTAATTTATTTTTTTTATAGATTTGTATTGTAAATAATCTAACGATATTCATGAATTTTATGTGAATTTACAAAAGAATTACATTGCAAATAAGCTTATTATAGATTTTCATTGTAAATGATTTTGTTACATTTCTTTATTATAAATGATTTTACTATAGAATTTCGCTGAAAATGATTTCACGGTATTCAATTTTATACGATTTACTACAGAATTGCACTGAAAATGATTTTACCACAATTTTGCATCTAAACATTTTATTAAATGTTTTTATTATAGATTTACACTTGAAAAGTCTTTACTACAGTTTTGCACTAAAAATGATTTTATTAAACTTTTGCATTTTAAATGATTTTTACCATAGAATTGCATTAAAATTAGTGATTGTATGCAAGGACTAATTACGACAATCCTGACAGACATACAGTTTCAAAGTGTTTTATATATAGTTTCTCGGTTGCAAGCTGGAAACGACAGTTAGTCTAATGCTTTTAAATCTTTTTCTTACGTCTGCAAAATATTCTACAAATGAAAAGAGGTTGTTCATTAAAGGAAAAAAACATCTGATATATCTGATTAAACCTTTTCAATGTTTCAGTGAATGAATTCTCGTTATGCAGCCAGAAAGGGGAGACGAAGAAGGATCGTATAGTTGCTACCCTCAAACGGTAATGGAACGACGCAGAAAATGCATTCGGGCTCTGGGCAAACTATTTTCTGAAAGAGAAGCACTTCACTTCTCATATCAAAATATTTGTTTTGAAGAACAAGCGCAACTGCTGAAGGGTTTAAGAAAGATCTTGTCGATGGCGCATCTGCTTACCACTTACATTTTTTTTTCGCTCTTATTTTTTGGTTTGCTGCGCCGTTTTTTCTAATCTAATGTTTTTCAATCGGTGTTTGCCTGAATGTTCATATATACAGTGTGTCCATAAAGTTCGTGTGCACTTATATATATATATATATATATATATATATATATATATAAAGACATTTATGATATGTTTAACGTTCTTTTTATAGATACAAATATTTAAGCAAATGCTCTGTTTATAATAAACAGTATTAAACATCATTTACCGGCCTGGATGTCCGAGAAATTTTCATAGAAAATTTTCGCTCTTCGACAGGAATCGAACCTGTATCCTATACGGAACCATCATTTCGCGTGATGTGCCTTAACCGTTCGGCCACAGATGAGCGTCTGGTTAGATTTTACTATCTTTAAACTTAAATCTTCCATGAATGTCTTCTATTCATATCTGCTCTAATTTATCAAATGTAAACAAATGACGTTATACATTTTTGAATTGGACAAAGCCCGACAATTTATTTAAAGATATTTATGATATGTTTAACGTTAAACATATCAGAAAAGTCTTTAAATAAATTGTCGGACTCTGTCCAATTCAAATATATATATATATATATATATATATATATATATATATATATATATATATATATATATATATATATATATATATTCATACATGTTTCATTAAATAATATAGATGTTGTCTATATTTATGAAAAGAACTTACATAAAATATATAGACAACACTTATCTATATTATTTAATGAAACATGTATGAATGAAAAAAGGCTGCCTAAATACACACATTATATATATATATATATATATATATATATATATATATATATATATATATATATATATATATCCAAGTATAGGATTGGTATATACGGAATAAATTCCAATAACCAACAAATATTATTCTTAAAAGAGTGCTCAATACAGAGTAGAGCAGATATAATTATTTATTTAAATATTATAACATAAATATGTTATAAAATCACTACAAAAATGGTGTCTTATCAAGTGATGATGTTGAATGTAGAATAAATGATTTTAAAAGTTTCAAATTAATTAATGATCCTTCGCTAGGGGGGTAAACGCTGTTACATAAGCTAGAATGACCAATCAAAATACTAGTATAGCTTATGTAACAGCGTTTACCCCTAGAGAAGGATCGTTAATTAATTTGAAACATTTATTCAACATTCAACATCATCACTTGATAAGACACCAGAAGTGTTGAAACAAAATGGCTATTTTTATAACATATTTATGTTATAATATTTAAATAAATAATTATACACACACACGCACACACACATATATATGTATATATATATATATATATATATTTGTATATAGGGTGTCTATAAAGTTCGTGTGCACTTTAAAAAATTTATAATTTTATCTGTATTTGCGATAGAAATAATTTGTAAAAAGGATTAGAAAGAAGTAAATCTATATTTTTTAAGGTTTTATTGAAATTTTATTTAAGTTTCCACATGTCCTCCATCATTAGCAATACAAAGGGTAATATGATTTTGCAGTTCACGGAAAACATTTGCTAACTGATTTACAGTAATGCCTGAAATCATATTAGTTATTTTAGCTATACTTAAAACTAGGTACATTAAACTTTATAACATTTTTTACAGATTATCACAAATACAAAAAAAGTTATAAATTTTTTAAAGTTCACACGAACTTTATGGACACCCTGTATATATATATATATATATATATATATATATATATATATATATATGTATATATGTGTGTGTGTGTGTGTAATTTGGCAGCAACTTTTCTTTTAAACATGTTGTGTTGAATGTCAAAGACAACGCAGTCCTGCATATTCTCTTTTGAATTTTCTCATATTCTCTAATGAGACTTTTTCTTTGAAAATTATTACGGACAATATTTATTCCGATATAATTTTCAAATAAAAAGTCTCATTAGAAAATATGTATGGGTTAAAGTGCTCAATATCAGAGATAGAATGTACGTAAATATAAAGGTTGACATTGACGGCAAAATCCAGCGGTGACAGTCTGTTTTATGCTTAAACGCAATTGTCAGGCCTGATGATTGCGTTTGATCATGAAACCGACGGTATATATATATATATATATATATATATATATATATATATATATATATATATATATATATATATAATTGTGTGTATGTGTGTGTGTGTTTAGAGTTGGGAAAATCAAATAACTAGATATTAGCAACGGTATATGCACGTGTTAGTGTGCATACACATGTAAGCATATAAATATTTACTTTCAGGTGTAAACATAACAGTGCTCGACAGAGCTAAGAAATATATATTAATAAAGATACATACACCTACGCTTGGTGTGATTGTTTTAATGCAAGAATATTTTTTCTATTTGAACCTGGAGACAAAATCTTTCAGTACAGCCCACAAAAAAAAACGTCTGGTGGTTTTAGGTCTCGTGAACGTGATGGCAACTAAATAGCTCCACGTCGTCCTATCAACTTGGAAAAAAATCGACGTTACTTTGGCCGCATCTTATATCATCACATAAAACAATGTTAACACAATGCGGTATATGAGCTAATATATATATATATATATATATATATATATATATATATATATATATATATGTGTGTATGTGTGTGTGTGTGTGTGTGTTTGTGTGTTTGTTCAAATATATAGATATATATTTGAACAAACACAAACGTACACGAACGCACGCGCGCGCACACACACACACACACACACACACATATATATATATATATATATATATATATAAATATATATATATATATATATATATATATTATAGTAAAAATGAAGAACAGTAAGATATGTAATCCGGTGTTCCTATTGGTATTTTTATTTTTACAAAACAGTGCTCAATGTAAATTTAAAAAACATAAATATTACAAATTAACTGATTTAAAGATATGGTTTCATCGCTACACAAGAATTACCATGTTTCAAAAACAGAAACCAAAAACTTCAAATTTAATTATGTTAAATTAAAAGCATTAGTTCTGTTTCATCTTCAAGCGAATTTTGGAACAAACACACACACACACACACACACACACACACACACACATATATATCCAAGTGTGGGATTGGTATATACGGAGTAAATTCCAATAACCAACAATTATTATTCTTTAAATACACCGTATTTTATGTGTATTTTTTCAATGAAAATGTAAATTAGATAGCATATATATCTTTTATTTTTATTTTTATATTTTTATATTTTTTCTCCTCGGTAATTCTACAATTTAAAACTTAATAGAGATTTGATTTAAATTTCTAAATAGGTAATTTTTAATTTTTTACTTTTAATCTTAATTTCAAATTTTATAAATATTTTAATATCTATGATAACCTTGCTTAGTTGTCTAATTTTTCGAATTACCCTATACTTGTATTTTGATTGGTCATTCTAGCTTATATAACAGCGTTTACTCCTAGCTAAGGATCGTTAATTAATTTGAAACTTTTAAAACCATTTATTCTATATTCTACATCATCACTTGATAAGACACCAGAAGTGTTGAAACAAAATGGCTATTTTTGTAGTGATTTTATAACATATTTATGTTGTAATATTCAAATAAATGATTATATATATATATATATATATATATATATATATATATATATATATATATATATATATAACCAACTGGATAAATATAGATAAATGCTAATTTAAGACAAAATTAAAATCCAAAATTAAACTACAATTCATTTCAATATTTTAGCAACTATAATAATCCAGACCTACAATAAAATATCTCGCGGTAAACAGCAATATTATAGAAGCGGTGTTAACCCAAAAAATTGCACCTGACGATTGCAGAACGCATAAAACTCCGAGTTGTGCAATCAGTGTAAGTTATTATGTATATTCCTCATATATATATATATATATATATATATATATATATATATATATATATATATATATGTACTGTTAAAATGGCCAAGGGAATCCGGGGCAGCATGAATCCATCCAGCTCCTATCTTAAATAACGACTGTTTGACCAACACAAGATCTGACCAAATTGCATGTTAAAAAATAAAAAACAAGTGAACACTACAGACAAAAGTTCATTTTCTCTATCAAGACATTCATTTCTGTAGTTCACTGCTACCAGCAAGCAGAAAATTATTTTACTCCTGATGATGGCCATGTTGGCCAAAACTAGCCGAAAAATCTAAATGAAATAATAATAAAACCGAAGGAATATTAATATACAACCCAGTGTGTCTGAAGATTTTAATTTTTTAATAATTTTTATTGTTCAATATATATATATATATATATATATATATATACATATATATATATATATATATATATATATATATATATATATATATATATATATATATATATATATATATATATATATATATACCCAAGTGTGGGATTGGTATATACGGAGTAAGTTCCAATAACCAACAATTATTATTCTTTAAAGAGTGCTCAATACAAAGTAGAGCAGGTATAATCATTTATTTAAATATTATAACATTTCTGAAGAAAATATGTACAAATTATTCGCTGAGAACTCTCTCGATTCGCGTATTTTTTCGATAGATCATATTTAAAATATTCTTGTATTATTTTCCTGTTATTTAAGTGACTCAAAACATATAACAGTCCATTTTTAGGGTAAAAACTGGCAGAATTGTACATCTTCCTTGTAAAAAACAAACGCAAAATCATGCGTAGTTCTTGGGGTTTGTTCTTTGTTACGGGCTGCGGCTGGGGTTTTAAAAGTGGCTTATGCCGAGTCTGGGGGCATCATCACAGTTCTGTTTTCAGAAAATGCTTTAAAATTTATATTTTATGTCTTTTACACATATTTTAAACATTATTTTTAATGGTTGTATCGATCTATGCGTAATTAAAAACGGTTATTGTACGTATGAAAGAAAATTTACGCTAAGTGTATGGTCGCCAATACTATTTTTCAGAAATGTTTTTAAAATGGTCTGAAATGTTTAAAAAGTGATTCGGGTGAAAGTTCAAGGTATATGAGGCTTTAAAAATAAAAATAGGTACTTATAAGCACTTTTTAGGGGGAGGTACAAGTATACGCAGATTCTAACTATTGGCGGCCGGGTCTGGTTCCTAACCCACGTGAATACGCGGGACTCACTATATATATATATATATATATATATATATATATATATATATATATATATATATATATATATATATATATATATATATACATTGCACATAGGTTATTACTGTGTAGCGAAGAAGACGTATTTTAAATCAGTTAATTTATAATATTTATGCTCTGTAAATTTACATTGAGCACTGTTTTGTAAAAATAAAAATATCAATAAGAACACCGGATTATATATCTTACTTTTCTTTCTTTTTATTATAATATATATATATATATATATATATATATATATATATATATATATATATATATATATATATATATATAATAAATTAACTGATTTAAAATATGGTTTCTTCGCTACACAGAAATTACCATGATTAAAAAACCGAAGTTAAAAACTTCAAATTTAATTATATACTTAAATTAAAAGCATTAGTTCTGTTTCCAAAATTCACTTGAAGATGAAACAGAACTTTTAATTTAATTATATAATTAAATTTGAAGTTTTTAGCTTCGGTTTTTGAAACATGGTAATTTCTGTGTAGCGAATAATCCATATTTTAAATCAGTTAATTTATAATATTTATGCTCTGTAAATTTACACTGAGCACTCTTTCGTAAAAATAAAAATATCGATAAGAACATCGGATTATATATCTTACTGTTCTTTCTTTTTATTTATATATACATATATTACACATATAGTGGTGGTGTTAATAAAACAGTGCTCGATGCAATATACCAGAGCTATTAAGTATATATTAATAAATATAGATATTATCCCTCACCGTGAGCGCGACTCGGGGTTTCATGTACGACGCAACTTTCAGGTGTTGCGTATGAACTGACCGTTTCACAATTTGAATTATAATATATCTGATTCTTACAATGTTGGCGTGGTGATATCTTATGCTGGGACTGCAGTTTTTATTTATTTTTAAAATTTGAAAATTCTATTTGGCAATTAAAATAAGCAGAATTTAAATATGTATGTAAAAAAAAGAAATTAAAAATTATTAATATGAGTAGGGAATATTCATATTTAAATGTTAAAAATTATATAATTAAAGGGAGATTTTTCATTAAAACAAGAATTTAATTATTCAATACTAATATTAAACTAAATACTAAAATAGAACATAATTAACATTAAAAATAATGATTAATTAAATTACAAAGACAAATCTGCATCCCGTTGTCATGGTGATATTTAAAAAAAAGAACCCGCTCTGTTATAATTATTTTAAAATTTTATAATTTATCCATGGAAGTTTTGTGGCAAAACAAGCGTTTAAATATAAGAGAGCTGGCCAAAAATCGGTAAAAATGTTAAATGGCATTTATGTTATACAAGCAGCATGACCCGGCGTTGCCCGTGCTTGATTCAAAAACCGTACAACTCATATAGCAATCGCTATCACTTGACTAAAAATATTTTTGCCCTTCCTTACCTTTAAAAGAGTGCCCTTTGCCGTGCTGATGTTGCTACATGCCTTACTTCTTGCCTATCTCACACTGCGAATTTTTTCTAAGCTCTATACTAAACATTAAATCTGTTACGAAAAAAGAACTAAACAAAATGAACACAAAACGATCACCTTTAAAAAAGGACTCGTAACTGGAAAAACCGAATGAAAAAAGAATGTTAACAACAAATACTTTTTCACACCCAACCCAGTTCTGCGGAATCAGAATCAACGTTGAGTTTAAGCAAGCGAATGAGCCAGTTGGAGTAAAGTGCCATGCAGATTTAAATTTTTCCCGCCTGTGACGAATGCATCTATCGATTTTTTTGCATGCTAGTTAACATTCGTGTCAGTCTGCTGTTGGCTCTCACGCTAGCCAATAGAATCTTCTTGTCTATTCGTGGCAGCCAGCTATGGGCTCTCACTCTGGCCAGTAGAAAATGGCCGCAAATTACATGAAAACTACCGTAGAAGCAAGAAAAAATCGATTATTTCCACTATCGATGGGAGTTGGAAAATGCAACGGCGGTCTTGGCCTTCCACTAACTTGGAGCATGTGCATGTAAATTTTGGTGAAAATCCGTCGAAAATTGCGGCCGTGCATTCGTTACACACACACACACACACACACACACACACACACACACACACACACACACACACGCATCCTGCCTTTTATAGATAGAGATGCACATTAATATATTGTTGCTACATCCGTAATAAATTTTGTTGTGTGTTGGTTGCTTGCTTTCTAATACAGAGGGCCTCGAGAATTTTAATTTTTTGATTATATTCATGGTGTAGTATATAGGTATTGTCAACAAGTTTTTTCCTGTAATGTGAAGGTGGACAGGGATGCGTTTTTAGATGTTCTACAATAGAAATTGTACCTGAAAAATGAAGTGTAAGACGTCTTGAGAATATCTATATTTCTGAGATGAGATATTATGTACATTATATACATTATTCGGACTAGTGTCCTCATCTTTGTCGCCATATTTATTACAACGTTTCGGCCGTTGTACGCTCCGGCCTTCTTCAGGTGGTTGGAAGACTGGGGTAGACTAATGGATGTCAGTTATCAGTTATCTCCTGTTAATTTCTCTCTGAAAGTTCTCCACTGACTTAGCCGGGTATTGAACTCACAGTCTTTGGGTGTAACTGGATCTAACTAACGTCTTTAACTGTGCCATGTGTCCTTGACAGCATCTCTGTATGATTTTCTGGGTATTATAAACCTAATGTCTTCTGTCATTATTTTTTACCAGTGCTTATATTGCAATTTTTGCAATATGAACACTGGTAAAAAATGAAATTTTTTGAAATTATCAGGAGATAACTGATAACTGACATCCATTTAACATGGCACGTGGAACTAGAAGAGTCTACACCTGTGAGTGAAATAAAGGGTTCAGTTCGACTTTCCAACCATCTGAAGAAGGCCGGGGCGTACAACGGTCGAAACGTTGTAATAAATATGGCGACAAAGATGAGAACAATAGTCTGAATAATGTAAATAACGTCTTGATAATGTTGTGGTCGTCAAGTCAATATATGTACTGACTTTTTTGTCAGAGATATAATCTCCCAAAAGAACTGATTCTTTTTAAAATCACCATTGCAACGGAATGCAGATTTTGTCTCAATTGCAATAAGTTTGTTTTTGTATTTTACCCCTGAAGATGATCTTGGGTTGGAGAAAAGATACGGTGACTTCTTTCATGAA
>OZ038513.1:64215118-64232618 GCA_964036315.1 Acanthosepion esculentum | reverse complement strand
ATATGTGTGTGATGTGGGGGGAAGGAGTAAGTGTGGGCGACCATGTGAACACAAGGAATCAACACTGCAGGATGACTGTCATTTTCACGCTTCGATGCGATTTCCAGGACTCGTTAGCGGGATCTAAAGCGAAATTTGTGTGTGGGTCGGGACGGAGTTAAGTGATGTTGGGAAAGAGGTTAATGGAGTAGTTGCACTTAGGCTGAAGATCGCAATGAGCCGTAAAACTGACAGGCACCATGTTGTGTTGATCCCGATGGTCACACTGTATATATCTATAAAGCACTATATATCTATAAAACACTCTTCTACAAATATAGGACATTTACCCAGATACACACACGCGCATACGCACACACACACGCAAATATATATATATATATATATATATATATATATATATATATATATATATATATATATATATATATACTAATTATAAACTTATAAATATAAGAATTTATACTCGTCAGGGAAACCTTCGGTGTTGTGATTTGCAAATAAACAAACCAATACCAAAAGGAAAAAAAAGGCACAAAGAAAGAAAGAACAAAGAACATGTATGTCAGCCGAAAATAATCGTCTAGAATGCAAGTTCAGAGTCCAAAGAAAAAAAACCGATACGAGTAAGTAAAATAACTAAATAAAGTGCTCGATACGCTAAGTAGAGCAAACGTAAATTAAACCTAAAGAACCAGACAACGTACCACGGCTTCACCTAAGCGGATATATACACGCACAAAAATTGATACCCACAATTTTAACCAGATAGATAGGATTAACTGTGTCAGTAAATCAATTACTGACAAACTACGGATAAGTGATCGGGTCAGTAAACTGCAAACAAAGAAAGCTTATGTTTTGTTAAAAGACCATAAACCCGAACTCAGAACTAAGCCATCAACAAACCCTACGAGACCAGAAACCGGTAGAAACAGTATGACCATCTGGGAAAGAACCAACCACTCCATACAAAATACCCTTGGACTCTTACAGTGGATTAACACAGCTGATGTTATCAACTAGTTTTTATTATCTTTATATATATTTTTCATGCTTCTACGGCAGTTTTCATGTAGTTTGCGGCCATTTTCTACTGGCCAGAGTGAGAGCCTATAGCTGGCTGCCACGAATAGGCAGGAAGATTCTATTGGCCAGCGTGAGAGCCAACAGCTGACTGACACGAATGTTAACTAGCATGCTAGCATGCCAAAAATATCGATAGCTGCATTCGTCACAAGTGGGAAAAATTTAAATCTGCATGGCACTTTACTCCAATTGGTTCATTCGCTTGCTTAAACTCAACGTTGATTCTAATCCCGCAGAACTGATTCCTCAATCTGAGCCGCTATGCATTACTCCACCGTGAAGATGTCTACAGTAACTGTTCTTTGATCGCATAAATGTAGCACACTTCTTGAACGAGACGCACTGTTGTAAGAAGTGTTTGAAATGATCTACTGCTAGGAATGTGGGTTCACAGATCGATCAATCTCTGGCGAGTCAGGATTGTTTGATATTCTACGGTTTCCCATGGCTGGTTATTTAAAGCCAGAAAATATTTTTAGATTGTAAGAATTTTTTATTTCTTTGGCGACAGTAATGATTTAGTGATACAAGTCTAAATAATTCACCAATAACCAAGGCAGAATATGTGCTTTTCCCAAGGTTATTGACGCATAAGTGAATATAACGAACCCGACAGCAATTGTAACTTGTCTCTATGGTTAACAATTCCGAGCCATTATCCATTGCACCACCCGCACATCCAAACTTCTGGTATTCCCAAGCATTCATCCATCTATGTACTGACCAGGTTCGAATTTGCTTAACTTCAGTGACCATTGATCTTAGAAAGCGGTTTCTGGATCGGGATTAAGCTTACATCAATAAATCTAATTATGTAATGGGTGACAAAATGGTAATATTAGCCGTTTCCCTACAAGGAAACATTTGGCATTCTTTGACATCCATTCATCCATCTATGTACTGACCAGGTTCGACTTTGCTTAACTTCGCTGACCATCGATCTTAGAAAGCGGTTTCTGGATCGGGATTAAACTTACATTAATAAATCTAATTATGTAATGGGTGACAAAAGGGTAATATTAGCCATTTCCCTACAAGGAAACATTTGGCATTCTTTGACTGACCAGCCAGTGCTATTTTTGGTTGAAATTTATAAAATTTTTCTCTTGAAACAATTATTCTGTAAAAGAGATTTCTCAAGTTATCTAGCTGTTATCGTTCTTTCCACTATTGATGAGGGTTTCCTTCCTAACCTTTTGTTTGAAGTCGTACAGAAATCAACATCTTTATATTTTTTTGGCTTCAAGTTACATATGCAAATAATTTTAGTTCTTGACGCTGTTGACAGCCCTTAATTGATGTGGTTTCTGTTATTTGGTACAGTTCTTTGTTTGCGACTCTGTAGTGCCAGTCCATAATGTTCAAAGAAGGATTGTCTTTGCCAAGACCCCAAGCCATTTTAATTATTGATCTTAAAAAAGAGTTGTATATTTTAGATATTTCTTAAAGTGTGTGGCAACATGCTTGGCATCCAAATAAAAGTGTCTATCTGACGAGACTGACAACGAAAAAAAAAGTTACGTATTTAATATATCCAAAACCTAATGGTAAATAACAAAAAAGGACTTAAGTAAATATAAATGGTATTTAAAATTCTTACCTACATCAAGCTGTGTGTACTCATTTCTTACACTATAAGTTAAATATAGATCAGACTGTGCCAACAGGGGAATCTCGTATGCCAAGCTGATGTTTTGGGTAGGCTAATGTTACCCCAGATGCTGTTGGCGACACGTACTTTTAACCAGACTCACTCCCCAATGGTTTAATATTAAATGTAAAGTGCGGCTTGTTGTGTCACCAAAGAGGAATGTTAGTTTTTTGGGGGTTTTGTTTATGAGGCATTTAAACGGACCGAGGAAAGTAGTGCTGCTTAACGAGCTTGTGTAAACGGTTGGCAGAACAGGGATTAGGAGAGATAGAGAAAAGACAAAACTTTCTAAGAGCTACAAAGGATAGGAAATTGTGGAGAGCCACCTCTGGGGGGCGGCGCACAGAAGAAGAAGAAGAAGAAGAAGAAGAAGAAGAAGAAGAAGAAGAAAAAAGAATAATAATAATAATAATGAGGAGGAGGAGGAGGAGGTTGCAGAAGAAGAAGAAGGAGGAGGTGGAGGAAGAGGCTGAAGAAGGAGTAGGAGGAGTCTGAAGAAGAAGGAGGATGAGGCAGAAGAAGGAGGAGGGGGAGGAGGTGGACGAGGCTGCAGAAGAAGAAGAAGGAGGAGGAGGAGGAAATTGCAGAAGAAGAAGGAGGTGGAGGAGGAGGCTGAAGAAGATGAAGGAGGAGGACGACGTGGATGAGGCTGCAGAAGAGGAAGAAGAAGAAGAAGAAAAAGGAGGAGGCTTAAGAAGAAGAAGAAGGAGGAGGCTGCAGAAGAAGAAGGAGGAGGAGGAGGAGGCTGAATAATAAGAAGGAGGAGGAGGAGGGTAGGAAACGGCTGCAGAAGAAGAAGGTGGAGGAAGAGACAGAAGAAGAAGAAGAAGAAGAAGAAGAAGAAGAAGAAGAAGAAGAAGAAGAAGAAGAATTCTACATCTCCCTCCTTTGGTTCCTTATTCAGCGCGAATGAAGGTAACACCCTGCCAATACCTCATAAATAATGGATTATTCAGTTTTGATCGCGAGGAAAGATAGAAAAGACATACCAGAGACGCTACCTGTTTTCAGTGAGAAAATGAAAGAAAGAAAGAAAGAAAGAAGGGAAGATAGAAAGAACGAAACGATGAAAGAAAGAATGATAGATAGAAGAAAAGAAAGAAAGAAGGGAAGACAGAATGAAAGAAAGAATGAAAGATAGAAAGGAAGAAAGAAAGAAGGGAAGATAGACAGAAAGAATAAATGAAATTAAGAAAGAATGAAATATAGAAAGGAAGAAAGAAATAAAGAAAGAAAAAAATGGAAGAAAAAAGAAAGAAAGGAAGAAGGGAATATAGAAAGAAAGAATGAAAGATAAAAAGGAAGAAAGTAAGAAATAAATAAAGAAAAAAGGGAAGGTAGAAAGAAAGAAAGAATGAATGAAAGATAAAAGGAAGAAAAAAGAAAGAAGGAAGGCAAGATAGAAAGAAAGAATGAAAGAAAGAAGGGAAGGAAGATAAGAAATAAAAAAAAAAATGAAAGACAGGAAGGGAAAATAGAAAGAATATTTTTTGAAATAGAAAAGTTGTCAATCTGAAATCTTTTCATTTGTATCCCCTTACTTCTTTAAAATAACACTTATATTTATGATGGTCATTGCAATATTTTCTTAAAGCTGTTAAGCTCAAAAAATAAATGATGCGATGGGAGGCTGATATTTTAATGTCGCAGAATTTCCCATGAGTAATCCTTAAGAATTAAGATTCATCAGAAAATTCAAAATGGAAAATCGTGAAATTTTCACGGGTGTTTCTCGTAAAATATTAATAATTAATTTCGATTTTTTTTAACGCCATGTTCCTCCGAGGCGTAGGCGATAATGATTCTCCATTGCTTCCTTTTTATTATCAGTGGATTGAGGTAATTTTTGGAGAAAGTTTTTCTTCTTCTGTGGGTGATCTACAGGAGGCGAGCGATCATGGCTCTCCACAATTTTTGGTCCATTGTAGCTCTCAGAAAAGGGTGTCTTTTCGCTGTCTCTCATAATCTAAGTTCTTTCAACCATTTACAGTCTCATTAGGTAGGTTATACGATGTTTTTCCTCTTGCCTCCAGAATAAGGGACAAACATTACTTACAGTTACAAAGGATAGGAAGCTAACTTGCCTTACCCAAGGTCTCGGTTCATGACCCGGTAAAGGCCTGTATTAAACAAAAACAAATATTACTACTACCACCACCATTACTACTACTACTACTACTACTACTACTACTACTACTACTACTACTAATAATAATAATAATAAAAAGTCCATTTAAGGAGTAATGGATAGCGGCTCGGATCGAGGAATCGAGAGCCGAGTTCGAATTCCAGTCGATTCACTTACGTGCTAATTCTCTTGGGAAAGGTACGGATCCTCTTCTTCTCCCCCAGCTATGGGTAAATAGCAGGACAGACCGGTTTCTAGAATCTTGGGTGGCTACTGGTCAACTGCAGAAAGAAATGGTAACCTACTGCGTAAAAAAAAATCTGCTTCGTCTGTCATGTATCGAAAGATACATGATCGCCTGAGCGTGTATCACGTGCGGCACATAACTGACTGAGGTAATTCTTACAAAAGTGCATCTTCATAGCGAACTCTCTTGAGGAGTTGTTGGATCATGGGAGAAGAATTTGCCCAAGTGTAAACGAAAAGAGTTTTGTATTCAACCTAAAAAGCACATTCAAACGTCTGTAACAAGCAAAGACAGAAATGTAAGTAATGTTTGTCCTAGTAGCACTCAAGATAGACGGTTACTGAATGGAGTTTTACGAGCATGAAAAAGGTATGAAGGGCACGTGGTTAACCCTAGACTTAAAGTTAAGATTGATGTGATCGGGAAAGCATCGTCTCAGGAGGCCCACAAAGTAGCGTTTCTGGAAAAGAGGTTGTCCGATTTGAGCTTCCTTTTTACAAATGAATAAGAATGTTTCGACCCGGTGTATCGAGTCATGGATAGCGGCTCGGATTGAGAAATCGGAGAGCCGAGTTCGAATGCCAGTCGAATCCATTACATTCACTTACGTGCTAATACCCTTGGAAAAGTTATGAATCTTCTACTTTTCACCCCAGCTATGGGTAAATAGCAAGACAGACTGGGTTCTATAGCCTTGGGTGGCAACTGGTCTACCGCAGAATGAAATTGCAACCGACTGCGGGAAAAAAATATCTGCCTCGTCTGCCATGTATCAAAAGATACATGATCGCCTGAGCGTGTATCACGCATGGCACATAACTGACTGACTGTATCTGGCATTGCGAGTCTCACGTGTGTAGGTCAGAACTGGCGGAATGTAGTTCGTTTTTTTTAATCATTTCACCCCAAACAAGGCGATAATGCCACCAGGACGCAGGGAGTCACAGGGAGGGAAAGAGAATGAGAAGATTTTTGTGAAGAGAATTGGTGAAAAGGACAATAAAGGAACAGGGTTTAGGAAGAAAGAAGATGGCGATTGACGCTACATTGATATTTTTGAAGATTGTACGTGAGAAGTGTGAGAAAAGAAACTGTTGACGATTGCATCTAGTTAGTTTAACAGTAAATCAGTGAGACCTAATTGCCAATCTAGTAGTACGCTTAAATTTATGTAGTCGAGACACCAGATAAAAAGAAGGTTATCAGAATAGTTGCCACGTAAATATTTGTAAAGAAAACAAAGAGAAGCCACCTCTCGTTATAGTCTGTGAATTGCCAAACATTATTGGAAAAGATAGTGGTTTCCCGTTGCCGTTTCTACAGATTCCTTTTTCTTTATTATCTGTGATATGCCATGTCTTCTGGGGAAAGATAATGGAGAGGTTTCCCGTGCCTTCCTCACAGATTCCTTTGCTTTATTAACTTTGAAACGTCACGCCTTCAGAGGAAAAATAAGTGCTGTGGTTTCCCGTTGCATTCTTCACAGATTCCTTTTCTTTATTATCTGTGGCCTGCCATGTCTTCTGCGAAATAATAGTGGAGTGGTTTCCTGTGACCTTCTCCAGTCTATTCTGGTGTTTAACCTAAAACTTGCAGAAGCCATTTATATCTTTCTCAAAAGTTCCACATGAGTTCCACAGGTGAGAAGTGCGAGAAAAAATAACTGTTACAGTAGTTGTGGTGGTTGTATCTTGCTTGTTCAACAGTAAATCAGTGAGACCTAATTGCCAATCTAGTAGTACGCTTAAATTTATGTCGTCGAGACACCAGAATGAGAAATCGGAGAGTCGCTATCCATTATTATGAGTGTCAAATTTGCTATGCCCTCTTTCCTCATGTTTGTTATCTTTACTATCCTTTTCAATACCTTATTTGACATCCATAAACACAACATTCTTAGGATGGTTTTGCTGTTTCCATTTGCATTCGATATATCCTGTGTGTGCCAAATTCTCGAAACCCCCTTTCCTCGTTATGTGTCTCTTCCGATTTTACGTATAAGCGCCCTTTTTCTTCCAATTTTCCATAAAACGAACTCGCTTCACACACGCTCTGTTCATTGTATTCTCAGCATCCTCCTGTAGAACTACATTTCCGTTGCCTCAAGTCTCCTCTTTATTTGTGAGGCTATTGTCCAGTACTGAATACCATATAAGAAAACTGATATTACTAAGCAGTTTAATATACTTTTCTTAATTCTTTTATGTGTCAGGTCCCTTCAGAACGAGGGCGGGCATGGCACTCCACAACTTCCTATCCTTTGTAGCGCTAAGCAGTGTTTATCTTTTTACTATTATCAATCTCTGTTCTGCCATCCATTAACACAAGCTCATTAGGCAGGTTACTCAGTGTTTCCCTCTGTCCCCTCAGGGCATGAATGATCATGGCTCTCCACAACTTCCTATCTGTTGTAGATCTAAGTAATATCGTCCCTTTACTCCCAGTTCATGTTGTCATACATTTACATAATCTCATTAGATAGGTTATCTGGTGTTTCGCTCTGTCTCTTCAGGACTAGGGAGAACATGGCTCTCCCCAACTTCCATATCCTTTGTAGTGTTAAGTGATATTTGTCTTTTTACTCCCACTTCATGTTGTGCCATCCATTAACACAAGCCCTCAGTAGTTTACTAGTTGTTTCCCCTCAATCCCTTCGTGTCTATGGCTCTCCAGAACTTCCTATTCTTTGTTGATCGAAGTAATATTTGATACTTTGCTATCGTTCCCAGTCCATGTTCTGCCATCCATTACACAAGCACGATAGGTAGGTTACTCTATGTTTCCCTCTGTCCTTCCAGAACGAAAGCGATCATGGCTCTCCACAGCTTTCTATCCTTTGTAGCTCTAAGTAATGTCTATCTCTTACTATCGTTCATGTTATGTTATCCATTAACACAGGCTCCTTAGGTAGGTCATTCACTGTTTCCCTCTGTCTCTTCAGAACGAGGACGATCATGGCTCTCCGCAACCTCCTATTGTTTCTGACTCGGAATGATATTTGTCTCTACACGCGTCTTCGCGGCTATCCATTTACACAAACTCATTGAGTAGGGTTATCGTTACTTGCCCATCTTGCCTTCGATATGCCCTGGGAGTGTCAGATTCTCTAGTAACTCTTTGCTCGTTATGCGTTCCAGAAATTAAAACTGTCTTTTTTTAGAGAGGACGTCGGCGGCTGAGGGTGGGAATGAAACGACTGACAGTGTAGAGGGGAAAATGGTTTAAGGACTATCTATCTATCTACCTTCATATCTTTCTATTAATCTACCTTCATATCTATCAAAATGTGTATCTATATACCTTCATATCTGTCTATCTATCTATCTATCTATCTTCATATTTATCTATTTATCTATCAATCTTCTTTCTCTCTCTTTCTCTCTCTCTCTCTCTCTCTATCTATCTATCTTCATATCCATCTATCTCCCAATCTAAATACTATATAACTTCATATCTATCAATCTCTGTATCTATCTACCTTCATATCTATCTATCTATCTATCTATCTATCTATCTATCTATCTATCTATCTTCATATTTATCTATTTATCTATCAATCTTCTCTCTCCCTCTCTCTCTCTCTCTATCTATCTATCTTCTTATCCATCTATCTCCCAATCTATATATCTATATACCTTCATATCTATCAATCTCTGTATCTATCTACCTTCATATCTATCTGTCAAGCTATGTATCTATATACCTTCATATCTATCTATCTATCTATCTATCTATCTATCTATCTATCTATCTATCTATCTATCTATCTATCTTCATATTTATCTATTTATCTATCAATCTTCTCTCTCTCTCTCTCTATCTATCTATCTATCTATCTATCTTCTTATCCATCTATCTCCCAATCTATATATCTATATACCTTCATATCTATCAATCTCTGTATCTATCTACCTTCATATCTATCTGTCAAGCTATGTATCTATATACCTTCATATCTATCTATCTATCTATCTATCTATCTATCTATCTATCTGTTGTGACCAAGTAAATGGTTAAAGAAATAACAAGTGTTACAGATATATCATATATTAAACAGTAAGTACAACGGAAGAGTATTACACGACTTGTGAGTGTGTGTCGGTTGATCCAACGTTCAATTTATCCGACTGTTTCCCCAAGGCCTTCTCTCCTACTAATCTTATAGTAAGCGGAAGAGTCCAACATAGACTCTTTAGAGGGAGGACACCACAACACTATCTAAATATTTTGTAGATAATCGTATACTTTCAGAGTAAACGTATGTTTTTTTTAGATATTTAGTGTTGCACTGATTGACTTTTTGCTATAAAATGTATTTTATTGCAAAAATGCACGGTGTGTTTTTTGATTGCGTTTCACTATTTTCCCATAGCTGGGACCCTAACAGTTGCTACCAGCTAAGGTCAAAGTGGACCTGGGAACAATGGTAGTTAAGTGGTGGTCGCATGCTTCTCAAAAGCTCCAATTTCCCGATCAGGAGCCTTGCTGCCGGATGTAGTTTATCGTCATACCCAGGACGAAACTCAGTTTTTGATATTGTGTAGAATTTACGAAGACAAATAATAAAAGAACTTTGTAAGCTTTAAAGACACTTCTAAGGTTTCTCTAACACCATGCTGGAGACTTTTTATTGATATCTTTTCATATTTTGTTATTTTTATTCATTTATTTTCACTGGCGTGGCATGCAATTTTTCGTTTGAATCAATGCATCAACCCAAATCAGTGTACTCACGCACATGTTCTTACCCGTCCTCCAGTTTTGCCTCTGCTAGGCACGTCGAAAGGTTAACGGTTGTTGAATCAAAAAGTACCTCACTACACAAGTGTGGACAGGTACGCAGAAGGCACACGTGGAAGTGTCTTCGCTCTAAATATAGAAATGCCTTCTTTCTGCTGTGTGGGCCCCACAACATATGTTGTAACTGGAAACCCTCGAATGTTTAAAAAAAATATAAGGTAAGGTATCCGTGTTGCATAACTCTGTTGTGCCTTCATTCGTTGGGGCCCCTTCAATAGAAAAGCAAGACGTTTCATCTATCAAATTTCACTTTATTAAAGACGAAGTAATATATGCCTTTTCGTCATATCAGAGACTAGAAACGCTACCTGGCGTTGCACGGGCTAAGTCCCTTGCAGCAACCAGCATAGTATTTTCTTTGAGTAAACTATTTTTCTATAACATAGGATACTATTAGCGAGATTATCGTAATTAAAAACAGTTTTGATACGGTGAAATAATTTTAAGTCGTTTATTTCATATATGGCAGTGGTTCGCAACATTTTGTTATGCATGAAACACTTTTAGTCTTAATGTTTTTGGTATACCTTCGTTGAAGTAGGAATGGTGGAGTAATGTCTAGCGTTTCGGTTTGGGGAATCCGAAGAACCGAGTTCGAATTTCAGTTAAATCTATTGTACTCACTCACGCTCTAATACCGTCGGAAAATATATTTTCTCCCCCATGGGTAAATAGCAGGACAGAGAGCCTTGGATAACAACTAGTCTACCGCAGAAAGAAATGGGAACTTACTGCAGGAAGGAAAAGTGTACCTCGTCAGTTGAAAGATACATGATCACCTGAGCGTGTATCACGCATGATACTCATAATGATAAAAGCTTATTTTTTTTTTTTTACTAATAGATACATTTAGGAATTGTATTATAGAAGTAGTAAATGCATATATTTTATTTTGAAGACTAATATAATGGAAATAAACTTGTATTTAACAATTAAATTCTATGAGGCATTTATGCACACTATTAAAATAATTCATAATAAACCATTTTAAAATATGTGAGGAATTAATAACTTAAAAAAAGTGCAGATTTATTCAATGTGATCCCTTTGATTTTTCTTTTATATTCGGACCTATCGATTTCAGTTTTAATCGAATAACATCGCTTTTCAGAATGTCGAAACTGTTACTAAATTAATTAATTTATATTAATGTATTAATATTTTATTTTATTGATATTTAAAATTAATATTATTATTCATTATTAACATATTAAATTAACTGTTATAATAGATTATAATCGGTATATAATTTTCCTTTATGCATATATATATATATATATATATATATATATATGAAGTCTTAATAGTCATAAATATAGTCTTAAAGTGTGCTAGCTTTATGGGATAAAGTGCTCAATATCAGAGATAGAGCGTGTGTAAATATAAAAGTGAACATAGAAGTCAACACTTAGAGGCGGCAGTCTGTTGCATGCTAGATGCAATCATCGGGCCACCATATGTGTATGTATATATATATATATATATATATATATATATATATATATATGTATGTATGTATTTTTGTATGTATGTATGTATATATATATATATATATATATATATATATATATATATATATATATATATATATAGTTGCCTGACTAGTTGCCTGACGATTGCATCTAGCATGAAACATATATATATATATATATATATATATATATATATATATATGAGTAACTACACTCGTTTCGGAAAACCTTCGGTTTCTTGATTTGCAAATGATCGAATCAATATCGAAGGTAAAAAAAGATATAAAAAAAAGAAAGAGCCAAGAACATGAACGCCTGTCGAAAACAATCGTTCAGCATGCAGGTCCAAAGCCCAAAGAAAAAAAAACGATACGAGTACGCAACTAACTAAATAAAGTGCTCAATACAATAAGTAGAGCAGACCTAGGTGAAACCTTGGTAGGTTTGTCTGGCTCTCTAGGTTTATATATATATATATATATATATATATATATATATATATATATATATATATATATATATATATATATATATATGCACATTTCTTTGAATACGACAGACAAGGTTCTTTTATTTAGTTTTTTATACAATTTCTCATGCGATGAAATAATTTTTTCTTTTTGGATGATAAATTATATAAAAACTGTCCGAATGTTCTTTTTATCCGAGCGCTTTCGGCTATACATTTAGCCATTTTCAAGGATTACATATTTTAACTGTTAAATAAGAAATAGTTTGTAGTATGTATGTTTTATAAAATGTTTTTATTTTTCAAAACACGGTCAGTTTTTATATAATCTGTCGTATTCAATGAAATGTGCATAAAATAAGGATTGCTGCCAAAATACACAAATATATATATATGTATATATATATACATATATCCTTCTCAGTTTTTATTTAACTTTTACATGCAAAACATCCGGTAGAGTAAAAGGGACGCTAAAACTTACATCGCTTGATCTGGTTTTCTATCAGTTTTAGAGTTGTTTTTCTATTTTTAGTATTTTAATATGTCGTAGATTACTGTAGAAATTCCAATTCTCAGTTGTATCAACTTTTCCGGAGTGAAATTGCTCGATGGACCACTAAAATTTCATTCAGGGTGTAGGCGTTCATGCCTTTTCACATCTTTCCTTTCTTTATTATCTGTGATTTGCCATGTCTGGGGAAAGATGGTGTGATTTGCCGTTACTTTCCCCTCGACTTTGATTTCAGGATCCATCCAAAGCTTTAGGGCTCAGTCTCTTCTTCCAGTCAGCTCACAACTGGGGAGGGCGAAGAAATATATTCATTCCTTTCCCAAGGGCTTTAGTGTGAAGCGAACGCTGCAGACAGTACCGGAAATTGAACTCCGTATGGGCGATTCAAATTTCCCGACCGATAGTTTTATGCGGTCTCTCCATGTACAACATGCTTCTTTTGATTCCCAAGCTGTGATCTAAATGCCATGATCGTTTCAACTTTCAGGGCAGCAGTAACTAAATTGGAAATAACGATGTACTTATTCAGGTAGCCCCTGAAAAACTGAATGATATAAAACGAAAATAACTTTTACAAACACATGTTTGTTTTTTAATTTTTTTAATTATTTATTTTTATTTGTGAATATACTTAACCGTTTGAGCACTGCTTTTCTGAACAGTTTTCGTAAGTAATGTTTAACGGTAGATATAAAACTAGTTACAAGTGTTACAGGTTAAGTGGAAAGTCTAAATTATGGAAGATCCTAAGTGACGTAATTTAATGTCTAATAAACGATGTTGTTGAATTTCTTTTCTTTTTATGCAGTTAATACTTGAAATTGTTTTTGTGTGGGATAAATTTATATATTATATTTTAAATGACAGGAGGTTATGTATTTAATCGTTTTCTTTTCATTTTTTTAACATTTAGTCATGTATATTGACTTGAAAAAGGAGTGATTTTTTTCAGGAATGGAGATATTTGAAAAAATACAGGGCACAGAATTATATTTTGATAAGATTCGATAGCGGCTGTCTCGAGAATTTACCTTCTAAAGTTACTTTCTCTTTTAATAAGTGTGGCCTTCTTTAGAGCTGTGGTTAAATTTGTTTCTACCTATAACTAATGCATTTGATAAATTGTTGTGTATAAGATCCTTTTTATGTTTATGGGCACACATCTTTGAGTTTCTGTAAGTTTCACCAGTGCATTGTGAAGAGCATTTGTGACAATTTATTTTATATTTACCTGCTTCAGAATTTTTATTGTTATTGGTATTTTAATTTCTCTTTTAATAAGTGTGGCGTTCTTTAGATCAAAGTTGTGGTGGAATTTATTTCTATCTATAACAAATGCATTTGATAAATTGTTGCGTATAAAATCCTTTTTATGCTTATGGATTCATATTTTTAAGTTTCTGTAAGTTTCACCAGTGCATTGTGAAGAGCAGTTGTGACAGTTTATTTTATATATACCTGCTTCAAAATTATTATTTTTATTGATA
This sequence comes from Acanthosepion esculentum, assembly GCA_964036315.1. NCBI lineage: Eukaryota > Metazoa > Mollusca > Cephalopoda > Sepiida > Sepiidae > Acanthosepion > Acanthosepion esculentum. The sequence continues at coordinate 64,218,761 of OZ038513.1, read as the reverse complement.
TTTTTGGTTCTGATCATATCCATAATAGTTTTCGATTGGTTGTAATTATTTTGTTATTGTTGAGATTGGATAAATTATTTTGGATAGTATTTGTTAAGGAAGCTGGTAGCTAGTATTATATGTCTAAGACTAGTACATTAGATGGGCATCCTAAAGTACTTTCTTTTACATGTTAATAGTTCAAGGGCACGTATCAGTCGTTAAAAAAATAAAACAGTGTAAAATACACCCCAAATGAGAAGAGTTTTTTTTAAAAGATATAAGCTGCTCGGAGAAGGCTCACGAGAAGCGAGCGATCTGGGTAAAGGACTAAGAAATTTAATGACGAACAGGCCCAGATTATGATTGGCAGAACACTTGTGGGGGAGAGAGGGTAATTTAGTTCTGTTAAAGGATAAATGGGAGGGCGGGAAACGCTTGTTAATTAGATATATTTGTTTGTCTAAGCGGAGGACGTATCTTAAACAACTGGCATGTGCTAATTTGGAAAAGGATCTGTTAAAACTGACTTTACTGAATGGAGGATGGGTGATGGGGAAAAGATAACGATCGGTTATCTCCCTTGTTTGCTGACACTGTGCGTAAGAAGTAATTAGGTATTCTGGCCAATCAAGCGTAAGAAGTAATTTGGTATTCTGGCCAATCAAATTAATTTCACCAAAGTGAATCCCCGTTTTTTTTTCTTTTCTTTTCTTTTTTTTTTTGAAGCATTCCATCCAAAGCAAGACAATACAGCCACTAAGACGCAAGGGTTTTTGAAGAACGGGGGAAGCAAAAGATACCGGAAGAGAGCTCAGCAGGCGAGAAGACCGGAAGAAGAAACTATCAGAATAGAACTTACGGTTATATCTAGCTATTTCAACATTGAAACGATGAGACCTATTTTCCAATATAGTACTGCGCTTAAATTCATGTCGTTGAGGTACAAACGAGAAGAGCTCATCAAAACGATTCCCATGAAAATATTTATTAAAAAAAGACAGAGAGAAGCCCGTTCACGTCGGCGGAAAAGTGACTGAAGTCGAAAATGCAGGTTAGGACAGATAACATTAAAATCCAAAGAAGAATCAGCAATGTTATTGGTCCTGACCTGACATCTCGGCTCCAGTCACTTTCCCACCGCCCTAATGTCGCTTTCCTGTGTCTTTGCTATAAATACTTTCATGGTAATTGTTCTGATGAACTTTTATCTATGCTACTCGCGTTCCTGGATGAAATGTGTTCGCAATCGAATGGTGAGGGCGAATTCTGGAAAGAAGATACCCGTAAGTATTTCCCACCCCTCAGAAGTGTTCCCTCGTGCGAGGAGGAGCACCACCCTCCCGTTTACTCCGCGGTAACTTCTCCTTCTTTCGTGAATGTCGGATTGCTCCCAAATTCCTATTACGGGCGATAGATGGCCTGTCCGACGTCCAGGCTTTGTCCCGTTTAAAACGTCACGTGTTAGTGAGGTGGTCCGCTCTAGATGGTCTGATAGTCGAGCTCGGCCTGACGAATCAGGAGGCTCTTTCCATATGGCGCACGGTTGATGATGATGCATCACTCGCCTGGCTGGTGATATGAAGAGTCCTCTCCGTCGGCAAGAGACTTTGTTCAGCTGGCTTGGAAAAAATTTTCAAACTGCGTTCCCTGCCATGAATCGGTGTAGACCCTGGGTCACACGTTCTTCCACTGCAGAAAGTTCTTTGTCCTTGAGGCCAGTTCTGTCTGGAGCAATGTGGTACCGTCATTGACGAATGCTGAACACTAGGTGTTCTTTTGCTTACGACATGTTATGCGAGTCTTGATATGGATGACGCGACAGAAGGAATTCTATGGGGACGAGAATTTTACCTCTCCGCAACTGACCTTGAACTTTAATCATCAGCCAAGATTAGGAGGGAATCGTGATGTCTTTTCTATCAGAATTTGGCAAAAGCTGGGTGTATCTTACGCGTCTGTGCCGAGTGAAAGGAACTTAGATTTGCATTTTGGTGCCAGTTAGGCAACAGTATATTGCAAACTCTGTGTTGAACATTGGCACCTCTTCCTAGAAAAGGGCAGTTTAGGTTTGTTTTATATCCTTAGTTTCTTTCATCAACTTAGCTAGGGGATGTATCCTAAATGACCTCTTTTATTTCTGTCCCCCACTTTCTTTAGTTTAATACCACTCCCTACCCCGTAAATAATGTAAATAATCATAATACCTCATCTCAGAGATATAGACAGATAATGAAGAAAAATTCCAGCCACCTGAAGAAGGCCGGAGCGTACAACAGCCAAAACGTTACGAATTTGGCAATAAAGATGAGGATAACAGTCCGAATAATATAAATAATGATAATACCCGATCTCGGAGATATAGGCAGATACTGAAGAAAACTTCCAATCACCTAAAGAAGGCCGAAGCATATAATGGCCGAAAACGTTGTGAATATGGCAATGAAGATGAGGATAACAGTCAGAATAATGTAAATAATGCAAGTAATCATAATACCTCATCTCAGAGATATAGACAGATATTGAAGAAAGATTCCAATTACCTGAAGAAGGCGGACGCGTATAACTGCCGAAACGTTGTGCTATGGCAATGAAAATGAGGATAACAGTCCGAATAATGTCAATAATGCAAGTAATCATAATACCTCATCTCAGAGATATAGACAGATATTGAAGAAAGATTCCAATTACCTGAAGAAGGCGGCAGCGTATAACTGCCGAAACGTTGTGCTATGGCAATGAAGATGAGGATAACAGTCAGAATAATGTAAATAATGCAAGTAATCATAATACCTCATCTCAGAGATATAGACAGATCTCTGCTTTAATTTGTTTCCCAAGGAGCTTCCCTGTGCCTTTTTTATAAATATGTTCATAGTAACTGATTTCCTTGTTGTGAATTTGGCAAAATGTGGGTGATTTTTGTGCGTCTGTGTCGAATAGAAGGAGCTGACTTGATATGCAACCCCTGCTCAGAATAGGGTTAGTTTAAGTTTGTTTTATATCCTTAGTTTCTTCCATCAACTTAGCTAGGGGATGTATACTCATTGGCCTCTTTTATTTCTGTCCCCCACTTTATTCAGTTTAATCTCCCTCCCTCTCTAGTAAAGTGACAGATGTCAGTTCTCTGGTAGATGCGGGACGCTTGTCGTTTATCGAGTGTGAATTTCGTATTTGTTTTTTGTGTCTGAGCTGAGCGTGTGTTTGAGTCTTTCGCCGAATGACTGTTGCTAATTACATAGTCCAGAATTAATTTCACCAGTTAATTGATTTTTCTGCCACAATTAAGGATTGTTGTTTTTTTTTTTTAAATTACTAACACTATATTGTTTAATTTCTTGTATATAAAATTGTAATCATTGTAAATATTAATTGGGGTTTAATTTTTGAAAGTTGTTATTTTTATTCCCAACCCCAACTGACAATTCGTACATATTGGAATTAAGACTTCATAGAGACTCAGTGGTATTATGGTGGCTGTAGCAAGAATGGTTGTATTGTTTTGGTGTAAAGAATACTGTGGTGTGTTTAGGTCAGTAATCGTGGCTAGCTAAGTTTAATTATAAGACTGAAGAAGACCAGCTTTCCCCTATCAACCCTTATGGCATTGTGCTACATATTTGTATTTCATAGAATAGATATCATTTTCCCCTATTGTACCTAG
>OZ038513.1:64190118-64210118 GCA_964036315.1 Acanthosepion esculentum | reverse complement strand
AGTGTGCACCTTTTTGGTTTTTGTGTAAAGATGATGAGTGAGTGCCATCTGACACTTAGGCATAGCTACCAGTGTGCACCTTTAAGGTTTTTCTGTAAAAGGAATCAGTGAGTGCCATTTGACTCTTGTGCATAGCTACCAGTGTGCACTTTTTAGGTTTTTAGTAACAAGGATCAGTAGGTGCCATTTGACACTTGGCATAGCTTCCAGTGTGCACCTTTTAGGTATTTGTTTAAACAGTATCAGTAAGTGCCATTTTACTCTTGGGCATAGCTACCAGTGTGTACCTTTAAGGTTTTTGTGTAAAAAGAATCAGTGAGTGCCATTTGGCACTTGGGCATAGCTACCAGTGAGCACCTTATACGTTTTTGTGTAAACAGTATCAGTAAGTGCCACTTGACTCTTGGGCATAGCTACCAGTGTGCACCTTTTATGTTTTTGTGTAAAGAGGATCAGTGAGTGTCATTTGATTCTTGGGCATAGGTTCCAGAGTGCGCCTTTGAGGTTTTTGTGTAAAAAGAATCAGTGAGTGCCATTTGACACTTGGGCATAGCTACCAGTGTGCACCTTTTAGTTTTGTGTGTAAAGAGGATCAGTGAGTGCCATCTGACTCTTGGGCATAGCTACCAGTGTGCACCTTTTAGGTTTTTGTGTAAAGAGAATCAGTGAGTGCCATCTGACACTTGGGCATAGCTACCAGTGTGCACCTTTTAGTTTTTTGTGTAAAAAGAATGAGTGAGTGCCATTTGACACTTGGGCATAGATACCAGTGTGAACTTTTTAGGTTTTTGTGTAAACAGGATCGGTGAGTGCCATTTGACTCATGGGCATAGCTACCAGTGTCCACCTTTTAGGTTTTTGTGTAAAGAGGATCAGTGTGTGTCATTTGACTCTTGGGCATAGCTACCAGTGTCCACCTTTTAGGTTTTTGTGTAAACACGATCAGTTGTTCTATTTCAACTTTTGTTCAAACGGGGCCTGTATTTACCTCTATTTTTTCATCACAACGACTGAATTCGTCATTGCATAATAACAATAAAAAAACAAAAAGAAGAAAAACTCAGAAAAAAATCTGCTTCTTTTGTTTATTTAAATCGCGATTACGATACAAAAAGAATGAGAACAGTTTGCATGGCGTACATCCGTCTTTCCGGCCCGTCATATCAGCTGACTAATCTTCTCGCGTTAAAGCGAGGAATTTTCTTTGTTCAAGACTTTTGGTCGAACTGCCAAATGACACATGTTTCTAATAGAAACAGTAGAATTATTGAATGGGTGTTGTACATTTAACTACATTTAGTCATGGTAAACAAGAGATGCCTATTAGATACCTACGAAATATGTGTCAGTAATTCAGTTGTGCTCAACTGTTTATCTATAGGCACAAACTTCTTTTCTGAGCCAAAATCCGATTTACTGTTGTTTCTATATTATTTACATAATTGGGAATGACATCCTCATCTTCATTGCTATATTCAAAACGTTTCGGCCGTTCTACGCTCCGGCCTTCTTCTTCTGATTAGAATTTCGAACCTTTATTTCGTCCACCGGCCACAAAAATCTCCGACCAAGCATAGAAATAAATACAATATGGGAAACAGAAATAAGGAGTCATAGAGAAAAGCAATGAATAACATATAAGCTCTGGTAAAAAAAAATGCAATGATAATAACAAAAAATTGCAATGTGAGAAGTGGTAAAAATGCGATAATAATAACAAAAAATTGCAATATGAGCACTGTTAAAAAATGATGACTGAGATATTAGGATTATAAGTCCTAGAAATTCATACGCATGAATGCATGGATACATGGCCCAGTGGATAAAGACGTTGGTTTGGTCAAGTGACTAAACCCAAAGTGTTCTGAGTTCAATGCCAGTACACAGCAGTGATGAAACAAAAATTTGGAGAGTTGAATTAAAGGGAAATAACTGCGACATCAGGAATAGACATGGCACGTGGAACTAGAACAATCTACCCCGATGGATGAAATAAAGAGTTCGGTACGAAATTCTATTTCCCTGAAGAAGGCCGGAGCGCACAACGTTGCGAATATGGCAATGAGTATATTAGCCCGAATAATGTAAATAATAATTCATCAACAAATGCTCTTCCTTTCGTTTTATAGGTACAAGTTCTGTGCTTTAAGCGTCTTTTACTATGGCGAAAATTCGATTAAAATGATTTATCAATATTCACTATGTGACAATCTATTCTACAGGTATAAATCTGGCATTATAAAATTTAAATTTAACATCTTGGTTCCTTTTTTTAATATCTTTATTATCTAGCTCAGATAAACTCTGATTATGCCATTCATCCGATGTACCACCCTCACTTCCTCTTTCTTTCTCTCTATGAATATAGAATGATTTTTTCCTTTCACCTGGTTTTCTTTTCGTACCTTCTTCACACATTTTATACATTGATCTTCAAAAATTTAAATTCAATGTCAAACGTTATGTACACTATTTACATTATTCGAACTATTGTCCTCATCTTTGTCGCCATGTTTATTACATTTCGGCTGTTGTACGTTCAGTTCGACATTCCAACCACATGAAGAAGCGTACAACTGCCGAAATATATATATATATATATATATATATATATATATATATATATATATATATATATATATATATATGTCTATATTTCTGAGATGAAGTATTATGTACACTATTTACATTATTCGGGCTATTGTCCTCATCTTTGTCGCCATATTTATTACAACGTTTCGGCCTTTTTAGGGTGGCTGGAATGTCGAATGAACCCTTTATTTCGCTCACTGGGGTAGAGTGCTCTAGTTCCACGTGCCATGTATAATGGATGTCAGTTAATGTCCTGTTAATTCTCCTCTCCAAGTTCTCCACTGCCTTAACCGGGTATTGAACTCACAGTCTCTGGGTCCTGTCTAACTAACGCCTTTATCCACGGTGCCATGTATCCTTGAGGATATATGTGTATGAATTTCTGGGATTATAATCTTAAAGTCTTCAGCAATTATTTTTTTTACCAGTTCTCATATTGCAAACATTATTTTATTATCCTCTCTTCTTAATAGTAGTTTTTTTTTCTAACATTCAGTAATCGCTTACGTCTTAGTGGCTTTATTACCTTGATTTGGATGAAATGATTAAAAAAACAAAAAACTTCATCTTTCTTGTTTTTCTTGTCTCTTTCCGCTTAATATTAACATAAAGTTTTCTCGGCCAGAAATTGTAACTGTTTCCAAGTCAAAATGTTCACTTACCGGGAGATAGGACACTATTCACTGGTATGAAAGCGTAACTCTTGCACGTACATACAAGCAGAATAGTAGTATAGATTTTTAGTAAGAAAGCGAAAGAATAATCTAGGTACGGTTAGATAGAACACGCTGATCATAGCTGAGTTAAGCAACGTCGAACATGGCCAGGACCTAGATGGGTGACCATTTGACTATGGTATAATGAATAACGGCTCGGAATTGGAAATTGGAGGGCCGAGTTTCAATTCTCGTCGAGTTCGTTATATTCACTTACACGCAAATACCCTTGGGAAAGGTATGAATCTACCTCTTAGCCCCCCAGCTCTGGGTTAATTTGTAAGACTTGTATTGTGGGGCAGACCCTTTTACACAAGATGGACTCGTCCAAAGTATACTTATACTGACAGAGAGAATACCTGCGGGTTGAGATACGTTGAGTCAGGGTGAGAGATACGGAGACAGTACACAGGGTGTTCACAGAGAGTTATACGAGAGTCCAGCGAGAGAGATAATTACGGCTTCACTTACTTGTACATATACTTTCTACTAACCCGCATTCCTGGACTACTAATCTTCACTTCAAGTCTGTATTCTTACTTTTAATACACTTATTTTTCTATCTCAATAACTAGCGTTGTTTATTTATTTGTGCAGGATTCCATTCCCGGAATCCACAACAACTTGTATAACTGAAAAAAATATTCATACAATATAAATTATTTTCTATCTTTAAATAAGCTGCTATGGGTTGATAAACCGTAGAAAACAAATCAATCACTCAAAAATCCCCGGTCTTTTACACAGGAGTAGAGGTTTATCCCTTGTTTCCTGTTTATGAAATAGGTGAGCAACAAAACAGGATGTTTTCCCACAATTTTTACACGGTTTTATTTGAGTCTAGTAGCTTTTAAGGTAAATCTGAAATTGTCACTTCAAGGTATAAGATATTCAAAATAAAAATAAAATAAAATAACGTATTGCGCTTTTCTCTTGCCGCGCTATAAACAGGCGCCTAGTTTTACTTCATAGGTAATTCTAAATTAACTAGTGATCCGTTGCTTAATTTCAACCACATTTTCCCCAGATGAAAAATAAGGAAAAATCGATATCAAATATGCATTTCATATACACAGAGCAACCTCGGTTCAAAACGTCTTATATGTCAAACAAATCGGTTTTAGACCAGAATATTCGAGATGAAAATGTCTCGGTTATCAAACAAAATTTCGGTTCTCGAACAACCTTTCCGAACCGAGCCGAACCGAGCCGAACCGAGCCGAGTTAACCCGAACGGAATTATTTCTTAGTCAACCGCCATGTTGTATACATTCGTTTGTTGTGCTTTGTTTTTCTTATCCAATTTTATTGTACTCTGACTTTTTTTCTCTTCATTAGTCTTCAGTCATGGCTCCAAAGAAAGCTAGCAGTGATATTGGTAAAGGAAAACGAAAAGTTAAGAGAAAAACAATTGTTGATGATATTGTCTCTTCCTACTAAGTTTCATATGGCAAAATCAACGATCTATACTATTCTCATAAATAAAGAGACGATCATCTCTTTCTTTCTCCTTTCCAAACAATAACATCTCTTTTCTTCCACTTCTACTCACGCCATCAACTCTCCTACATACAGGTGTACGGCAAAATGGAAGTGTTCGTTTATATTTTATCTGTTTTGTTTTGGGTTTATATATTTTTTCTTAGATTTCATCATTTTCATTAGTTTTGTGTATAAACTTGTGCACAAAGTACTGTTGTTAAAATTTAAATAAGCAATCATCTTGGGACTAGGAACGGATTAATCTATTTTACATTGAAACCTATTGGAAAAATAGATTCTGTTTACGAACATTTCAGGTTGCAAACGGGCTTCAGGAACGAATTAAATTCGAGGTTCCACTGTATATTAGGGTACCCGTGCCGTCAAAATTGACGTCAAGAAGAAATGAATTTTAAGTAATATGTATTATACTGTAAGTAATTTTCGTTTAATCCAATATTGTAATTTAAAATAATTCCTTGTTATCGTTAATAATTAAACAGTGTTCAATTTGTAAACACCTAAGGAAAGATATACGTATATTATCCCCAAAAATATAATTTCAGAGTCTGCTTATTTCTCGTCCTACTAAGAGCAACGTATCACCAGATATTTTTGACCTCCCCCTCTTTTTTTAATTATAATTTTTTAAAGTTTAAAATGAATTTCTAAAAATGAACAAAGCGTTCTTGAAGATATATGTGGTGTCTTATATAGACGGATCCTCTTCTATAGCGATATCAGTCCGCGTCAACGAGACCAAGTTAGCACGGCACCGGGTGGGTCATCGTTATTTTGCCCACCGCCCTTCAACTGTTACACACACACACAAACCTATATATATATATATATATATATATATATATATATATATATATATCATTACTAAAAAAGCACTCTTTCGGACCACAATATCTTTCGATGTCGCATTACTATTCGGAATTTAACAAAAACACACTAATATGTCTACCTGAGGATGGTCGTTCGAAACGACTGAAAGTCGGCTCGTACAAAAAAATAAGACCAGATAAACCCGGAATTTATGAACAAGGATCACACGATTCATTAACAGATTCGAAGTTGGTTGTAATTTATTATTAAATATTGTTTGTGAGAGTGATTCTCGCCATATAACTAGCTTCAGTATTTGTTTTTCGTTTGAATGATTTACGTTACATATATATATATATATATATATATATATATATATATATATATATATATATATATATATATATTGATAATATTAGTGATCAATATATATATATATATATATATATATATATATATATATATATATTCCCAAAAGTATAGAATCCAGGTAGAACTCAATGTCCAGGACAGTGTAAGAATATAATATAAAAGGCTCAAACAATATAATTTATTACATTGGAATTGCAATCACGATCCAATTCATCCGACCTACAAATTCAAATTCTTTTTGAATTTGCAGGTCTGATGAATTGGATCGTGATTACGATTCCAATGTAATAATGTATAACCATGTAATTTGAGCCTTTTATAATCTCTCTCTCTCTCTCTCTCTCTCTCTCTCTATATATATATATATATATATATATATGTGTGTGTGTTTGTGTGTGTTTGTGTGGCGTATTATATACATATACTTGTAATTGAATTCACCCCAAGAAAGGCAGTAAAGCCACTAAGACAAAACGAGTTACTGGGCGTGGAAGAATTAGAAAACAGAAACATTACTAAGGATCGAGAACAATAGAAGCAGCGCCGGATTGTGATGAAGAGAGGTCCTCGGCTATTTCACTTGCGAGGCCCCTTCCAAATCGCCCATTTTCATGTGCAGAGGAGAATGGAACCGTGCTAAATTAAACAATTTCTGTAAAGCCGAGGATGACGACAGGTGTTTAAAATTACCGAAGGATTATTTAGAGTTTACAAACCGTTATGACAGCATGTGTACTTCAGCCTGCTAAGCCTATAGGGAAATCCGGCACTGAATAGAAGAGTAATCAGGAAAACAGTAAATAGCGACTGACACTGTATTTAAATTTTTGAAGATCAAAGTTGGTTGGAAAGCATAAAGGCAGAAGAGAGTTCCACAAGCGAGAAGTGCGAGAAAATAGACTGTTAGCATAGAAATTTTGGTTACATCTAGCCAACTCAGCTGTAAATTGATGAGACCTCGTTGTCAGTCTAGTACTGCGCTTAAATTCATAAAGTCTAGGTCAGTGGTCGGTAACCTTTTGGAGTGATAGGGCCAGAAAGCGGTGTCATGGAGGAGGACCTTGATATCAAATTTACTATAATAAATTGTTTCAATTCCTGACCGCTACGTCCAGAAGACTGCCTTGGTCTGAAAGTTTAAAGAAAAAACACCGAAGTTAATGTTATCTCTATCTATAAAAGGCAGGATGTGTGTGTGTGTGTGTGTGTGTGTGTGTGTGTGTGTGTGTGTGTGTGTGTGTGTGTGTGTGTGTAACGAATGCACGGCTGCAATTTTCGACGGATTTGCACGAAAATTTACATGCACATGCTCCAAGTTAGCAATAAGACCAAGTCCGACTTTGCATTTCCCAACTCCCATCGATAGTGGAAATAATCGATTTTTTCATGCTTCTACGTCAATTTTCATGTAGTTTCCGGCCATTTTCTACTGGCCAGAATGAGAGCCTATACCTGACTGCCACGAATAAGCGGGAAGATTAAAAAAAAAATCGATAGCTGCATACGTCACAAGTGGGAAAAATTTAAATCTGCATGGCACTTTACTCCAATTGGCTAATTCGCTTGCTTAAACAGGAAGGGCAAAAATATTTTAAGTCAAGTGATAGCGATTGCTGTATGAGTCGTACGATTTTTTAATCAAGCACGGGCAACGCCGGGCCATGCTGCTAGTATTATTTAAACAAGTTTCCTTATTTTACTGCAGGTATAACAGGGTAACAACTAACACAACAAAAAAATGCAAATTCCTTACTACAAATGAAATACAGTTAAAATGGCAAATTATTTAATGAGACACTTGTTTCTGCTTATAGTTTGACAACTTCTCCACATCAAGTGAAATATTTGTCGGCAACAGGAGCAAAACATCATCCAGGTGGTCATCAGCCAACCTTGTTCGAAAAAAACGATTTAATATATTTCATTTTCGAAAAAGTTCTTCACAAGAATATGTACTTCCAAATAATGATGCCATTCAATAGGCTTTTATAATTTCCTCTTCGATAAACATATTTCTTGTAGAAGTCAGCAGTGGATTCGCAATTACATTTTGATTTAAAAAATTCGTCGCATTGCAAGTTGATTAACTCCAGCTGATATGTTTCTGCCACTTGTTCCACTTATTAATTAAATAATTTGTGTCCAGGTGTTAAAGATGGCGGGCCGGACAAAATCCTTCGCGGGACGGATGTGGCCCAGGAGTTGCCGACCCATAGTTTAGGTAGAATAGCGAAAAGCAATCACCATGAAAGTATTTATAGAATTTAATTTATTTATAGGGATTTAACTTTACGGTGGTGGGAAAGGGACTGAAACCGAGATGCCAGGTCATGACCAGTAATATTCGGACATGAAAGTAAAATTAGGAGGTTTCCGGAAACAGTTCTCAAAGACGATGTTCACGCAAGCAATTGAAAAATTGCCTGAACTTGACTCTCAAGAAACTTCTCTTAATACCCGCTAAGTGGCGTTGTATATAAATGTATAACAGGAAATGGCATAAAATTTGTCCTCTTATTGCTCTCCGTAAAAATAGGATGCGGTAGCGACAAGAGCCGTCTAGTTTCACCTTCGAGGAAGCATCTTGGTCCCAGGCAAACAGAGATCTTAGTCCTTAGACTGTAGTGGGCTAATTAGCCTGCGGAGTGCTAATTAGACTGTTCTGGGCTAATTAGACTGTGGTGGGCTAATTAGCCTGCGGAGGGCTAATTAGACTGTTGTCGTCTAATTAGACTGTGGAGGGCTAATTAGACTGTGGTGGGCTAATTAGACTGCGGAGGGCTAATTAGACTGTGATGGGCTAATTAGACTATGGTGGGCTAATTAGCCTGCGGAGGGCTAATTAGACTGTGGTGGGTTAATTAACCTGCGGAGGGCTAATTAGACTGTTGTCGTCTAATTAGACTGTGGAGGGCTAATTAGACTGTGGTGGGCTAATTAGACTGCGGAGGGCTAATTAGACTGTGATGGGCTAATTAGACTATGGTGGGCTAATTAGCCTGCGGAGGGCTAATTAGACTGTGGTGGGTTAATTAACCTGCGGAGGGCTAATTAGACTGTTGTCGGCTAATTAGACTGTGGAGGGCTAATTAGACTGTGGTGGGCTAATTAGACTGCGGAGGGCTAATTAGACTGTGATGGGCTAATTAGACTATGGTGGGCTAATTAGCCTGCGGAGGGCTAATTAGACTGTGGTGGGTTAATTAACCTGCGGAGGGCTAATTAGACTGTTGTCGTCTAATTAGACTGTGGAGGGCTAATTAGACTGTGGTGGGCTAATTAGACTGCGGAGGGCTAATTAGACTGTGATGGGCTAATTAGACTATGGTGGGCTAATTAGCCTGCGGAGGGCTAATTAGACTGTGGTGGGTTAATTAACCTGCGGAGGGCTAATTAGACTGTTGTTGGCTAATTAGACTGTGTTGGGCTAATTAGTGGTGGGCTAATTAACCTGCGGAGGGCTAATTAGACTGTGGTGGACTAATTAGCCTGCGGAGGGCTAATTAGACTGTGGTGGGCCAATTAACCTGCGGAGGGCTAATTAGACTGTTGTGAGCTAATTAGACTGTGGCGGGATAATTAGCCTAAGGAGGGCTAATTAGACTCTGGTGGGCTAATTAATCTGCGGAGGGCTAATTAGACTGTGGTAGGCTAATTAGATTGTGGTGGGCTAATTGGGCCTCTAACCCCAAACTAAAAAGACCTCCTGTCTAACTTAGAGAAAAGCAATGATAATTTTGAGGAAATAACCCGATGAAACTTTAAAACCTCAGTTGAACTTTGAGTCGCGTTCTAAGCCCAATTCAGACCAAAAGACCGATTTGAGCCGAAATTGCAATTCAGGTCGAAAACTGAGTTCTTCAAATCACAAACTCTGCGGAACTTCACACTTGAATTCTGATTCGTTGGTATTTTGAAGAAATAAAATTGATTACCTCAATTCGCAAAGTTTTGGAGATATTTTAAACAGAAATTTTTAAAAAATCACAAAGTTTTGTGTTACTTTAATCACTATTTTTTTCTGTTATTTTAAAAATTGAATTTTTCACTGTTCCCTCCTCATCTGGTCACAAATTCCAATACCAGATTTTCAAGCAACAGATGAAGGGCAGATTTTCAACCCGGGATCATCCTGGTTCCCAAAAGGTATCATATGTCGATTTAGATCAAGTGTGACCCAAGTTAGATAGGTTAGAGACACGCGGATGGACAGACAGAATTTAGATTAGAAAGCTTTAAATGATTCCCAGATTTTGACTAACAATGCACATCAGCCTTGTTTTTAAAACGCAACTCCTTTCTAGAGAATTCCTTGTAATCACTGTCACTTCACAAAGACGAGTTGAAAAATGGATTTAGAACCACGTAATAAATGGAAGGACTGTTCATTTCTTTATCCATTCGCTGTTCACTGACGCAGTGCGTCATCCTAATTTCACCAGAAGGGAAGAAAATCAAAACCAGTTAAAAATAAATAAATAAATAAATACATTAGGAGGAGTATTCCTTTAAATCTGCGTCCTCCCCCTTATTATTGCAACGTCTTTGTTTATTCATTTATTTGCTTTGGTTAATATTTTTTCTTTCATTTTTTTTTAAACAAAGCCAACTCCCCTTCTCTCTTAAAAGCAGACGATAACTTTTTTCTTCCAGAAAAGCATGTCGTCGTGTCACCCTTTTATTATCTAGAGCAAGAGATAAAACTCTTTTCAGAAGGCGTCTCTCCCCTGGTGAGGATAAAATGAAGGAAAGGAAAGCAAGGAATTTTTATTTTTATTTATTTATTTTTATCGTCTTTGTTCAACTTGAAAAGTGTGTCATGAAATGATAGAAGGGAATGACTAACAATGCAAACTAAGGTTAGACGCACCAACATTGTTCTCTATACTACCTTTTAGTTCTTTCTTATTCAAGAAATTATTACTACTTTTTTAAAAATAATGAAAATAACGTGTAGTCACAGTGAAAGATTTCATGGTTTCGCTATTTGAATTTCCTGATGAATCCTAATTCTTAAGTTTATAAATAGTCTCCTTGTGAATTCAATGGCGATAAAATACCAGCGGAAATCTCTCTATCGTAATGTTAAATATTTGAGCTTGACAATTTTAAATAGGGCAATAATAATCATAAGTATGAATATAGGTCATTACTTAAAGAAGTAAGAGGGTATAAAAGAGAAGATTTAAAACTGACATGTTTTTCTATTTCACTGAAGCAGTCGTTATATCCATATGAGGATTATCGCCTCCCCTATCTTTTTTCTTTCGCCTGCCTTCTTTCTTTCTTTCTTTCTTTCTGTCCTTCTTTTTCTCGTCTGCCTGTCTTCTTTCTTTCTTTCTTTCTTTACCTAGCTGCCTTTTTTCTGTCTTTCTTTCCATCGCCTTCTTTCTTTCTTTCCCTCGCCTGCCTACCATCTTTCTTTCTTGCTTTCTTTTTTCTTTCTTTCTTTCTTTTTTCTTTCCCTCGCCTTCTATCTTTCCTTCGCCTTCTTTCTTTCTTTCTTTCTTTCTTTCTTTCTTTCTTTCTTTCTTTCTTTCTTTCTTTCTTTCTTTCTTTCTTTCTTTCTTTCTTTCCCTCGCCTTCTTTCTTTCTTTCTTTCTTTCCCTCGCCTTCTTTCTTTCTTTCTTTCTTTCTTTCTTTCTTTCTTTCTTTCTTTCTTTCGCCTTCTCTCTCTCTTTCTTGCTTTCTTTCTTTCTTTCTTTCTCCTGCCTTCTTTATTTCTTTCTTTCTTCTTTCTTTCTTTCTTTCTTTCTTTCGCCTTCTCTCTTTCTTTCTTTCTTTCTTTCTTTCTTTCTTTCTTTCTTTCTTTCCCTCGCCTTCTTTCTTTCTTTCTTTCTTTCTTTCGCCTTCTCTCTCTCTCTCTCTCTTTCTTTCTTTCTTTCTATCTTTCTTTCTCTTGCATGAGAGTTATAGCTCTGAGTATATAATCATACCCCCCTAATATTTATATGTACATAAAACCCGTAAAAATGACATACGGTCATTTATGGAAACAACAAAACAAGCAATATTTATTATCTTGTCGTTATGTAGTGTTGCAGAAACGAGAGATTGTAATACTGAGTAAAATTATGAATTTGGGGTCAAATCTAGATTAAACATGGATTGGAATCCGACAGAATGGTAAGATAAAGAAGAAATAAAGTTTATACCATCTATCTCGTTTTTTAAAAAAATTATAAATGTGTTTAATGTGTGCCGAGATCATTTTTTTAGTTGAAAGTACAAGATGTGAAGTATTGAGATGTTGATATGCCGTAAAAAAACAATAACAAACAAAAAATCAAAAAGATACTTTTTTTGTTAAGCGTTTCACCCCAAGCAAGGCGGGAAGCCACTAGCACGCAAGGGGTTACAGAGATTTGGAGCGAGAGCAAATAGGAGTGATAGAGGTTTGGATGAAGAGAAGGATAGGGGATAGATCTTTTTTTTAGTTAAGCGTTTCACCCCAAGCAAGGCGGGAAGCCACTAGCACGCAAGGGGTTACAGAGGATTTGGAGCGAGAGAAGATAGGAGTGATAGAGGAAAGGATGAAGAGAAGGATAGGGGATAGATCAAGGCATCTGGAGACGTCGATTGACATTACATTTGAATAGTTGGAGATTATAGCTATCAGGGAAACAGGAAGACAGCAGGGAGGTCCACAGGCGAGAAGTGCGAGACATGAAGCTATTGGAGTAAAAGAGACGGCTACATTTAACAGTTTCGGCAGTGAAAGGGTGCGAGCGAGATGCCAGCCTAGTAGAACACTTAAATTCATGAAGTCTGGGAACCAGCGAATGAAGCTCATCGGAGCGGTTACCATGAAAGTATTTGTAAAAAAAGACAGAGGGAGGCGACGGCACGTCTGTGAGAGAGCGACTGCAGATGAGATGCCAGATCAGGGCCAATTACATTGCATATCAGTCTCTGGATCTTATCAAGAATCTTGAGACAAACAGAAGGGGCACCGGACCATATATGGCAGCAATACTCCATTCAAGGACGAATGGTTGATTTGTAGATTTGAAGGATCGATTCCGGCGAGAAAAATTTCCTGGCGCGGCACAGGGAGCCAACTTTCTTTAAGCGCCGCTAACTTACCAAAAAGTCGAGACATTTGACTAAATAGATTGAACAGTGCGACTTTTTAACAATCTAATTCACTAGATTATAAATCTTCCTTTTATTTTTCTCTTGATATATATTAGTCATGTTTGTTCAAATTTATTCAATGTAATTCATATTTTTTTTATTTTTTCTATAGTTCTTTGTTCCTGTTATTATTGTTTATTTAAAATATTTGTTGACGCATACATAGCTGTATTTAATTAATTCATCATCTCACCCAGAGTTTCCCAACTTAGGGGATATCACCCTCTGGTGGGCGATTACAACAGTTGGTTGGGCGATGAGCAACTATACAGAAAATGGTGGGCCATTGAAAATTTTCGTAGGCGATATATGAATTTGAGTATTAAAAACGTATTTTAACTTATGCTACACGAAAAAATATACAAAAAAAATGCAAGAACCTGTATCAAAAAAGGCCCTAATAACTCACATTCCTAGATAAGATATAAATATCTGCACAAACAAAGAATATTTTATTATTTTCTATGGTTTTGAGAAGGATCATTAACATCCAGATAGTTCTTTAGACGAAATAAATTTGGGGGAGAATATAAATCAGACAAAGGAAGACAAAGAACAAAATTCCCAGTAAAATTAAGAAGTAACGTTTTATCTATATAACATTGTGATTGCATGCGTACTTGTGTGGTGTCCGGCGTATACTGATTTTAAATAAGCTGATTTAAGTGAATAAGATTTTAAAATACGAGTTGTTTATGAAGTAAGTATTTTTTATTTTATCTTTCTTCAAGCATACAATTTTTTTAATTAATAAATATTTTTAAGTTAAAGACAGACAAAAAGAGATCCCGCTTTGCCGTTTCGTCCAGTTGTTTGTAGCGTAATTATTTATATTTCAGCCTTTTGTAAACAAATAATATTTTAAATATCTAAAAATATTTTTGGCATATTTAAAAAATATTTTCAAGTGAATATGATGTAAAAACATTTTTTGTATATTAAAAATACTATTTGTAAATTAATCTGATTTAAAAATATTTTAATTGAATAATATTTAAAAAATACAAGTCGTTTATACAGTAAGTATTTTTATTTCAACTTTCTTCAAGCATACAAGTATTTTAATTAAAATATTTTAAGTTAAAGAGAAACACAAAGAGATCCCGCTTTGCCGTTTCGTCTAGTTGTTTGTAGAGCAATTATTTATATTTAATTTTCTTTAAACAAAAAATATTTTAAATATTTAAAAACATATTTTCAAGAGGATATGATTTAAAAGCATTTTTTGGCATATTAAAAATATTAACCTGATTTTAAAATTTTTTTATGTGAATAAGATTTAAAAATACGAGTTGTTTATACTGTAAGTATTTTTATTTCAACTTTCTTCAAACAGATTTTTTTATATGTTGAAATAAACTTCAATGTTTTATGACCTATACTGTCAGTGACCCAATGAGTCACGGGTAGTGTAGTTTAATATAAAATTGTTTTTACTTTTGTTTTGTTACATTGACCATCTCGAATTTATCAAAATTAGCCAAGGGTCTGTCAAAACATGATTTACTTGTATGCTTTTTAATATTTACTTTACAGATGGGAGGTGGAAAATGTTTCCATGTGAAAGTGGGTGATGATGTAAAAAAGAAGAAGTTAGGGACTCCTGTTCTAAGCGGTCATATTTACTAGCTGTTGAAGACTGAGGCTTACGGTCGTATCGCATTGAAAATCGGTTCCTTCCCTCATCTTTCCTGCCCTCAAGATGCCCTGTGAAGCTTAAGTTCTACAATACCCCCTTCTTCAATATGTATCCAAGGAATTTCAACTCTCTCTTCCTGATTCTGATTATACGTGTTCTTTTTGTCAACGTTTGGTCCCAATTCCATGGAATCCTCAGTCTTTACCTGTTCGATATCACAAACTCACCCGGGCCGGAACAGAGGATGGTTTTAGCCATAAGAAAAAAATAAAAAATATACTTCATTTTTAAGCAACTCAACATAACAAAAAGCCGATATATTGGATCAACTCGATTGGCTTGGAACGCATGTATAATTGCGACCTCGGATTCTTTACTCATTCAATTCACTTACTTATACTCGTATCTTCTTTATCCTCTTGGTATATTCTTTCATTGTGTTATTATCATTCCAAACTGCTTCAATGTATCTGAAGTAATTTTGTTTCTCTATTTAAAAAGAAAATAATTTATTTCTGTTTTCGTTTATTTATAATTATTTGTTCACACAGACCCAGCTACATTTAATGCATTTGTCAAGAATCACGAGATATACAGCCGGGATTATATTCTTCAGTTTGATACGTTTCGGCGTTGACCATTTGGCGTGGCTGATTCGGCGTCAGAAAAATAATTGAACTATTCGGCATAGCCGTTTAGACGTCAGATTGATTCGACGCCACTGTCTTTGACCGGAGGCACCCCCCGCCAAAAAAAAAAGAATCTTTCAATATGACATTTTATTCATTTAGGGGATTAATGATCCTAACAAAACACTAATGAAATAATGTAAATTAAAAACTTAAATTAAAAATATTTTATTTAAAAAAATTTAAAAACTTAATAAAGCTATTTATCCATTGTGTATCACTGTTTTTTCCACGCTTTGATAAAAAAACATATTTGCTTCCATTTGGAATAAAAAAAAGTTTGACAACTGAAAAATGTGAAACGGCACTGAAGAAAATATAATATAAAAATACCTCCAACTACTCTTTTTCTTAAATATGAAAATGCCTCGAAATACTCTTTTTCTTAAATAATAAAAATATCTCCAACTACAATTTTTTTAAAATATAAAAATGCCTCCAACTACTCTCTTTCTTAAATATAAAAATACCACCAACTACTATTTTTCTTAAATATAAAAATACCACCAACTACTATTTTTCTTAAATATAAAAATGCCTCCAAC
The DNA here is from genome assembly GCA_964036315.1 of Acanthosepion esculentum. Classification (NCBI taxonomy): domain Eukaryota; kingdom Metazoa; phylum Mollusca; class Cephalopoda; order Sepiida; family Sepiidae; genus Acanthosepion; species Acanthosepion esculentum. The sequence goes on along the minus strand of OZ038513.1, from coordinate 64,194,115 downwards.
TACTCTCTTAAATAAAAAAATGCTTTCAACTACTCTTTTTCATAAGTATAAAAATACCTCCAACTACTCCCTTTCTTAAATATAAAAATGCTTTCAACTACTCTTTTTCATAAATATAAAAATACCTCCAACTACTTTCTTTCTTAGATATAAAAATGCTTTCAGCTACTCTTTTTCATAAATATAAAAATACCTCCAACTACTTTCTTTCTTAGATATAAAAATGCTTTCAACCACTCTTTTTCATAATAAAAATACCTCCAACTACTCTCTTAAATATAAAAATGCTTTCAACTACTCTTTTTAATAAATATAAAAATACCTCCAACTACTCTCTTAGATATAAAAATGCTTTCAACTACTCTTTTTAATAAATATAAAAATACCTCCAACTACTCTCTTAAATATAAAAATGCTTTCAACTACTCTTTTTCATAAATATAAAAATACTTCCAACTACTTTCTTTCTTAGATATAAAAATGCTTTGAACTACACTTTTATTTAAAATCGACGAAGTACTAATTTGACTACTAAACGAGAGAGAGAGAGAGAGAGAGAGAGAGAGAGAGACAAAGAGAGAAAGAGAGAGAGAGAGAAAGAGAGAGAGGGAGCAAATTTGACTATAAAGACGATGTAATAATCTGATACTTAATAGTCACCTCTACCGAAAAATTCCCATGTCGAATCTACGAAGCCGTGTCGGCCACGCCGAATCAGCGATTTGAAATTGGCTACGCCGGAACGTCCCATTCCTTATATTCTTAGGAGATCATGCGCCCTAATAGACTAGAGAACTCCTCTTCACACACAAACACAATCTTTCTCCCCCTCTCCCCCCCCTTCTCTCTCTCTCTCTCTCTCTCACGCACACACACAGGAGGCGTGTCAGAAAAGTAACTGGACTTTGTGGGCTGTGTGAGCTAGGAGTGGTATAGGGACTAGCGGGTTGCCTCACCGTGGGATGTATTATCCGGGAAGTATATAACTGCGATTTCACCTCTATGCAGCCATTGTATGTTTTTCCACGTGCTTTCACTAACAGCTTCTTGATTTTAGGCCTTATTCTTGTTCATTGAAAGCCTTCCGCTCCCGGGGTCGTCTTCCACATACTCGCGTTTTCTTTAGAACCTGTTGTGGTACTCGAAAAGCCTGGAGCGTAACGTCGTCTCATCTCCGTACACTTTCCGTAGTAGACCGTGTTTTTATGACAGAGGTCTCTCTCCAGCCGGAACAGAAACTTCAGATTGATTCGATGCTCTTTGGCCATCGATTTGCAGAGAGAAAATGTGAGTTTTTTTAATAAAAACATGTGAAATCACGGCTATATAATTACCGGATGTTACGTCACACGTTGACACAACCCGCTCAAACAGCACACTAAGTCCTGTAACTTTTCTGACCCATCTCGTATAAATAGATATAGAGATTGCCTGAAGATTGCGTTCAAGCATGAAACAGACTGTCGCCGCTCTGTATTGACCTCAGTGTCCATTTTTCTACTCCCTCTCTCTCTCTCTCTCTCTCTCTCACACACACACACAAACGTATATATATATATATATATATATATATATATATATATATATATATATATATATATAATAAAAAGGCTTAAACACTAATATTCCCTGGTCATAATCTATTATAAATTTTGACCATGGAATATTAGTGTTTAAGCCTTCTTATTATATCCTTACTCTGTCCTGGACATTGAGTTCTACCTGGATTCTATCCTCTTGGAATTATTTTTTTATACATATATATATATATATATATATGTATATGTATGTATGTATATATATTTATATATTTTAGATATATGTATACATATGTATGTGTATATTAACCACTAATATTAACAATTATCTATCTATCTATCTATCTATCTATCTATATATATATATATATATATATATATATATATATAGAGAGAGAGAGAGAGAGAGACAGAGAGAGAGACAGACAGACAGACAGACGTAATGGACAGCGGCTTGGATTGAGGAATCGGAGAGCTGAGTTCGAATTCCAGTCGAATCCATTACATTCTATGTGCTAATACCCTTGGGAAAGGTATGAATCCTCTTCTCCCTCCAGCTATGGGTTAATAGCAGGACAGACTGACTGTGTTCTATAGCTTTGGATAGCAACTGGTCTAGGAGAAGGACAAATCGGAATACAAAACCTGCGGAGGGTCGTTTGTGGACCTTGTGGTTCGTAGTGCACCAGGTGTCTGTATTCGGTCCTTCAAAAAGTGTGGATGGTTCTGCACAAAACCTGCACCACTATAATTAAATCATATGTAGTGGGCTGTCGGTTTTCTAGGAACTGAGTCGAGTGTATATATATATATATATATATATATATATATATATATATATATATATATATATATATATATATATATTAAGACATTTTTCATGTTTATACGTTCTTTTTATAGTTACAATTATTTAAGTAAATGCATTTACCGGCCTGAATATCCGAGAAATTTTCATAGAAAATATGTATCCTCCAACAGGAATCGAACCTGTATCCTATACGGAACCGTCATTAGCCTGACGTGCTTTTACCAGTTCGGTTAGCAAGGTTGATTTTACTGTAACGTATAAACATAAAAAAACATATCTTAAAATAATTGTCGGACTTTGTCCATTTCATAATGTATGACGTCACTTGTTTACATTTGGATACGCATCGAGCAGATATGAATGTCTGATAGAAAATCATGGAGAATTGTGGTTTAAAAACAGTAAAATTTACCTTGCTAACTGAAACGCTCCTCTGTGGCTCAATCGGTAAAAGTACGTCAGGCTATATGACGGTTCCGTATAGGATACAGGTTCGATTGCTGTCGGAGGGGACATATTTTCTTTGAAAATTTCTCGGACATTCAGGCCGGTAAATGTTGTTAATACTGTTTATTATAAACAGAGCAATATTAGCCATGCTGATGGCGGACCTTAAAATTTCTCTACGAGAGCAGTTTCGTTTTGGAGGCTTTAGCATTTGCAAGCCATTTCCTGATCCAGTTAACAACTATAAGAGTGAGAAAGATAGAGAGATTTTACATCAATTCGTGCTTCCAGCTTCCGAAAAGGCAAGAACTCGCTTCTCCCTTTTCTTCGCAAAAGTTGGTTGATAGTGATGAGATTGGGTAGCTTACCATCCCGCGTAAAACCACTCTCGAAAATCTATTAAAATCTATGCCAGTAATTAAAACACAGCTGTTACACTTGTTGTCAACCTTGACAGGGTCCAAGAAAAGCATGCCCTCAAATAGACGCGTTTGCCTTTGTCTATTTATGAGCAAGACATGTTTATTTTAACTGTAGATTAAACGTCTCTGATCATCGTGCCGTAGAAAGCAGTCGGTATGCCTTCGGCCTCTTTTTCTTTCCTTGCCGATTGGCAACAGACAATTTACCGGAACATGCCACCACCAGTGAGCAATTACCTATTGATGCACTTCACAGTGGACGGAAAAGCAGGAATGAGCGCTTTATTACGCGAGGGGAGGTCATCAAAAGCGTATTATGTTTGCCATACATCCGTCCAGATGTGGCCAATACACCGCACTTTCAAACAAACGTCTTTTGCATACATTTCACAAAGCGGTCGGCGCATTAAACCAAGTTTCACACGGCCACTGAATTTTACTTCGATATCACAAAATCTTTCTTTTTTTTCCTTTCTTTATCGTCACTTCTTTTCATTCTTTCTTCATTTCTCTTTTATTTTCTTACACTTTTCTTCTTTCCTTGACAATTTCTTTCAGAATTTCTTTCGTTCAGCTGTTCTTTCTCCTTTCTTGTTCCTTTTTATTTTTCATTTTGCTTTCTGTTTTCTTTCTTTCTTTTTTATTCTTTCTTTCATTCTTTTGATTCTGTCTTTCTTTCTTTTTTCTTTCTTTCTTTCTTTCTTTCTTTCTTTCTTTATTTATTTAGCCCGCCTTCTTTCTTTCTTTCGTCGCCTTCTTTCTTTCTTTCGTCGCCTTCT
>OZ038513.1:64137618-64185118 GCA_964036315.1 Acanthosepion esculentum | reverse complement strand
TAGCAACAATGCCTAATTATAGAAACACTAGCAACAATGCCTATTTACAAGGTGCGACGGATGAATTGTCGTCTAAATTAGTAACAACGACTATTTATAGGCAAATTAGCAACACTGCCTATTTACAGGGTACGATGGGTGAATTGTCGTCTAAATTAGCAACAACGCCTATTTGCAGAAAAAAATTAGTAACATTGCCTATTTACAGGCTGCGATGGATGAATTGTCGTCTAAATTAGTGACAATGCTTGTTAATAGAAAAATTAGCAACAATGCCTATTTACAGAGTGCGATGGGTGAATATATATATATATATATATATATATATATATATATATATATATATATATATATATAGTGCGATGAATAAATTATCTAAAAGACACAAAAATGAAAATAATACTAATATCTCATTTTAACAGATATATTTACACAAAAATATCTTGAAATAGTACAGAGTAAATTTATTCTATAAAATCCCCATTGGCTTCAGCCAAGGCCTCCAGTCGACTTCGGAATCTCCTGCCTCTCTTCTGGACGGTCTCTTTGTTTAAGTTGGTGAATGCTACCATAATCGTTGCCTTCAGTCATCTTTGGTGTTACAAGGAGTTTTGTTGGTTTCCCGCTCAGTTCTATCCCACACATAATAATCAAGAGGGTTGCAGTTTGGGGAGTTAGGTGGCCAGATGTAAGGGGTAATGGTGATCGCAGAAATTGTCTGACGGCAATGACTTGGTTCTCCTACTTGTGTGATATGGTGCAGAGTCCTGTTGACGGACATAGTATCTTCCAGCAGCCACCCTCTTGATCCAGGGCAGCACTAGTTCTTCAAGGCACTTGATGTAGCCCTCCTTGTCGGATCTGAGGCCCCGTGACAAGATATATGGAGGCATGACGTCGCTCTCACTAGTGATCACTCGAAACACCATAATGTGACTGGATATATCTTCCAACAGTTTTCAAATCCTCTGCAATATGCCTCAGATTGATACCCAAACACTCTGAAATGTCCATATTGGAGCTTTCGGCTCGAATGCCAACCAGTACTGCATGCCATTTCCAAATTTCTGGCAGTGTTAATTGCGTCATGATGCTACTTTTATTACAGACGGTGACCAACTGTGCAGTCGACAAATAAAAAAAACAATCAACGCACTTACGCGAAATTAAAATTGTAAAATTGCGAAAATTTACCCATCGCACTCTCTCTCTCTCTCTCTCTCTCTCTCTCTCTCTATATATATATATATATATATGAAGAAATATACTCTTAAGGTGTGCTATATTTATGGGATAAAGTGCTTAATATCAGAGATAGAACGTGTGTAAATATAAAAGTGAACATTGAAGTCAACACTTAGAGGCGACAGGCTGTTTCATGCTAGACGCAATTGTCAGGGAGTGTTGGGTTTCTTCTCGATTATTTAAATATATGGGTCAGTGGTGCATTGTGGGTAGTCCATTCTGGCGGTTATTTTGGCTGGAGTGGTTTGTTTGTTTATTTATTTATTTATTTATTTATTTATTTGTATTAATTTAGGTTAATTTTTAATTAGTTCTATTTATTTTCATTTTTTTATTTTATTTTATATATTTGTTCATTCTTTTCGGTTTTCAATGTTTTATTAACGCGTGTGTAAATATAAAACTGAACATTGAAGTGAACAGGCCTGACGATTGCGTCTAGCATGAAACAGCCTGTCGCCTCTAAGTGTTGACTTCAATGTTCATCTTGACATATATATATATATATATATATATATATATATATATATATATATATATATATAGGGACCATATCTTCATTCACATATGTTTCATTAAATAATATAAATATATTTTGTGTATATACTTTTATAATAGTATTTTCTAGTACTCTAATCTGTTTCTTGATGTTAAGTTGAAATTCATCAAGGAAGTACCGTATTTTTTGTTAACCCGAGTACTTTCGATCTCCTCCGAGCTCAGCTGCAGGCGGAAATGCGAAGACACACTTAATGTAACTGTCATCGTTGTTATGGTGCGTTTGTAAACACTCGTGAACGTGCACTGTTATAACTATTTCTAAATTATCCGTCGTAGGTAAATTGTTTTGTAAACAAGCGTCCACGATTCAAGGGAGGTAAGCAGATATTATAAATTGCAACATTGTTTATATATATATATATATATATATATATATATATATGCGTAATATTATGCGTAAGGATTTTCCCTCGCCACATCATAATAGTTCATTAATTTATTCTTTTAAATGTAGTTGCGGTTCGACTACATAGGGAGAACGACGCAAAGGCTGGATATTAGAATAAAACAATACGTTCCAGCGAAAATCCGAAACCTTAAGTACACTCCCTCTGATATTTTGACCAATACATACGGGTCTTCCATCGCAGAACACTTTATAAATAGCCATAATTGTGCTGTTAGTTTTAGTGGTGACGCTTTTACCATCCTTATCAAGTCCCACTCAAATTACCACCTAAAAGTGTTAGAGGCCATCTATATTCTCTCATTAAAGCCTTCTCTTTGTAAACAGAAGGACTTTGTATTAGACTTCCAACTAATTAACATTTAAATATTTTTTTCTTTTCTCTAACGAATAAACTTTGTCCATTGTTCTTTTTTTATTATTATATAATTTACTCTATTTACCTCGATTTATATCTGTTGAGCGAGTTACGAAATCGGTTAGCTAGCCAGTTTTTCATTTTTACTTTTTATTATCATGAGTGGCAATAAGAAAACTAATTTTGTTCATGGCAGTCATATATAATGGTGGAGTAATGGATAACGGCTTGGATTGAGGAATCGGAGAGCGTATTCGAATTCCAGTCGATTCCATTCATATATAACGGTGGAGTAATGGATAACGGCTTGGATTGAGGAATCGGAGAGCCGAGTTCGAATTCCAGTCGATTCCATTACATTCACTTACGTGCTAATACCCTTGGGAAATGTGTGAATCCTCTTCTTCTCCCTCCAACTATGGGTAAATAGCAGGACAGACTGGGTTCTATAGCCTTGGATGGCAACTGGTCTAGGAGAAGGACAACTCTGAATTCAAAACCTGCGGAGGGTCGTTTGGGGACCTTGTGGCATCCGTTGCACCAGGTCCCTGTATTCGTCCCTCCAAAAAGTGTGGATGGCTGTCGGGCTTTCAGTTTCTGGGAACTGATCTGTCTGACCCTCATTCGACGGGAGAGCGATAATATATATATGCGTATGTGTGTGTGCTGTGCGTACATGTATCAAAATAAAAAGTGTTCTTTAGCAATTATTTTAAAAACAGTGCTCGATCCAGTGTAGAGCATAATATTATAGTTATTTTAAAAAAATATGTATTCATTGCGACTCAGAATTTACCATGTTTCGAAACCAAAACCTAAATTTAAGATTTAGGTTTTGTTTTCGAAACATGATAATTTATGTGTCGTGATGAACACACACACACACACACACACACACACACACACACATATACACACACATATATATATATATATATATATAAGAAAAGACTAAAATGCCAACCAACTTCGCACCCGGGTTTCAACTGTAAGGTTTCCTCAGGCATATATATCTTCTAATGTACAGCCATTTATATCAGGGCTACAGGAATGTAGGAAGCCCATGGCTAGATACAAAGACAAGCTGAAAAGCAACTTGTCAGCAGTCAATATACCCCATAACACCCTTGAGCGCTTAGCCTTGGAGCGGGTAGAATGGTGATCAACGTTTTTTAGTGGACTCAGCAATTTTCAATCTGCTTCTCTGAATCATCTTCAAGAAGCGAGAGCAAGATCTAAAAGGTCAGCCAATCCAACAGTTATCTCATCTCATAATCCTCACACTTGCTCCATACGCGGCCTCCTTTGTAAATCACTAGCGGATCTTAAATGCCACTTAAGAATCTCGCACAAAATTTCATAACTGAATCAACTAAGCTGTCAGATCCTCATACTTCTAAACCGACTGGAGAGTCGATTATTATATATATATATATATATATATATATATATATATATATATGTATATATGTGTGTGTGTGTGTGTGTGTGTGTGTGTGATTAAAACGTGCTAGATTATGTGTTATTGAGCCTATCTGAAACATTTTCAAGCAAGGTTATAAATAGTTAACAATTCGAATTTTGATTTTCTAGGCAGGAAAACATTGCTCTTTTAAAGGGGGCCTAACTTTCCCATTGTCTTTTAGTGGTCACTTTTTCGTAAAAGTCCTTTATGTTTTTTCATGTCATATTATATCCAAGTGTTAAGTGCACGAAATCACAAATTAGCATATTGATTCTCTAGGCCGGTAAACCCACATTATTTTGATGAATGGTATCGTACAACCTTACTACCTTGAATTTCATGCCCAACTTTTACCGTGCTAAATTAAGCCTGGTAAATACGAATAACCTGATTTCACCTGATGAAGGTGGCACCAACAGCAGACGGTGGGCACTGATGCGTTTCTCTAGGTTCGTTCTTTGCATCTCAGGATAAAAAAAAGAGCTTCTTGCCTCCGATTAATCTTTCATTCTTTTCGGCTTACTCTTGCTGGTGGGGTGGGGGGTTCAAGTAGATCTTATGCAGATTGTCTTTGAAATAAAAATTGCTATCTAATGCACCGTTCCTTTTCTTTCTTTTTTTGTTCAGGTGTGGATGTGCGGGCGGTTATAGGGGAGGGAAGTGGGATTGACGTGCCGAGTTCAAATTCCACCTGAGGTCGTGGTGCTCACAATCGCGCAAATACTCTTGGGAAAGTGTGAATCCATCTCTTGTATTGAGTGAAATGACATGGTAGATTGGGCACTCAAGTCTTGATTGGAAACAAATCTAGAAGTAAAGGCCGAATCTAAAAGTATTTTCTAGGCAGACACCATTCCAACTTCTTTTCTCTTAAAACGATCGCGCAACCAATTGTACTCTGTGGAACTAATTAAATTTTTTCCATTGCCTCCAATGAATTCTCCGTTCCAGGCTATCATCCTCTTTGCCAAAAAGATTCCAGCATTCACATGCATGGTCTTGGTGTTTACAACCGGGATAGTTTTCCAGTGGCAAGGAGATTGTCACACGAGTCTCTAAACAACTATTTCATGTGCTTTCGACTCTCGTTAATTATCTCATTTTTCCTTTTATCGTTTTCCCTCTCCTCAGGACTGCAGTATATTAGACAAAATTTCTGGCAGTACAGAAGCAACACTCTCTCGTCATCCATTTGCCAATATATTTGTGTCCGGTGATTTCAATGCGCAATTCGACATGTGGCTTAAACATTTTAATGTCACTGATGTTGCCAGTATCAGGCATTCAATTTTTCCATTGCTCAACCCCTTATTCAAATCGTGGATTTCCCTATTCGTTACCCTAATAAAGCTGAGAAACATGCTTCTTTACTTGATTTATTTCTTACCTCCTCTCCTCGCTCTTGTCGAGCCTCGCAACACTGTCCTCTTGGCAACTCGGATCACTCTGTAGTATCCAGAGATGTTTCGTTTCAATCATCTATTAGAAAGGAAAATCTTCTTCATAAGACCACTTTCAGTTGCCAGCACGCTGATTGGAATTCCCTCCATGACTTTCTTCATGACGCCCTTTGGATTGATTAAACTACATATTAAGAATTGCACCACTGAGATTTCTTCTTGGGTCAAAGCCGGCATAGACGCGTTCATTCCAGGATATACCAGCTTGACAGTTCCATGCACAACAGACATAATAAATGTAAATATGCCATCAAGGGAGCTAAATCTCTGTTTGATGAGAGAATGTGGCACCATCTTGCACATAACAACTTTGGCTCTCGTGATTACCGGCGGCTCTGTAATAGCGTGCTGAATAAGAGTAAGTTCTCTATCCCTCCTCTTTTCAATCAATTTGAGGTGTTAACATCTTTTGTTGATAAAGAGAATGTTTGGTCTGTAAATTCCCTTTAAACTCTACTCTTGACTCGCCTGGAGAATCCTTGCTTGACTAATTAGAACGGAGTCTCTGTTGAGTGATATGCATATAACCCTTCTGTGGTTTCTGCTATCATCTCTAATCTGAATCCCCACAAAGTATGTGGACCTAATGGCATATTTGTAATAGTCCTTAAAAGATGTACTCCTGAACTGGCTCACGTTCTATCTACACTGTATAATATATGTCTCGCTCGGTCTTGCTTTCCTGCTTGTTGGAAATCTCCATCTGTTGCTCCTATCTTTAAGAACTATGGTGAACCATCTGACATTTCTATCTTCCCTTCTTTCCCGGCTATACCAGCTTGACAGTTCCTAGCACAACAGACAACTATTCGTGGTTCCACATAATAAATGTAAATATGTCCTCAAAGGAGCTAAGTCTCTGTTTGATGAGAGAATGAGGCAACCTCTAGCACCTGACAACTTTGGCTCTCGTGATTACTGGCGGCTCTGTAATAGTGTATTAAATAAGTTTTCTATTCCTCCTGTCTTCAATCAATTTGAAGTATTAACATCTTTTGCTGATAAAGCTGACTGTTTCGCCTGTAAATTCTCCTTAAACTAAACTCCACTCTTGACTTACCTGGAGTATCGTTGCTTAACTTCTCACTTGGAACTGCGTCTCTGTTAAGTGATGTGCATATAAACCATTCTATGGTTTCTGCTATCATATCTAATCTGGATCACAAACAAAGTATGTGGACCTTTTGGTACCCCTTAAGATGTGTGCTCCTGAACTGGCTCCCTCTAAACTGTATAATAAATGGCTGACTGCCTCTTGCTTTTCTGCATGCAGGAATTCCTTATCTATTGTTCCAGTTTTTCAGAACTCAGGTGAACCGTCTGACCCTTCCAACTGTCGGCCTATTAGCCTTTTAACTCTTTTTGGTAAACTACTGGAGACCTAATCAATGCTAAATTGGTTAAGCAACTCACATCACCGGGCCTTCTTTGTGATAATAAATACAGGCTTTGATTCTCTAGGTTAGCTGTTGATGTACTGACAATAATTGCGGAAAGAGTTTATCAAGCATTAGATAAGAATGGTGAAGCTAGGGTTGTTGCTTTGGGGATCTCGAAAGCGTTCGACAAGATTTGGAATGCAAGTCTTCTCCACATGCTGAAAATTTACGGTGTCTCCACAAAATTTTTTTTAACCTGATTTCTTTCTTATCGAATCGTGAAATAAAAATTAACCTGAACGGTCGCCCTTCTAAATCATTTTGTACTAAAGCAAGTGTTGCCCACCAGTCCTACTTTGTTTTTATTTTTTTTTTTATTAACGACCTTCCTTATGACGGTGTTCAGGGCTACGGCTTGGTCACAGCACCAATTATGAGACGGCGTTCCCGGTCTGCTTCTGATATCAGGTATGGCGGTACTCAGGGTCAATCTCTGTCTGCTGGCTTGGTCAGTATCGATCCAGGTATCAGAGAACAAGCCGTCAGTTTGAAGTTCGGTAAAACGGCAACATGCCCATTATCTTTGATTTACATGTGCTATCCATTTTAGTATTTTTCCTGCTGTTGAACGTCTTCTGGCAGAGTTATTTGCTCACGATTCTGTAGTTCACAATGTTCGACGAAGAATGGCCGTAGCTAAGTAATACAGGTTCCAAAAGCTCAACGCCATTTAACCTCTTCTCAGAAAGCGCGGTCGTATGCAGCTGACAATTGAAATATTTCTCAACGTGTGTGGGTCAATGTATCTCTATCTATAAAAGGCAGGATGTGTGTGTGTATGTAACGAATGTACGGCCGCAATTTTCGACGGATTTGCACCAAAGTTTACATGCACATGCTCCAAGTTAGCAAAAAGGTCAAGACCGATTTTGCATTTCCCAACTCCCATCAACAGTGGAAATAATCGATTTTTTCATGCTTCTACGGCAGTTTTCATGTAGTTTGCGGCCATTTTCTACTGGCCAGAGTGAGAGCTTATAGCTGGCTGCCACGAATAGGCAGGAAGATTCTATTGGCCAGCGTGAGAGCCAACAGCTGACTGACACGAATGTTAACTAGCATGCTAGCATGCAAAAAAAATCGATAGCTGCATACGTCACAAGTGGGGAAAATTTAAATCTGCATGGCACTTTACTCCAATTGGCTCATTCGCTTGCTTAAATTCAACGTTGATTCTGATTCCGCAGAACTGGGTTGGGTGTGAAAAAGTATTTGTTGTTAACATTCTTTTTTCATTCGTTTTTTCCAGTTACGAGTCCTTTTTTAAAGCTGATCGTTTTGTGTTCATTTTGTTTAATTCTTTTTTCGTAACAGATTTAATGTTTAGTATAGAGCTTAGAAAAAATTCGCAATGTGAGATAGGCAAGAAGTAAGGCATGTAGCAACATCAGCACGGCAAAGGGCACTCCTTTAAAGGCAAGGAAGGGCAAAATATTTTAAGTCAAGTGATAGCGATTGCTGTATGAGTCGTACGATTTTTGAATCAAGCACAGGCAACGCCGGACCATGCTGCTAGTGAGACATAAGATACAATAAACTGGTTAAAACCATCCTGAGTATGACGATAAACTAAATCCGCGTCCTAGACGATAAATTACATCCGACAGCCGTCCTCTGTCAAGACCCTTCCCAGGCATTTAAACTTTCGCGTCTGCTTGATTCTAGTGTTCCCAATTCAACCGCACGCTGTAATCCCATCGGCAAGTGCGACACTGGGATCCGGTGACATATTGGGATGGCCAAGGACACATTCCAAAAGCTGGGCAGAGTACTGCGAGACAGCTGGATTTCTTTGGTAACAAAGAAAAGAATACTGAGCTGTTACGTGACATCTGTCCTTCTTTACGGCAGCGAATGTTAGACGATTTACTCAAAGATGAAGAAGAGACACGAGGCGACGCAGAAATGGTCCTACAGAAGGATGCTAAGGATATCATGGGCCGAGAATGGGAGCAATGATGAAATCTTAAAGAGGTTGCAAACAAGGAGGAGGCTTGAACTTAATATCAGGAAGAGATATCAGCGAATGTTGGACGATTACCTCGAAGATGAAGAAGAGACACGACGCGACAGAGATTGTCATTGATTAATGTGGTTTAAATTCAGTTAGCCTCTTCTCATTTGAAACTGAGCAACTTAGACTTGATTATAAGACAGGTGTTTAGAAGAGTAAATTCAACTGCTCGCATTTATTATGCCTCTTGATTCCTAGGGGAACGGAGGGACGCAATCACACCTCTTGAACGGACGCGGTACCGGGCGATCCTCTTCAGCTCGACCCATGTCGTAACGGCTGCCTACACCTCTAAGTCAACACTTCTGCACCAAGTCTGTTTTGGTCGACCCACTTTTAGTTTCCTTGTGGATTCCAGTCAACGGCCTGCCTGGTGACACTGGAAGCATAATTGTGGAGCCGATCCATCTTCTTGATGTCAATCTCAATTGGAGGCTGTCTCGTCTTGTCCCGCCCTTGGAGACAACTTCCGGTCACCTGATATTGAGGATGTTCCTGAGACATCGGTTGGTAAATATCTGGAATTTGTGGGTGTTGGCCTTGGTTACCCGCCAGGTTTCTGAGGCGTAAAGTAGGACCGACTTGACGTTGGTGTTGAAGTTGCGGATCTTGTTGTAAAGTGAGAGGGCTGTTGATCTCCAGATTGGCCGCAAATGTCGGGCTTGATTGATTCGGCGCTTGATGTCTTCATCTGACACCCCCACCATCTTTACTGACGACGCTTCCCAAGTAGACAAAGAGAAATATTTTGCCAAGAGTCACCGGAGGACATTCATTAAAAAATCAGCCGTGTTCTATCGTCTGAATGCATGTGACATTCCACATGACTTCAAACAAAAGGCTAGGAAGGAACTCTGAAAAGAGCAATAACTGTCTGTGGACTTGAGAGATTTATTTTCTTGAAAAATTGTTTCAATAGAAATATTTTATAAATTTCAACCGAAAGCCGTTTTGGCTGCTCTGTCACTAAATACTGAATGTTTCCTTATAAGGAAACGACTAATATAATAAAAATTTAATGAGGAAAAGTGCATCGAGGAAAACGGCGAACAAGTTAATGAATTTGGGCGAAAGGATGACAGTAGGGACAAGGGTGAATGGTACCCTGCCTAGCGTTGCTTAGAGCAACAAGATACAGGAAATAGTGGAGAGCCATGATTCTCCACGTTCTAGAGGGACACGGGACATACATTTCTTTCATAATCGAATTTTCTGCGCTCTACTCTGTTTTTCTGAATACAATTTTCGATCAGAGAAGCTCTGTTATATCGACGTAATAACTATTAAAATAAAAACGAAAAAACAACTATTAGTCAGATATCAGTTACCTCCCTTTATAATTTATCATACGGCTGTTTCTGCCGGCGGCTTGTTAGTTTATCCCAAGCCCCGAATAAACGAAGCAGCCAATGAGAATGAAGAATTACATCCTAGTTCAGTTAACATCTTCGCACGCTGACAAGATTCTGGATGTTGGTATGGTTAAGAGTTAAGTTTCAAACTGCCTGGAGGCGGAAAAAAAATCGAGTATGATTGATTTGGTGTGAAAGAAGAGGCTTTATAATGCAGTGGACAAAAAAATTAAGTCTAGTGGGAGCAACAATACCTTCCTTGGCCTACAACCATAAAAGCCAATTTGTTTTAGGTGTCAATTTGCCCGGCAGTAAAGGAATTAGTATATTTATACGCATTATTAGCATAGGCGTTTCAGATATCAGGGTCCCATATTGCCCGAAACTATTTAACAAAAGGTTTTTAGTTTTTGTTGCATATCAGAATGCAGGACATCGACTGGCGTGTTCTGTTTGTCGATAATCAGTAAATACGCATACCAGCTCGCGCAATATATACGGCCATAAACGGGGCGTCTTAAAAGTGTCTACAGTCAGGGATTTTTGCCAGGAAGATAGAATGCGTTGATCCAAATTTCCAGCTTTTTGAACAAAGGCAACAAAGCAATACGTGCAACTATATCTGCCACCAGTCTGACTTTGGGGGTGGATCTTTGAAATAAACTTTTAATTAATATATTCATGCAGAAAAATCCAGAATTTTTTTTTTTGAATGACTTTAAAAATGCCATGTACGAGAGGGGATCCAAAAATAACCGGAATTGTGTCATATAATTTTATTCATTTATTGTTGCATGTTTATATTCTTATCACCTTCAAAGTATTCTTCATTTGAAGCAATGCACCGATCCAGACGTGTTTTCCACTGTTCAAAGCAGTCCGGGAACTCTTGTAAAATCATGTTTTTTAATGACTCCGTCCTTTTCTTTTAAACATCTTCTGCGTCTGAAAAACATTTTCCTTTGAGGACTTCCTTCATTCGGGGGAATAAAAAAAAACAAACTCACAGACTTGCGAAATCGAGGGAATAAAAAAAAACCGCAGGCTTGCAAAATCGGGGGAATAGGGAGGGTAGGGAGGTGGGGGTCATGCTATTCTTGGTCAGAAACGGTCTCACACTCAAGGCGGTGTCCGCTGCGCATTGTCGTAATGCAACCACCACCCTCCACTTTGCCACAGTTCAGGGCGTTTTCGTCTAAACTTGTCTCGTAAACGCTTCAGGGCTTCCAAGTAAAAAGCCTGGTTAACAGTTTGAGCAGGAGGAACAAATCCTTTATGGAGAATTCCTTTCACATCAAAGAAACAAATCAGTATCGTCTTGACATTGGACTTCACTTGAAGCGCTTTTGTGGGGTCGTGGTGACGTTGGATGCTTCCACTGACTTGATTATTGCTCCGTTTCCGGGTCGTAGCTTTCGTCACCAGTGATGACCTCTGAAAAAAGGTCTGGATCAACTGTTCTTTCAGTTTTACGACAGGCATCCTTTCAACCATGGTAAAAATAGACGAAATGGCATGAAGCAGTTCAAAACAAATGTGAACCACGGAGCTGTACGTCTTCCCACAATGCCACCAGTTACAGACTGACGCCTGAGGGTTGCCTCAAGTGGCATCTAGCAGTTGAAGCCTGAACTAGTGCGAGCTTGTCACAGAGAAAACGATTCCGGTTACTTTTGCCCCCCCCCCCCCAGTACCTTCAGGACACAGGGTCTTCATTTATTCCGTTTCTTTATTGTCTATTAATTGTTATGCTTTATTACGAAAGATAGAATTGATCCCCGTTATTTATCAATGGGGAGGTACATTTTCTTGAATATGGTAATATTAGTCATTTCCTTATAAGGACACATTCGACATTCATTGAACGAACAGCACTGTGGATCGAAATTTATAAAATCTTTATCTTAAAAAATTTCCTAACGGGCCGTGGAACATATGGAAGGGGCTCTGGACCATATAGTACATATTTGGTTCAGGGCGGTATACCATGTGCTACTGCTCAGTAGACATGTTCTACTGGGCCGTGAAACATGATATACTAGACTCTGGACTATATTTTACCGATCTATTACTCATGAAAAGGATCCCCCCAATCAGTGGTTAACTGGGGCAAGAAATTTCAATGCGTCCAAACCAATTCACCACAGAGCAGAGAATCCTTTCTGCCTATTATTAGGATTGGTGCTATTGAACTCCCTAAGAACAACACTCTATGACTTCTTGGACTCATGTTTTCCACTGACATAAAGAGGAGTAACTATATAGGGTCAAAGTTTCGTCTGTAGCAAGGAAGCTTGGCTCATTGTGACGTGCCAAAAAACTTTCCCGTCTTGCACATTTATAAATCTAGCGTTTGTCCTTGCATTAAATACTGTTGCCACATCTGATCTAGTGCTTCTACTGTGCAGTTCGATGTTGTTGACAAAAAAAGGGTCTGCAATACAATCGATCTTGACCAGGCATCTCGTTTTCAGTTACTTTCTCACCGACGTGATGTGGCTTCCTTCTGCCTGTTCTACAAATATTTTCATCGTAACTGGTAGGTTTTTACCTGGTGCCCCCGACTACATGAATTTAAACGTGCTACTAGATTGGCAGCTAGGTCTCACCGTTCTACTGCTGAACTAACTAGATGCAACCGTCATTTCTACCCTAACAGTGTTTTTTTTCTCGCACTCCCCACCTGTGGAATTCCCTTCCGATTTTTGCTTCCTGATAACAAAAATCTTCAAGAGTGTAAATGCAATCATATTCTGTCTTCTTGATGTCCGTTTCTTTTCTACCCTTTCTTCACTTCTCCGCATTTTCAATTTTCTCATTCACTTTCGCTCCCCGGGATCACCTGCGATCTAGTGGCACTCTCGCTTTGCTTGGGGTAAAATGATTTTAAAATAATTATTAAATCCCCATCCTGAATTTTCATGGGGAGTCAGGGTAAGTGCCATCACTGCTTTCATTCCGATCATAATTTCTGTTTAGGAAAAGTTTATGGACGTGTGGATCGGCAGGAAGCATTATTACAAGAATAAAATTAAATCGTGTTTAGACAGATTGCAATATCTTAATCTAAAAGAAAACTAATATTTTTTGCATTAGCTCCGATTCAAGTGGAAATCTCATTATTAACAAGAATTTAAGCGTTTTACTAGGCTGGCATCTCGCTGTCACCCTTTCACTGTCGAAACTGTTAAATGTAAACGTCTCTTCTACTCCAATAGCTTCATGACTCACACTTCTCACCTGTGGAACTCCCTCCCCTCTTCCTGTTTCCCTGATAGCTATAATCTCCAACTTTTCAAATGTAATGTCAATCGACGTCTCCAGATGCCTTGATCTATCCCCTATCCGTCTCTTCGTCCTTTCCTCTATCACTCCTATTTGCTCTCGCTCCAACTCTCTGTAACCCCTTGCGTGCTAATGGCTTCCCGCCTTCCTTGGGGTGAAACACTTAAAAAAAAAACATAAAAAGGTTTACTTAGCTGTAAAAAGGTTATTTTCGGGTTTTTTCCTGTTACTTTGTATCATATGAGGTTGCATGACACGACAGCTTTTTGTTATCGCAATAGCCATTATTTATACATGAACTATGGCCAAAAAGATTTGTCATTGCTAAATTAGCAGTCATTGTAATCGTATTTTCTTAAGCATTTCACCCCAAGCAAGACGGTAGTGCCACTAGCATGTATGAACAATTGGCTTTAACGGATCGCTCCCCCCCATAGTCCGTTGATGAGAGGTTTGACTGTAATTATTACAAACAGAACTCCGAAAACAAAAACTTACAGCGCAGCGACACAGAAGTGATCTATCTATCTATCTATCTATCTATCTATCTATCTATCTATCTATCTATCTATCTATCTATCTATCTATCTATCTATTTCAATTAGTTCATATCTATCTATCTATTTCAATTAGTTCATATCTATATATCTATCTATCTATCTATCTCAATTAGTTCATATCTATCTATCTATCTATTTATCTATCTCAATTAGTTCATATCTATCTATCTATCTATCTATCTATCTATTTATCTATCTTTCAATTAGTTCATATCTATCTATCTATCTATCTATCTATCTATCTATCTATCTATCTATCTATCTATCTATCTTTCAATTAGTTCATATCTATCTATCTATCTATCTATCTATCTATCATTTAATTAGTTCATATCTATCTATCTATCTATCTATCTATCTATCTATCTATCTATCTATCTCAATTAGTTCATATCTATCTATCTGTCTATCTATCTATCTATCTATTTCGATTAGTTCATATCTATCTATTTCAATTAGTTCATATCTATCTTTCTATCTATCTATCTATTTCGATTAGTTCATATCTATTTCAATTAGTTCATATCTATCTATCTATCTATCTATCTATCTATCTATCTATCTATCTATCTATCTATCTATCTATGTGTACGTGTGTTTATATATACTTTATTGCATTTAGCAGCAAGAAAGCGTTAATTTTTTCTTTGCTTTGGCTTATACAAAAGCCGACTGATTTATACAAATTTTGCACACACTGAAACACCCGAATTCACACAGATTTACGGCCATATTCATCGTTTTCTGTTTTTCGATACTGTATTTCTTTCCCGCCCATATTGACATATCACAGCGCCTGCGCATTTGTCCACGCATTGCCGACGCCGCCATTATTTCTTCACTTTCATTGACCTGCAAGCTTACGATCCATCAAATTACATATTTTTGCAATAAAACCGGACATATAATATTTAATCTGCCCTGTTCCCGCTCTTCTCTCCTTTTTTTCCCTCCCCACTTCCTTTCCCTTGTAGCAAAATCACCATTAAGAAAACCGGCACAACAATATCGAAGGATCTAGTTTCATCGCATTTTGCCAGAGGAACGTTTCGCGTTATCGATTTTCATTTCCAATATCGAAACTCCATTGAGCAAACAATAGGGAATCGTTTACAAAAGAAGGTGGGACACATGATACAAATGCGACCACCGATAATCCGACATCCTCCTTCCAGTCGACAATATTGGATCCTAGCGTTTTTATTCGTATTTAATGTTTCATGTTACGATGTTTGATGTTTTTAAACAATTTTACTTGCATTTTACTATTTTTGTTTCTCTCAGTCAATGTCACACGTTCAAATTCTAGACCTTTTTCTATGTGCCGTGTCCCTGCAGATCGTGGGCGATCATAGCTCTCCACAATTTCCTCTCCTTTGTAGATCTTAGTAGATTTTCTCTTTTCACTATTTCTCCTAATTCCTATTCTGCCATCCATTTACACAAAACACCCCTACCTCTTCCATCTTCTTCTCGTATTTGACGTGTCCCTGCAGATCGTGGGCGATCATAGCTCTCCACAATTTCCTCTCCTTTGTAGATCTTAGAAAGATTTTCTCTTTTCACTCTTTCTCCTAAACCTTTTCTGCCATCCATTTACACAAAACACCCCTTCCTCTTCCATCTTCTTCTTGTATTTGACGTGTCCCTTTAGGACGTGGGCGATCATAGCTCTCCACAATTTCCTCTCCTTTATAGATCTTAGTAGATTTTCTCTTTTCACTATTTCTCCTAATCCCTATTCTGCCACCCATTTACACAAAAATCATCCTCTTCCACCTTCCTCTTGTATTTGACGTGTCTGCTCAGGACGTGGGCGATCATAGCTCTCCACAATTTCCTCTATTCAGTAGATGTTAGTAAGTTTAGTCATTTCGCTATCTCTACTAATTCCTGTTCTGCCAGCTATTTACATAAGCTTCTCTTCCTCCTCCCCATCTTATTGTCTTTGACGTATCCCTTCAGGACGTGGGCGATCATAGATCTCCACAGGTTACTCTACTCTGTAGCCATTAGTAAATGTAGTCTTTTCGCATACATCTAATTCTTGTTCTGACAGTTAATTACATAAGCTTGTCTTCCTCCCCCTCTTCTTGTATTTGACGTGTCTCCTCAGAACGTGGGCGATCACAGCTCTCCACAATTTCCTCTCTTCAGTAGATCTTAGTAAATTTAGTCTTTTCGCTATCTCTCCTAATCCCTGTTCTGCTACCCATTTACACAAAACTCCTCCTCCTCCTCTTCCAGCTTCCTCTTGTATTTGACGTGTCCCTTTAGGACGTCGGCGATCATAGCTCTCCACAAGTTCCTCTCTTTTGTAGATAGTTACAATACTTCATGTCAGAAAATATAGACAGATCGTGAAAAAGGCCGTAGCGTCCAGTGGCCGAAACGTCGTGAATATGGCAATAAAGATGAGGACAACAGTCCGAACGACGTAAGTAGTATAAATAGTTACAACACTTCATGTCAGAAATATAGACAAATAGAAAATGGAAGATTGTGTTGCGCACTCTATAAAGTAATTAACATTCTATGGCCTTTTTTTTTTTTTTTTTTTAAATATGTACACTCTTTTAAGTTACCACAGAACCAAATCCAAGAAAATTGCATTTTCAGATGGTATTAATAGTTGTAGAGTCAAATTGACTATTCTGTCGAAATCTGGGTGTGTTACGGGAACTCCTGGGCTGGCTAATCGCCGAAATGTGTTCTCTTCAACAGATGAGCTGTATTAGCTGAAAATCTTCTGAGGATTTAGTCTCGGAAAAAAATGTCGTACGCTGTGCTGTGTGGTAGAAATTTTAGCCTAAACACGAATTAAAAAAAAAAAGAAGAAAACCGATCAAAAAATGTAACTCGTGATTTGGGGGGGGGGGGCGTTAACAGTTTGAATGAAGGGTGGCCCTGAAAAGCAGCGTTTTTGCGTTCTCAATCTTGCAAGGAAGAAACCTCTTCCCTGGACCGTCATAATAATAATAATAATAAACGATAATTTTTATTTATAATATATATATATATATTTTATAATTCTAATAATCTTTTGCGTTAGATTTCAACTCTCTAAATTGTTTGTACGCTGTTTTTTTACAGACATTAAATTTTGCCTTTGTTTTTTGCGCAAAATGTAAAAAATCATTTTTTTTTCGATTTTTCACCTTCAAGGTTGTAATGTTTTCCAGCCAATTTCGACTCAAACCCGGCACTGAAAAATTATCTATCAAACAAAAAAACAAAAAAACTCATCGAAATCGGATGAAAACTGTGGAAACACATAAACAACATCCGATCACACACACACACACACACACACACACACACACACACACACACACACACACACACACACACACACATTTTGAGAGTTATAGATTTAGATAATATTATTGTAATAATTTAAACTATTCATTTTTATTAAAGTTATTATGACAGATATATATCCAAGAACAGATAGTAAATAGTAAAACGTTGCTGAGAGTTATAATGGGAAGGAAGTAGTGGAGAGCCATTGTCACCAACAATTTGGACCCAAAACCGGCACTGAAGAATTATCTATCAAACAAAAAGAATTTAATCGAAATCGGATGAAAACTGTGGAAACACATAAACAACGTCCGATCACACACACACACACACACACACACACACACACACACACACACACACACACACACATATATATATATATATATATATATATATATATATATATTTATATATATATATACAGATACACATTTTGAGAATTATAGATATAAATTTGTAGACTTGTCACCAATTCTCACAAGAGGAAAACGATAACATAATAGTTAAACACATTATATCAGTTGATTCGCCAATATTTTTAAAGTTTATTAGCAAACCGAACAAAAAATGTAACTCGTGATTTATTTTCTGTGTCAGATGTGAAATTTTTATTACAAATCACGAATACTTTTCGACCGAGAAAACACGTACTTGTCGCCAGAGAAAATTGAATCATTCTCTCCGCATGCACGTCTGAGTGCGTGAGTGTTAACGTCTAATCACACGATGTTCTTCATGAACGAAATTAATTCCAGATAGGTATCTCCCTCACTCTCTCTCTTGCTCTCTCTCTCTCTCATGCTAATTAGTTGCTTTTGACGTTAGTTGCAGAGATAATGCGGGTAAATTATAGTACATTTTTATTCCACAAAAATATGTGATAAATAAAAAATATACTGATTGGTTTGACTCGTTCTCAACAATTCGTGTAATACAAATGATTCCATATTTACATCCTGGTGCAAATTAATTGAAAGAAAACGAAAAATTCCTTTATTTACTTTTCTTTCTCGTATTTTTCCAATGAAACATGACTGCCCTTTGGCATAGCCTCGTCTGGGTTCCTCTCTGTCCGAAGAGACATAATACTTACACTCCTCAACTTTTGATTTTGAGCAGGTATATTTAGCAATTGACCTGAAGCTAACTCGGGTTTGTCTACCTCCCCATATGAGACTCTGCTCTTTGACATAGCCTCATCTGGGTTCCTCTCTGTCCGAAGAGACATAATACTTACTCTCCTCAACTTTTGATTTTGATTTTGACGAGGTATATTTAGCAATTGACCTGAAGCTAACTCGGTATTTACCCGGTATTTACTCCCCAAGGTCAATTTAATTTGGTTTTTCCGAGTCCATAGGCTCGGGTGAAAATTCCCCGTAGACCCCGTCATCACAAGGTCGGGTTTGTCTACCTCCCCATATGAGACTCTGCCCTTTGACATAGCCTCATCTGTGTTCCTCTCTGTCCGAAGAGACGTAATACTTACTCTCCTCAACTTTTGATTTTGAGCAGGTATATTTAGCAATTGACCTGAAGCTAACTCGGGTTTGTCTACCTCCCCATATGAGACCCTGCCCTTTGGCATAGCCTCGTCTGGGTTCCTCTCTGTCCGAAGAGACATAATACTTACTCTCCTCAACTTTTGATTTTGATTTTGACGAGGTATATTTAGCAATTGACCTGAAGCTAACTCGGTATTTACACGGTATTTACTCCCCAAGGTCAATTTAATTTGGTTTTTTCCGAGTCCATAGGCTCGGGTGAAAATTCCCCGTAGACCCCGTCATAACAAGGTCGGGTTTGTCTACCTCCCCATATGAGACTCTGCCCTTTGGCATAGCCTCGTCTGGGTTCCTCTCTGTCCGAAGAGGCATAATACTTACTCTCCTCATCTCCACTTGAATCCGCTTACTTATATAAACGGACGATCCCATTCCTTTATATCCTATATGACAGAAGGACACTCAAAAACAAAGGTAAAATCCCAGATTTATTTTTACGTGGATTCGAAAATTGGACTTTCCTTCATCTTAAGTCGTTGATTATGAAAGGAATTACATTCTTTATAAATAATATTTAATTAACATAACTAGTGAAAATTAATTGAAACAAAACGAATAATTCCGTTATTATTTACTTTTCTTTTCGTATTATCCAATGAAACATGACCCAGTGCACATGTTAGTACTTCGTATGTCCATTTCACGAACTATTTCCTTGCAGACTGACCACAGATTCTCGATTGGATTTACATCACGAGAGTTTCCGGGCTAGTTGATAGTACTTTGATTTGCTAATTCGTAAGGCTTGCCAGTCTGTAATGTAGCGTAGCGTTACAATTTTTGTACGCTTCTTTTGATTAACGTTTATCAGAGACAATGCTCGTAGGACAACTAATCGACAGTCGGGACAATATTGTTTGGGTGTGAAAAAAATCTGATGTAATCACAGATGACGCAATATTTTCCAAGGCCAAGTAAATTTCATTATGCACCCCGAAAATAGATTCATATTACTGCATATTACTGTACATGAAATCATCTGAGGAAAATACAGAAATCGATTAGACCCTGTCACTCCAATGGGTGTAAAACTGACCGTATAGTGCAAGAAAGGAAACTAAAGCATTTGTTTCAATTAATTTGCATAAGGATTCATAACATCAGAATGCACCCCAATTTTCTCCCAGCTGAATAAAGAAATATTACATCACATTGAAATTTAGACGTATTTCACAGGTTACCAAATGCAATGTCTTTCAATTTCTATGTCTACACTGATGTTAGCTAATATTTGAACTTCGTGGGTAAAAGGCTAATGTGGACCCGTTTCTCTTCACTCCAGATTTTTAGCATAATTTTTTGAATATTACTCTATGTTTTTTCTAGACTGTTTTTCTGTCTATATCTCTGAGATGAGGTATTATGATTACTTGCATTATTTACATCATTCGGACTGTTATCCTCATTTTCATTGCCATATTCACAATGCTTCAGCCGTTGTACGCTCCGGTCTTCTTCAGTTGATTGGAATTTCGAACCGAACCCTTTATTTCGTCCATTGGGGGTAGAGTGTTCTAATTCCCCGTGCCATGCCTCTTTCGAATGTCTCAGTTATTCCCCTTTTAATTCAAATCACCAAGCTTTGGTTCACAACTGCTGTGGCCTGGTATTGAACTCACAACTCTTTGGGTCTAGTCACTAGATCTAACCAATGCCTTTATCCACAGTGAATGAAGCCGTTTCAGAATTTCGCTATCAAAATGACTGGAAGAAAGCGATCTAAAAAGAACAATAGAAAAG
The DNA here is from genome assembly GCA_964036315.1 of Acanthosepion esculentum. Taxonomy (NCBI): domain Eukaryota; kingdom Metazoa; phylum Mollusca; class Cephalopoda; order Sepiida; family Sepiidae; genus Acanthosepion; species Acanthosepion esculentum. The sequence goes on along the minus strand of OZ038513.1, from coordinate 64,164,362 downwards.
AAAGGAAACAAAGCGTAAACGAAATAGCTCCCGTTCAACTTAGAAAACTTAGCATTGCAACCAAAGTATTCTAAAATGCTGCCAATAATAGGGGAGAAAATGAAAAATACCTAACAATAAATGGAATATAGCATAAAAACTATATTATTTTTATTTATTTGCGCTGTAACTAAATACAAAATATTCAACAATGTTTCCGTAAAACTTGATATTTCCTGTAATAAATTCTTAATAAATCCAAGGCCATAGAACACAGACTGTCCTACTATTTACCCATAGATAGGGGGAGAAGAAGAGGATTAATAGCTTTCCCAAGGGTATTAGCACGAAAGTGAGTGTAATGGATTCGTCTGGAATTCGAACTCTACTCTCCGTTTACTCAATCCGAGCCGTTATCCCTTACTCCACCGTTGTCAAAATCATTTTAGCTTTGGTCGTATATTAATTTAAAATATTCCTTTTTACAGGCTTTATTTTTTTAAATGGAATAAGATCATTGTATATTTCAGAATTTCACTATTGCCCATCAAAATGACTGGAAGAAAACGATCTAAAAACAACAATGGAAAAGAGAGGTAACAAAGCGTAAACGAAATAGCTCCAGTTGTTTCAACTTTGGAAACGTAGCATTGCAGCCAATGCATTCTAAAATGCTGCCAATAACATAGGAGAAAATGAAAAATACCTAACAAAATATCTAATATAGATAACCACAAGTTCTAAGCTAGTAATTTATTTTCTCGCTTTTCTTACTTGTGGAACTTTTTTTTTCCGGGCTTCTTGCTTTCGAGCTGATTTCGATTCTCAATAATGTCAATCGTTATCGCCTGTCTTCTAAATTCCTGTTCCTTTATTTCTTTTTGTTATATTTTCTCACACCCTGTAACCCCCCTTGCGTCTTAGTGGCTTTATTATCTTTCTTGGGGTGAAATGATTAAAAATGCATAGGTATAATCTAAATGACTGTTGATGGTTTTTCTATAGGAATGTATTAAAAATCAGAAAAAAATGAATTGTCAATGGTCAGGAATGAATGCAAACATTACAGATAGAACAGGGTTACTATACATTTTAGGAAAATTATTGCTATTGATATTATTATGGGAATAAATTGGAAATCATAAAGAAATGTATTGTCTCTTGTCAGGCATTAATACAGGTGTTACTGATAAAATAACATCATACATAAGTTATGTAAATGTACTAATAATTCTGAATAGAGAAAGTACGGTTTCTGAGACAGGTTTTCATTGATTGCTCCAATTCTAAGACCTTGATCCAGACTAAAATATGTCGACTAATACTTTCATACGATCATTTTCATTCCATTAATACACTCATACGTTTTATTGCTTTTCGTGTGTTTCTCTTTTCGTATTTGGTTATCTATCTCTAAAATATAAAAGTGAATTGTTACAAATGATTGGGTTTAGACAGGTTGGGTTTAGACAGTTTGGGTTTAGACATGATTGGGTTTAGACAGATTGGGTTGAGACAGGTTTTCATTGATTGCTCCAATTCTAAGACCTTGATCCAGACTAAAATATGTCGACTAATACTTTCATACGATCATTTTCATTCCATTAATACACTCATACGTTTTATTGCTTTTCGTGTGTTTCTCTTTTCGTATTTGGTTATCTATCTCTAAAATATAAAAGTGAATTGTTACAAATGATTGGGAATGGGTGTCAGTTCTGCTTCTGTTGGGAGCATACCGCGTAAAACGATCGCTAAGGATGATGGCATTAATTCGTATTTGTGATTGGCGTGCGCAGGCGCAAAATAAAGCCATCAACGACGTTGGGCGTGTTATACGATACAGTTTTAACCCAACGACATTATTGCACAATATTTACATTATTCGGACTATTGTCTTCATCTTTGTCGCCATATTAATTACAAGGTTTCGGCCGTTGTACGCCCCGGCCTTCTTCAGGTGGTTGGAATGTCGAACTGAACCCTTTATTTCGCTCACTGTTCTAGTTCCAATTGCCATATTTAATGGATATCAGTTATCAGTTATCTCCTGTTAATTCCCTTCTCTAATTTCTCAACTGCCTTAACCGGGTACTGTCCTCAAGGACACATGGCACAATGGATAAAGGCGTTGGTTAGATCCAGTGACAGGACACAAAGAGTTTGAGTTCAATACCCGGTTAAGGCAGTGGAGAACTTGGAGAGGGAAATTAACAGGAGACAACTGATAACTGACATCCATTAAACATGGCACGTGGAACTAGAACAGGCTACCCCAGTGAGCGAAATAAAGGGTTCAGTTCGACATTCCAACCACCTGAAAAAGGCCGGAGCGTACAACGACCGAAACGTTGTAATAAATATGGCGACAAAGATGAGGACAATAGTCCGAATAATGTAAATAATGTACATAATACCTCATCTCAGAAATATGGACAGACATTATTGCAGCACATCAGGGACAGGGACACAATAAAGGAAGACACAAGAGCGTCGGTAAAGAGCTCGATACCCAGGAGAGCATGGCGTGCTTTTCACCTTACCCTGACTCGTCAATGGAACCGTTTTACGAATTTCGCCTCCATATTTTTGTTCCCTTACAGCAACATCTTATTCCTCATGTATAAAAGGTGACACAATTTCATGAAATAATTTTAGCTTACAAATCAGAGCTTGCAGCTAGCATTCAACACATACTAAATAGAGGCTACACTGGAATTAATTATTGAAATGATTTGTAGTATATGCTAATCTCGCGAGATCTCGTCTTTCTTTTTTCATTTTTTTTCTTCAGAACTTTCATAGATTCTTTTCTTTATCGTCTATGAATTGCTCTGACTTCTGAGGAAATATAGTGGAGTTCTTTCTCATTGCCTTTAACATGAATTTAATTCCAGAATTTTACTTCACCTAAACTGGCTATTTACGGCAGCGAATGTTGGACGATTACCTCAAAGATGAAGAAGAGACTCGAGGCGACATTGATGTAGTTCTACAGAAGGATATCATAGACCGAGTGTGTGGGCAACGATGAGGTCTTAGAGAGGTTGCAAACAAGGGGGAGGCTTATATTTAATATCAGGAAGAGGCAGCTGAAGTTTCTGGGACACACAATGAGGAAGGAGGGCCTGGAGAATCTGATACTCACAGGTCGAATAGAGGGAAAGAGAGACAATGGAAAGCAAGGCATGGCACACCTAGCGGGCTTAGGGTTGTTTGGGGAGGAAGCAAAGGAAGGGAACTTGTTGAGATCTGCAAGGGATAGAGGAGGTGGAGAGCTATGATCGCCTACGTCCTGAAATGACTTTTTTAAAGCATATCACCCCAAGAAAGGCTGGAAGCCACTAGAACGCAGAGGGTTACAGAAGGTTTGGAGGAAGAGCAGATAGGAGTGGTAAAGGAGAGGATGTGGAGAAAGATAGTGGATCGATCAAGGCAAGGGGGTTACAGAAGATTTGGAGCGAGAGCAGATAGGAATGAAAGGGGGAAGGATGTGGAGAAGGGAAGTGGATAGATCAAGGCAACTGGAGATGTCGATTGACGTTACACTTAAATAGTTGGAGATTGTATTTGTCAGGGAAGCAGGAATAAGGAAGGGAGTTCCACGGGCGAGATGTGCGAGACATGAAGCTATTGGAGTAGAAGAGGCGTCTACATCTAACAGTTTCAACGGTGAAGGGGTGGGAACGGGATGCCAGCCTCGTGGGACGTTTAAATTCATGAGGCCTAGGAACCAGCGAAAGCAGCTCCTAAAAGAAGGAAAGTAACTGGCTTCTTATTGATTTACTTTCTTGACCCTATAATTTTCTTTCTAACCCATTTCTTACCTGTCTTATAAACGTATTTATTCTCTCAGCTGGAGACCCATCTTTATTATACTATTCAACCTATGCTTAGGCATGATTAGATAAATTCATGCGTTTTTCAACGGCATTAATATCATGTTCTTCAGGAGGTAGGAAGCCATGGCTCTCCACTGTTTCCTTTACATTATTGTTTCTGGATTCCGATGCATTCTTGGGAAAGACAGTGGAATGGTTTCCTATCGCCTTCTCTATCTATATTAGTTTCCGCCCAAGGCTACTCTGTGGAGGGAGGGCAGAAAAAATGGAGCATTAATTCTTAAGGGCTTTGGTGTGAAAGGGAACGCAAAGCACTAGGCAGGACTCTTACGCTACTCGCATATTTCCTCTGTGTTAGATTACGATCTATTTTTCTGACTGTGATAATTGATAGTAATTACTTGATAAAATAGGCCTATTATAATCTAATAATATATAATACTTTAAAATTTTAGTTGCTAATAAACTTTTTAAAATATTGGCGATTCAAGTAATATAAAGTGTTTAATTATTAAGTTATTGCTTTTCTTTTGTAAAAATCGGTGGCAAATTTGCATATATTGGACATAGCCCAGAGCTGTTCGATTCCAAATGTTGAAGATTTCTTGGACTAATTGGTCCAATCCGAAAAGACACACCCTTGTGCAAATTAATTAAAACAGCCGCTTTAGTTTCCTTTTTTTTCATCATACGGTTAGTTTTAGACCCACTGGTGTGAGAATGAAGAAAATCGTGTGATGAATAGTTAACAATCACGCACAGAGACGTACGTGTGAAGAGACTGAATCATTTTACTCTCCCGACATGTACGTGTTTCCTCGGTCTAAAAAGGATTCGTGATTTGTTTAGACCAGATCTTTATCACGCCCAGACACCATTGTCTCGACTGTCGATTAGTTGTCCTAGGATCATTGTCTGCGATGGGCGTTACTCCAAGAAAACACACGAAAATTTGATATGCTGCACGAACACACTGACAAGCCTTACCAAATCAAAGTACTATAGACTGGCCTGGAAAGTCTCCTGATTTAAATCCAACCGAGAATCTGTCGTTAATCTGCAAGGAACGACTGCGTGGAATGGCATTACGAAGTACTAAAATGTGCACTGGGTCTTGTTTTATTAGAAAAATATGAAAAAGTTAAATAATAACGGTTATTTTTCGTTTTGTTTCAATTAATCAACACAAGGGTGTATATTGGTCTAATCTGACTCGTCTAAAGATAAATTATACTAGTACGAATCATATAAAGAAAAATCGGTCTAATTCGACTCGTATAAAGATAAATTTGTCTAATCTGACTCTTGTCGCGATAAAACAGGGCTAAAGGAATCATATTCTTTTTAATAAATGGTCATTTCTAATCATAGCACTTAAAACTGCAAAAGGCTATATCAGCTTAATGATACATCAATGTTAACTCCAAAGAATACTGATGCATTATAATTAACTTGTTTTATGGGAATTTAATGACTCACAGGCTAAATTTAACTGCGAATAATTGTTTTAAAACTGATTGCATGAAAAATATTAATGCAAAATATATAATTAACATTTTATTAGATATATTATATGATAACCATCCAAGTTAGAAGAAATTTTTAACACATCTTTAACATTCTAAACACATTTTTAACACTTTTTAAACAAATTTTAACACTTTCTGATACATTTTAACACTTTTTAAACACATTTAAACATATTTTAACGCATTTTTAACAATGTTATCACATTTTTAACACATTATTGACACCTTTTAAACACATTTTTAACACTTTTTAACACATTTTTAACACTTTAAACTAATTGATATTTTTGTCCAGAGAGAAAGTTTAGCGTATGTAAAAATCGTTTTTATTTGTTAGAAAATTTAAAAATGCAATTTGAAATGTTCGTTAGTCAGTGATCTTTTTTGGCACAAAAATAATCTTGTGGAAATTATCACAATTAGTTTTTATCCGTGAAAATTTCACGGCTTTTCTATTTGAAATTTCAGACGAAATGTTAATTCTTCAACTAATGATTGAATAAGCTCAGGTCGAGTTCTACTACAATAAAATATCCGTAGGAATTCCTCGATTGCATCGTTAAATATTTAAGCTTGGCACCTTTAACAAAATAACAATCATGAATATGAATACTTGTCGTTATTTTAAGAAGTAAGGCTATACCAATAAAAAGATTTGAAATTAACAAATTATTTCCATTTCCCTAGAAGAGATGTTAAACAATTCTATCTTCTCTTCTTTTTTTCATTTTCACATTGAAACCAAGTAGCGTCTATGATTTCTCATGTATTCTCACGCGATCAAAACGGAATAGTCCATTATTTATGTGGTATTTACAGGAGACTTTAAACACTTTTTATCACTTTCTCTGAAACAGAGTAGCGTTACTGATATATCTTGTCTTTCCACGTGATCAAAACGGAATTGTCTATTATTTATGAGATTTCGGCTGAACGTAATGGTCGTGCGATATAATGAATGGGGGAAAACATGCTCATTTATTATATGATACTAACAGACATTAGTTTAACTTTTGTCGTTCGTGTACTATTAGTACATATAATAATCTTAATTAGTCCAACTTTCCTAGATTAACTATTTTAAAGCAATTTTGGACTAGACATTCTTTCGTATTATTTTTTATTATTTTTTTATGAAACGAATTTTACTCGAATACCATGGGCCGAACATGTGAGCAACGGCAAAGTTTTAGAGAAAATGGAAACAAAAAGGAAACTTATAGTTAACATCAGAAATAGTTGAAATTTCTCGGGCACATAATGAGGAAAGGGGTCTTGGAAAAATAATCAACCCAATTAAGTAAATAATAATAAACAAATTAACAAACCGATCCCACCAAAATAACCACCAGAATAGACTACAACAACCAATCCAAAAATTGGACATAAAAATAGCTATAACTATTAAATTAACAAATCGGCCCCGCTAAAATAACCGTTAGAACTAATAGAAATAAGCATAAATAAGCAAAAACAAGTGAACATACTCAATCCAAATAAATAAATTAAAAACTGTCCACTCGCCAAAATAACAGAATAGACTACGGCAAGCAATCTAAATATTGGACGAATAAATAGCTTTAATTATCTTCCCAGACCAAGACAAACTATTAAACAAGCGACCTAAGCAAATCCCCAGCAAAATTTTATACTACGTTAATAAAAGATGAAAAAGCGAAAAGAATAAATAATACTAAATGAAAATGAAAAACAAGTAAAATAAATTAACCCAAACAAATAAATAAACAAAAAGCCACTCTCACAAAAATAGCCGCCAGAATAGATTACCCACAATGCACCACTATCCCATACATATAAATAGTCGAGGAAAAATCCAGTATTCGCGGCCTGACGATTGCGTCAAGGATGAAACAACCTGTCGCCTCTAAGTTTTGACTTGAATGTTCACTTTTACATATATATATATATATATATATATAATAGAAATTATTAGGAGGATTTGATAATTATAATTAAGTAATTCATCGAGTCTGAAACCTCAACAGAATGCAGAAAGCACTGGACGGCCGTTTCGCCGTATATTTGGGACTCATCAGCATTGCGCATCCGCTACCGAGAATTGAAACCTGCACAGTTCGTTTATCAAGCAAACGTCATACCAACAGTTCAATGGGCCTCGGTGATGAAGAGGTAGCAAATCAGACTCAATATAGCGCCGCTCGCTCACAAATTCCGTGGTGGAACTCAACTGAGATTCTCTCTAACCATAGGACGGTGCCCCCGGAGCCACGACTACTATCACCAAACCGCTCAAACTTGAGCATTAGAAGCCGGTTCAAGCAATGATATATAAATGATAGAAATTATTAGGAGGATTTAATAATTATAATTAAGTAATTCATCGAGTCTGAAACCTTAACAATGCAGAAAGCACTGGACGGCCGTTTCGTCCTATATTTGGCTCTCATCAGCAGTGCGCATCCACTACCGAGAATTGAAACCCTGACAGTTAGGTTGTCAAGCAAACATCATACCAACTGTTCCAAATCAGACGCAATATAGGTCGAAACGGCCGTCCAGTGCTTTCTGCATTCTGTTGAGGTTTCTTTCAGACTCAATAAATTACTTAATTATAATTATCAAATCCTCCTAACAATTTCTATCATGTCTATATCATTGCTTGATCCGGCTACTAATGCATCAGTTATATATATATATATATATATATATATATATATATATATATATATATATATATATATATATATATATATATATATATATATATATATATATAGTAAAGGTATATAATCCAAGTGGATCCTAGTAATATAAAATATTAAAACTGATCCACAAAAAGAGCTCAATGTATTTATTATTACAGAACAAAAATATATGCACAATGAAATCCAAAATCACCTCATATGGAGAATAACCATATTTCGGCAGACGAAAATATAAAAAATAATAGAGCAACTATTCTATTTCGTCATTTCTAACGGGAGTGGTTTGTTAATTTTTTTATTATTTGGTTTGGGTCAATTTATTTTACTTGTTTTTTTATATTGTTTTATTTATTTATATTTATTCCTTTCAGTTTTCGATTTTTAAGTAACGCAGCAAAAATTACACTATTTACATTATTCGAACTATTGTGCTCATCTATTTCGCCATATTAATTAGAACGGTCGTTGTTCGCTCCGGCCTTCTTCAGGTGGTTGGGATGTCGAACTGAACCCTTTATTTCGTTCGCTGAGGTAGACTGTTCTAGTTCCACGTGCCATGTTTAATGGATGTTAGTTACCAGTTATCTCCTGTTAATTCCTCTCTCCACTGCCTTAACCGGGAAACTTTGTAATAAATATGGCGACAAAGATGAGGACAATAGTCCGAATGATGTAAATAGTGTGCATTATCTCAGAAATATAGACATATACCAGCTATATAGTCTGGATTTTGAGATGAGCTCAGATCGTTTATTTAGTAATTTATTTTGGTCTGGGAAGTTAATAATGGCTATTTTTTTCCTACGAGCGAATTTTGCAGGTTTTTGATTGATTGTTGTAGGCTGATGACCTTTTCTTTATTTTCCGTGATATTTCTGGAGTGATTTGTGTTTTGTTTTAAATTTCTCAGATGTACTTGGAAAGAATTCTACTGTTCGCTTATTTATTGTGAAAGATGTTGTTTCTTTTTTTCCATGGTTCTTTCCGTTACTCCTATGTATACTTTTTCTGCATTATCTGGTGATTTTACCATGGCTTGGTATATTACGTTGTTTTGTAAGCAATTACCGTTTAAGCGACATTCATTCTTTAATTTACATTTTTACGTGAGTTTAATTTGTTCGGGTGGTGATTTTTATTATTAGTGCCATTTTTCTCAGCGCAACTGTAGCAGATTTTTACAGTATTCTTATTGAATATTCTGTGTAGAGTGTTTGATTCCGGGAAGTGTTTGTTTAGGAGTTTAAAGAATATTTTACCTACGTTTGTCTTTACGTTTTTGCTGTATGGTGGGTTGAATCATATGATATTTCTCTTCCTGTTGGTCTTTCTTATGCTCTGTGGTGAAAATGTGAGTGTTACTAGAAATCCACTATCTAGTCTTTGTTAGGTTCGTTAAATATGTTTTTATTGTAAGAATTGTTGGAAAGCCTGCGGTTAATCGATTTTGGTATCTGTTTGATTATCGAAGGCAGGTGTTTGGAGGATGTGTGTATATAGAGTGGTTTATCATTGGGTTTTCTGTATGGTTTATATGTGCCTTTTCTTCAGTGGAAGGCAACATCTAGAAAATCTACTGCGTATAGATTAGTTTTTATATCTACGTCAAATCCGTAATTTTTAAAAGTCCTATAAAATAAACTATATAAAGTACGATACATTAGGAGTATGCGTTAGAAAGTAGCCGTGAGAGATCTGTTATTTTTGTTATTTTGATTAATCTATCTATCTATCTATCTATCTATCTATCTATCTATCTATCTATCTATCTATCTATCTATCTATCTATCGGTATATATATATATATATATATATATATATATATATATATATATATATATATATATATATATATATATAGTCTTAAGATGTGCCATATTTATGGGATAAAGTGCTCAATATCAGATATAGAGTGTGTCTAAATATAAAAGTGAACATAGAAGTCAACACTTAGAGGCGGCAGTCTGTTTCATTCTAGATGCAATCGTCAGGCCACGAGTGCTGTTATTTTTCTTTATTTATTTAAAATAACAGCACTCGTGGCCTGAAGATTGCATCTAGCATGAAAGAGACTGTCGCCTTTAAGTGCTGACTTCTATGTTCACTTTTATATTTACATACATACATATATATATATATATATATATATATATATATATATATATATATATATATATATATATATATATATACACACACACACACACACAGGTATAGGATTGATATATATGGAATAAATTCCAATAACCAACAATTATTATTCTGAAACATTCAACATCATCACTTGATAAGACACCGGAGGTGTTGAAACAAAATGGCTATTTTTGTAGTGATTTTATAACATATTTATGTTATAATATTTAAATAACTAATTATATATATATATATATATATATATATATATATATATATATATATATATATATATGTGTGTGTGTGTGTGTGTGTGTGTGTGTGTGTGTGTGTGTGTGTGTATGTGTGTGTATGTTTATAGTATTTACATTATGATCATAACTACTAATGGTTTTATAACTCAAAGGTAATCCCTTCCCATTACGGGCAATCGGCTTTAACGGATAATCCATCTATCGTTTCAGTCCGTTGATGAGAGTTTTGGTCTGTATTAATAAATAAGTTCGATACACGTCACCGAACATCCCTGTCAGTAGGCATGTTTTCTGAGCTTAACCGTTAAGTATAACGTCTAAATTTTAAATATTTTCAAGTGAAGAAAAAATGTAACTGGAGAAGGTTTAAAATACACGTTACAAGGGTCAAAGATACGATAGGATTACCACCGCAAATCTAATTATCTGCTTTTCTATTTAATCACAAGATGCCTTAGAAAAAATGGTGTCTTTTTCCAAAACTGGGTACCGCAATGTCCCCAGCGAACGTCATGCCGCATTTAACCCAACGCGGCGTACAGGGCCCTAAGTTTACTTGATTACTCGCAGGCGTATCGGGTAATTCTACCAAACTAATAGATAAAGAACTCTTTTCAGTCGTAACAAAACTTCAAAGGAACTTCACACAAACGTTGGTTTGTTTGTTTAACGGCATATCAACACCTTATGGGTCATTTAATGCCGAACTTTAATTTTCTTGGGAGCTTTGATTTGATTTGATTGTTTAACGGCATATCAACATCTTATGGGTCATTTAATGCCGAAAATTTAAATATGTCTAACGACATATCAACTCCTCGTGGGTCATTTAACACCGAAATTTAATTTTATTGTGTGCTTTGGTGTAATAAAATATGTTATTCTGCTTTCACAATTGAATACCTGGTAGATGATACTCTGCTTTTGTGAATATACATGTTTGTGTGGACACAATTACTGGAGGCAGTGATATGTGTGTTTTATGTTGTAAAGTGTTGTTTCATGTTGGTTGCTTGGTTGATTTTGTTTAGCAGTATATCAAGCTCAATGGTCTATTCAATGCCGAAATCTAAATATTTTGAACGCGACTGCTTACCTTCAACTGCAGATAAAATATATATTTTTAGTAATTTTAATATGAATTTGTATTGCTGGTACTTTTATAGCTTCAGTGTTTAGTTTTTGTTTGGTGTTAACTATTTGCCCATGGCTGGGACGCTAAGAGGATATAGATTCGATTTGATTCGTTTGTTTAACGGCATATCGACATATTATGGGTCATTTAATGCTAAAATATAATTGTCTTAGGAGCTTGGATGTAATAAAAAAATATGTTATTCTGCTTTCACAAGTCAGTACATAGTAGCTGATACTCACCTTTTTCTGCATAGAAATGTTTGTGTGAACATAATTACTAGAGGCGAGGATATGTACGTTTTATGTTGAAGTTATATTTTGGAATACAGTTTGATTTCTTTAAGAAATTCTTGGATATTCTTTGGATTAATGTCATGAAAGAGTTCTTTCATGAAGACTGATTTTACTATAAATCGGTATTATTAGTAATTTTTTATATAAAAATGTATAGCTTGTATTTTTACTATAAAAATGTATTTTCATACTTTCATAGGGTTTTGATTTTGTTTGGGGGTTCGCTATTTGCTTGTAGCTGTGACCCTATGTATTTTCATTTTTTATTTTTATTATATAAACAAATTAAAAACTGTTCCCGCCAGAATAATAGTTAGAACAAACTACAACAATCAACCCCAAAATTGAACCAATAGCCTTAATTATCTTCCCAAACAAAAAATTAAATAAGCTATATAAACAAATTTTAACTACGATCAAAATAGAAATAAAATAGTAATTAAAAAAAATGTATAAGATAAGAAATAAAAATAAAAATAAAAAAATGAAAATAAATAAAAACAAGCAAAATAATTTAACCCAAATAAATAAATAAACAAATAAACGACTTCCGGTAAAATAACCGCCAAAATAGACTACCCACAATAAACCACTGCCCCGTATATATAAATAGTCGAGAAAAATAACAGCAATCGTCGCCTCTAAGTGTTGACGTCTATGTTCATTTATATATATATATATATATATATATATATATATATATATATATATATATATATATATATATATATTGTGTGTGTGTGTGTGTGTCTGTGTGTTTAGTGTATCGGGCTGCATTCATTGTCTGTTATATTTAACAGTATATGTTTGAATATATATATATATATATATATATATTCTGTTTATACGTTACTTTTATAGATACAAATATTTAAGTAAATGCTCTGATTATCATAAACAGTATGAACTACATTTACCAGCCGGAATGTCCGAAGAAATTTCATAGAAAATATGTGTTCTCCGACAGCAATCGAACCTGTATCCTATACGGAACTGTCATATAGCTTAACGTGCTATACCATTAAGCTACAGAGGAAGCGCCTCGTTAGCAAAGTCAAATTACTTTTTTTAAACAACAAATTTCCCATGATTTCTCTCGAACGCTCATATCTACTGGAAGCGTATCTTAACGTAAACACATGACATCATATATTACTTAGTCTATATATATATATATATATATATATATATATATATATATATATATATATATGTATATATATATATATATACCAGGTGTAGTTATGCTGTTACACGATTTAGACAATTTTGCTGTTACACCCGGTATATATATATATATATATATATATATATATATATATATATATAAAAATATATATATATATATATATACCGGGTGTAACAGCATAATTGTACATCCCTCAAAATGTGTAATATCTAAAATAGCACTAAAGTAATTGCGTTTCTTTTTTAAAGGTTTTCCGATGAGATGTTTAGCCATCTTGAAGCCATTTGTCGTACGAATCACTGGAAAAAATACCTTTGCGTTATTCAGTTAGAAAGAGAACAGGTTAAAACATTTTGTGTCAGCCCCATTATATCATCCCACCTGAGCAATGGCGAAAGGAAAAAGATCATTCAGGCTTTCAGTAATGGTACCTGCAGTCGTCCTCTGGCTTCCATCTTCGAAGTTCATTCAAAAGCGACCAAGAGAATATGGCGGACTGAGTGAGGATGGAACTCACTATTCAGTCATAATTTATCCGTCCTGGGTATGACGATAAACTACATGCGCGTTCAGGGTTAGACGATAAACTACATCCAACAGCAAGGCCTCTGATCAGGAGGTTTTGAGGGGCGTGGAACCTCCTCTTAGTTGCTGGTGTACCCAGGTCCACCCTGGTAGCACTTGTTAAGGTCCCAACTATGGGCAAATAGTTAACCCCCAAACTGGGATCAAAATACTATGAAAGTGTAAAAATAGTTTTAATACCAGAAATACTTTGTAAAAAATTATTGAAAAAAATTATTACCAGCTATACATTTTGAAGGAAAAAAATACAGTGAGCTATACGCCACCCTTGATTACAGTAATTTTGGTTTGTGTAATAACGTCTTTTCTTTCTTTTTTTTTTCAGCCAATGTCTTGTTAGTATCAAGCTTTCATCTATGAAGGATAGTTGACTTATATTTTACAATGAAATTTCGCGGAAGTAAGGAAATTGGTGAATTTCAGCGAGGGCAAATGATAGGATGGCATCGGTGTGGCAAGTCAAACCGAGAAATTGCTAGGTTTTTCCAGGTTAATCATCAAACGGTTAATAATATTGTCAAGAAATTTAATGAAGAAGCCCATTGTCGTGTGGAACAACGTTAAGGAAGATTCGGGAAGACCAAGCATCGTGTCTGAGCGAACGAAAAGGACGCTGAAGAGGAATGTCATCTGAAACGTCAGAGCGTCAAAAATGTCGCCAACAGCATGAAAATATCGCCATATGCGGTGAGAAAGACTCTGAAAGAGCTATGCTATCAAAGAAGAGTTGCAAGAAAGAAGCCCTTGATTTCAGAGGTTACCAGAAACAGGCGTATGGACTGAACGAGAGAATTCGAGAGAAAAGATTATGAATTTTGGCAGTCTGTAATTTAGACAGATGAAAGTAAATTCTGCCAATATTCAAATTCGAGACAGGCTTATGTTTGGAGAAATCAGAATGAGACTTGGAACACTGAATGTCTGCAGGCAACCGTGAAACATGGACGGATTGGAGTAATGGTGTGGTGGCGCTGTCTGGTTTGGATGGAAATCTGTGCTGATTCTTGTCGACGAGCGGTTAAATGGTCCAAAATGCTGTCAAATATTAAAGAAAAGACTACTCCCGCTATTTCAAACCAACCAGATTAACAAGAATGTCTACCTTTTCCAAGAAGATGTTCCGCCATGTCATACAAGCCAAGTAGCCAAGGCCTTGAAAGAACCGCAAGGAATCAAGCCACTGCCATGGGTAGCCCAAAGTCTTGGCACGAATCCAATAGTGCACGTTTTGGAGCACCTTGACCGAAATCTTCGAGATTGTGCAACCAAAATCACGTCAGTGGCAGCCCTTAAAGAAACATTGCTAAAGGAGTGGCAAAATATGGATCAGACGATTGTTGATAACTTGATCAAATCCGTGAAAAATCGAATACAAGCATTGAAACTAGTAAATGAAGGACCTACACCATACTAGTTTCAAATAATTTTTATTTATGTTGAATAAGGATTAAGTAAAAACATGCAATGATAACAGCAAAATTGCAATATGAGCACTGGTAAAAAATGGATGATGAAAACATTAGGTTTATAATACCCAGAAATTCATACCCAGATGTCCTCAAGGACACATGGCTCAGTGGATAAAGGCGTTGGTTAGATCCAGTGACAGACCCAAAGAGTGTGAGTTCAATACCCGGTTAAGGCAGGGAAAATTAGCAGGAGATAACTGACATCCATGGCACGTGGAACTAGAACAGTCTACCCCAGTGTTGAGTCTTGACTCAATGTTGAATCTCGCCTATTGCATGGAATAATAATGCAACTTGGAACAAGAATGTATTATAACAAGAAAGTGTACACAATAAGTACATATAGTATTTCTGTATATTTCTGGGAAGACGTTCCTGGAGAATGTGTTGACTAGTCGCAGTCGATCAGAGTCTCTAGTTGGATCTCGTGATTCCTCCCCCTCGTCTTCCGGTACCAACCATTATTTATATAGTTGGTAGTCACCTATGCAGATTAGGTGGATCCTACCACAACACCCAGTGATCGAAATAAAGGGTTCAGTTCGAAATTCCAACCACCTGAAGAAGGCCGGAGCGTACAACGGCCGAAACGTTGGGACAAATATGGCGACAAAGATGAGGACAATGTCCGACTAATACTGAAGGAATAAGTAATTAAGTTTTGAAATTGGATTTAGTTTATTTCTCCTGGCTAAAAACTTGGCCACTGTATTACCAGCAATAAAAATTGTCGGTATTAAATAACCCATTGTTGTTGATATGCCGTAAAACAAACCAAACCAGAATCTATCTAGCGTGACATACTTGCTAACGTGGAAATGTCATTTAAATTATTTTCTAGGTGTAGCTTAAATATGACACAATGCCGAAAATATGCGGCACCCAGTGAGGATCGAACTCACTATTCAGTTGACTGTGTGCAGGGACATTTTAGCAAGTTGGCGCAAACATATTCGAATTCGCTTTTAAAATGCTCTTAAAGACTCCAAAATTTTTATTCTCACCAGGAAAAGGGCACGAAACTGTTACGTGATATCTGTCCTTCTGTGTGGCAGTGATTCTTCACTAAGTATTTTATGCTCACGACTCTTCAGTACTAGGCTAGGCCTTCACAGCCAGCTCCGTTACAGCCACCAGAGGAGAGAAAGAGAATAAGAAAAGATGACGATCTTGATGGTCGGATGCGAGCGGGTGCTGGCGATGGCATTGAGAGCTAGACAATCTCCTCAAAGATGAAAAAGAGACTTGAAGCAACAGAAGGAGAATATCATGGTATTCTCAACATTCTTAGAATGCTGAGAATACTGTTTTGAAATAAAATAAGACATATCTCGGCTGATTTGCAAGCAAATAAACTAACATACTCAAGAGCGAGAGTCGGATGTGAACGGGACAAGGCACCGTCACAAAATGACCATTGTCTTCGCTTACGCATAGGCCCGACGCACGAGTTCCGGTCGAAAAATAAAATAATATTTCAAAGTGCTTCTATTTTTCGACCAATAAAAATGCTTCCTTCAAAATTATACACGCGTCGTTTTTCAAGCCCGTTAAGCCATAAAAAAACGACATAAAAAGGGTCACACGGAGAAGTACAAAGCAGTCAACAGGAGGCCGGGGAAGAGATCTATCACGGTCAGTCTGGGCAGTCAGCAGCAGTCAGTAGGAGTCAGCAGCAGTCAGCAGGAGGAACGCCATGCCAACCAGTGGGAACTACTATGAGAGATCAACTGGCTTATGATCTATACCACAAGGTAGCTGTCCCAAAACCACACGTTCCTATTGAAATAAATCACGTAAATCTATTTCTGCTGTTGTCGTATTTCTGTCTTGCTTGTCTACGCTTGTCTATAACTATACCATGGACCAATTATGTGGCCAACAGCGAAATATTAGAGAAAAAGAAACAAAAAGGACACTTTTACTTAACATCAAGAAGAGACAGTAGAAATATCTAGTGCACATAATGAGGAAAGAGGGCTTGGAAAATCTAATCCTCACAGGACAAGTTGAAAGCAAGAGGAACGAAGAAAGGTAACATACTTAGTGAGCTAGAGTAAATAGATGGAGGAACAAGGTTTAGGAGAAATAACAAAAAGACAATTTATTGAGCTACGAAGTACAGGAAGTAGTGGAGAGCCATGATTGTCTACGCCTGAGTGGACACGGCACATAAAGTAGGGCGTCAATTATTTAACGCAAAGCAAGTTCCTCAATCCATATTATATAAAATATTAGTACAATAAATGCCATACTTACTAGTTACACCTGCTTGAGTAGACGCCCCGACTTATAAACAGTTAATTTAATGTAGTAGGATTTATTGATCACTTGATTTATTGGTCGGTAGATATTAATTTCTTTCCTTAAAAAAGGATGTCCACTCAAAACGGAGTAACCACTAAATTATTATGTTTATAGTAATAAGAAATAATGTCGAATTAAAATTACATTACCAGTTTTAAAATAACATTCTACACCCCCCCACCTTATATATAAAGTACAGCGTATGTGTGTTTGTGCGTGTCCAGGCAACTCCTTCGCTCCCACTGGTCCGATTTCAGAGATTCATAGCAGTGCTCGTTTTATTATAAACTAGCTGAAAAGCCGGTCGATTTTTTTTCTTCTGGTGAGCCCTTGAAATAAGAGAAACAGAATGTCACAGTATAGCAGTCTTCCTGTTTGGCACTCATACTGTTTGCACTTTATTGCTTGCTTTTTATATACATTAATGTTTTATGCTATATCTACAGTTTAGATTAGTTGATCTATGCACTCATCAACCCTTGAGTCATTCAGTTCCAAAATCATTCTCTCTTTTTGACTTCAAATCATGTCATTTATATATATATATATATATATATATATATAAAAGGCAGGATGTGTATGTGTGTGTGTGTGTAACGAAGGCACGGTCGCAATTTTCGACGGATTTGCACAAAAAAATTACATGCACATGTTCCAAGTTAGGAGAAAGCATTTCCCAACTCCCATCGATAGTGGAAATAGATTTTTTCATGCTTCTACGGCAGTTTTCATGTAATTTGCGGCCATTTTCTACTGGCCAGAGTGAGAGCCTATAGCTGGCTGCCACGAATAGGCAGGAAGATTCTATTGGCCAGCGTGAGAACCAACAGCTGACTGTCACGAATGTTAACTAGCATGCTAGCATGCAAAAAAATCGATAGCTGCATTCATCACAAGTGGGAAAATTTAAATCTGCATGGCACTTTACTCCAATTGGCTCATTCGCTTACTTAAACTCAACGTTGATTTTAATTCCGCAAAACTGAGTTGGGTGTGAAAAAAGTATTTGTTGTTAACATTCTTTTTTCATTCGGTTTTTCCAGTTACGAGTCCTTTTTTTAAAGCTGATCGTTTTATGTTCATTTTGTTTAGTTCTTTTTTCGTAACAGATTTAATGTTTAGTATAGAGCTGAGAAAAAAATCGCAGTGTGAGATAGGCAAGAAGTAAGGCATGTAGCGACATCACCACGGCAAAGGGCAGTCCTCTAAAGGCAAGGAAGGGCAAAAATATTTTAAGTCAAGTGATAGCGATTGCTGTATGAGTCGTACGATTTTTGAATCAAGCACGGGAACGCCGGGCCATGCTGATAGTATATATATATATATATATATATATATATATATATATATATATATATATATATATATATATATATATATATATCAGGCATGCTATAGTCAGTGGATATAACTGCTCAATATCAACGCAAATTACTAAGTAGCTTATCTCGAACTGAAGACGCAAAATGCAAATTTTTACTATATTTCAAATACCTTCCTGAATAATTGAAATATATATCTCGAACTGAAATATATATCTCGAACTGAAGACACAAACGAATACACTATTTACATTATTCGGACTATCGTCCTCATCTTTGTCGCCATATTTATTGCAACGTTTCGGCCATTTTACGCTTCGACCGCCTTTAAGTGGTTGTAATGTCGAACTGAACCCTTTATCTGGCTCAAGGGCACATGGCACAGTGGATAAAGGCGTTAGTCAGATCCAGTGACAGGACCCAAAGAGTGTGAGTTCAATACCCAGTTAAGGCAGTGGAGAACTTGGAGAGGGGAATTAACAGGAGATAACAGATAACTGACATCCATTAAAACATGGCACGTGGAACTAAAAAGCGAAATAAAGAGTTCTGTTCGACATTGCAACCACCTGAAGAAGGCCGGATCGTACAACGGCCGAAATGTTGTAATAAATATGGCGACAAAAATGAGGACAATAGTCGGAATAATGTAAATAGTCTACATAATACCTCATCTCAGAAATATAGACAGATACTAAAAACAAATATTTAAAAAAAAATACCTTCCTGAGAAATTGAATTATATGCACTGCATACAACACAGATTTAGTCCCTCGCGTGGTGTAATGGTTAGCAAGTTTGTATTGCTAAAAAACAGTTACGACTGAATAGAGAGTTCAATCCTCACTGGATGCCCCATGCTTTCAGCCTTGTGCTACATCTAAGCTACGCTTACAAAATCATTTTTGGGGCACCTGGGGACGGGGTTAGCAAGCTTGCCTCTCTAGAACAATTACAACTGAGTAGTGATTTCGATCCTCACTGGGTGCCCCATACTTTCGGCCTTGTGTCACATCTAAGCTAAGCTTGGAAAATCACTATATACAACACAGATTATGTAACATACTTTAGACAAAGCTAATAGTTTAAAGTATGTATTATAAAGGTAACCAAACCCGGGGAAAATAAAATAAGCCAAAAATTTAAATAAGGCTATTTGTATATTCGTCCATACTTAGAATATTGCTGTCACATATGGTCTGGTGCCCCCACTATTTTCCTTGAGCTCCCTCATAACATCCAAAAAAGAATCGGCAATATTATTGGTCCTAATGTGGCTGCTCGGTTTCAGTCACTTTCCTAACGCCGTAAATTGGCCTCGGTGTCTTTTTTTTTTTTTTTTTTAAATAAATAACTTCATGGTAATTGTTCGGATGAGCTTTTCTCAATGGCACCTAGACATTTTGAATTTAAGCGCAGTAACAGACTAGAGTTAAAATATCATCAATTTACAGCTGAGCTGGCTAAATATAGCGGTAAATTCTGTGTTAACAGTTTCTTTTCTTGCACTTCTCGCTTGTGGAACCTCTTTCCGGCTTCATGCTTTTTAGCCAACTTTAATCTCTAAAGATTTTAATGCAACGTCAGTCGCTATTTATTGTCCTCCTGATTACTCTTTTCTATTCCCGCTCATTATTAATGTTTCTGTTCTTAATTCTCCAACGCTCGGTAATCGCTTGTGTCTTATCGTCTTTACTGACTTGTATTCGATGATGCCGATATAAGAATTAATAAATAAATAATTTTAGTAAATAATAAAGAAATTAACAAACTAAGAATTACCGCCTACCCAATGACCGTGAAGATAATCCAATAGGCCACACGTGTGTAGGAGCATAAGCCCCCCTACATTGGACGATTTAAAGGATTCTATTCGCGTGAACGTCGCCCAAATCAACAGAACAATGTTGGAAAGAGTGGAGGCCAACTTTCAAGAACGCCTTCAGAAATGCATCAATAAAACACTCGATGGATGTTGTTTTCCACACTTCTTTTTGTCAAATGCTGATTCAATACGAACACACTGATGTCAATAAAATTTGGCAGCTAAGTTTCATGTGTTTTTTTCAAAAACGTCCGTCCACTCTGTCTTACCATATATATATATATATACAGTGTAACCCGGATATAAGAGAGTTGTCAGGACCGGAGAATAAGTCTCTTATATCCGGGTTTCTCTTATATCCGGGTTTGGTCTATTTTGTTTTATTAACACAGGCTCTAATTTGTGACCAGAGACCATCTCTCTTATATCAGGGTTTCTCTTATATCTGGGTTACACTGCACACATATATATATATATATATATATATATATATATATATATATATATATATATATATACTGTCTTCCATAGACAGACTATTTCGCTCTACCACAGCTCTTCAGTGTGGCTAGATGTCTGATTGCTTCTCGCCTGGATCGAAACCAGACCGATTTGGTACCAGTCAAAGATTCTATTTGGGATAGAATCTCTGACTGGTACCAAATCGGTCTGGTTTCGATCCAGGCGAGAAGGCTATCGTCGCGCCGCAGAGAGGAAGGGAAATTTTAATGTTTTCTATGGGAAATACGTTATTGGCCCGGAGAGCTCAATTCAATTCGGTTGAACATCAATGCGTTAATAGCGGTATGAGCCAATGTTTTTAAAATTACCATTTTCTCAAAGCTAGACCATCAATGATAGTTCTTCGGTCTCTCTTCAGTGACAGCCTTATTTCCAGGTTTGCTGACATTCGTTGTCCTCCTGATTTGTCAATGTGTATATATAGTATCATATGTTTTGTACACACACACACACACACACACACACACACACACACACACACACACACACACATATATATATATATATATATATGTATATGATATAAATAAATATTTATATACATTATAATTATTATTTTTTAAATGAAGGCTCTGCTTGTGAATCGAGCACTGTTTTTTTTAAAATAAAACAAAAATACTAAAGAACTTCGGATCATCAATCTTACGGTTCTTTCCTATTTTATCAATATATTTGCACACACACACACACACACACACACACACATATATATATATATATATATATAGCAATAACAATATTTCACAAGAAATGGTCGATTACGTTATTTCAATTTTTAATGCAAGGAGTCTTTAATTCTGTTAAATTCAATGCAATGAACCGTGAACATTTAATTTCATTATATATATATATATATATATATATATATATATATATATATATATATAAACGTTATTTTTAGTGGGTACACGTATTTCAGTTGCTACCTCTATTTTTATATTTTCTTAATTAGTGAAATTAATTAATGATAACCTGCCTAGATTACGAAGTTCTATTAAATAAATATTGTGCCTCCGTCTGGAATCGAACCTGTAATCCCTTTTCCTTCAATGAAATCTTTTCTTTAGCTAAAAAATGCCCTGAGCAATTCGACTACGGAGGTCGCGTTGATACAGTGAGGGGTTTGAATTACCTATCTAAAGAATGCACAAAAAATAATGTCACATAAGAATATATATATATATATATGTATATATGTATGTATGTATGTATGTGTGTGTGTGTGTGTGTGTGTGTGTGTTTGTGTTTCCTGAATTGCTTCATATGTCACGAAATTAGATTATTTCTCTCTTAGATAACCAATAAATAAATACAATAACATTTTTCTATAAAAATCAAATATACATTAACTACAATCTGGATGAATAATACCTTAGAAACATTATAAAGAAATATAAAACTCCAGTTGACCAGAACAAGAAAATTGAATTATCTGAATTAATTTAAAGAATTTAATTTCAAGAATTTTAAAAAGTTAACCTCATCGTTAACAACATCTAACCTGGAAAACCCAAATTACAGAGAACCGATATCATATATGTATTCACATGACCCTTAACGAACTGCGAATCGATCAAATCAAATTCAAGAATTATTATATTGGACCTACCACTACATGCCTATCAAGAAGACTCACGTTGCATCTATATGACTATCGTTCCATTAGGACTCATTTAAACACACACACGGATCCCTACCAAAATCTTTCCGCAATATAATCCTAGAAAATTCAACAATAATAGTCTTATCATCATGTATAAAAAATAACTAAAAATAATGGAATTATTGATAATTAAAAATAAAAAGGTAATACTCGATATTATCAACAATGAATACGGCTTCAATGTTTTGGCCATGTTTGGAAAAACAATCACATATTCCTAGATACATACATAAAGATCTACACATTCAACTAAAAATTAAAAAAAAACAAAACAACCTTAATAATACCTAAAAGAATAGCCGAAAGCGCACGGACATGCAGAAGATTCGGAAAATTCTTACTCCCCTTTAACTTACCAAAAGAGGTAAAGATGTGTTTTTAAATTTCCCTAAGAAATGATTTTTATTAGTTATCTACCATCGCCTGAAGAAGTACCATCTTAGTACCGAAACATGAAAGTTTTTGTATAGCGATGTAAAATACTTTTATTGTAATTTATTATAGCCCACCCGAAAATCAATATTAGTAACAGCATTTGGGTGCAACTGAGGCAGATTCCCAAATGGGGGGGGTAACAGTTTCAAGGTGGGGGGGCTGAAAAGGGAACTGTATAATAATAAATATTGTTATTGTAATAATTTAAACTATTTAATTTTATTGAAAGATATATATCCAAGAACAGATAGTAAATAGTAAAACATTGCTGAGAGTTATAATGGACAGGAAGTAGTGGAGAGCCATTGTCACCAACAATTTGAACTCAAAACCGGCACTGAAGAATTATCTATCAAACAAAAAGCATTTCATCGAAATCGGATGAAAACTGTGGAAACGCATAAAAAACATCCGATCACACACACACACGCACGCACACACACACACACACACACACACACACACACACACACACACACACACACACACATATAGACACACATACATACACACACATACATACACACACATACACACATAAACACACACATAAGACACACACACATACATACACGCACACATACACACACACAGACACACACACATACACACACATACATACACACACATACACACACATTTTGAGAATTATAGATATTGATACGAGGATAAGTAAAAAATTATCCGCACTTATCTTTAGATAAGAGTTCAGATAATTTTTGACTTTACCACGTACACACACACACACACACACACACACACACACACACACACACACACACACACACACATATATATATATATATATATATATATATATATATATATGTTTATTTATTCTCTATAGTGTACCGCCCTCTAATTAAATATGTATAAATACTGGACCCAGGGGAATGTGGTTATTTATGTTGTAATTTATCTGTTCATCATGGTAGAAAAAGAATTACTCTATCGTATTTCGGTTGTATAAAAATATCTTTCATGGTAACAATTAATATATAAGCCTGATAAAATATATCCGCGTGCTTTGAAAAAACTAATTTTACCAAATAATTCTTCAGCAAAATGAATTTTTCGACTTTTCATCCGATTTATGAAAGGAATTTACTTAAAATAAATAGACAAAACTTGTCTATATTATTTAATGAAACTTTCATCAATGAAAAAATGCTGCCTAAATACAGAATATATATATATATATATATATATATATATATATATATATATATATAGCGCATCAGTTTGATATTGTGGATTATTCCCAATCAATATCGAAAGACCTCTTCACGACTGCCCTGGAGTTTGCTACAGTAATATTCTGGCTTAACTAAGGAAGAAACAAACATAATTCTTAGTGCCAAGAAAAACACTACTGACAATTTTGATATCACCATGGGATCTCTGGACTCTGCAGAATCTTCGGACCTTGTCGGTCTATTTATAATGTACAATCTAACCGCGCACCGCGAATTAGACTTTAAGGACATTGGGCTATACAGAGATGACGGGCTCGTGGTAGTGAGCAGCTCCACAAATTTTAAAACAGATAAAATTAGTAAGATAATTTATAGTGAATTCGGAAAACTAAATCTAAAAACTATAGTCAACACTAAATTAAAAAGGGTAAACTTCCTCGACGTAACTCTAGACTTCATAAACAACATTTACACACCCTACAGAAAACCTAACACTAATCCCTTGTATGTACAAAACACCCTCCATTTATAATTAGGTATATACCCACATCAATAGAGAAAAGAATAAGCATGAACTCCGCAAATAAGGAAATAGTCCAACACAGTAATTTTTATAACACAGCCCTGAAAAATAGCGGATAAAAAAGCGCTGAAATAAGCTATAGAAACAATAGTACCAATAGTAAGAAAAGCAGGAAAAGAAAGATCATATGGTACACCCCTCCGTTCAACCAAATGGTCAGTACTAAACTAGGGCATAAGTTCCTAGCTTTAATTGAAAAACACTTTCCCACTAATAGCAAACTTAGCGAGATCTTTAATAAAAGCACCTTAAAATTAAGTTACAGCTGCACCGAAAATCTAGAAAGAATCATAAAAAACATAATAATAAAATCCTGGAAAAACACGCATGCCAAAACAGTATTAATAAAACCCCTAAACTGCAATTAGACAAAAATAATGAAAATTTATGTGATTGTAAAAACCCTAAAGACTGCCCGTTAGAAAATAAATGCCTCACAAAATCCGTGGTATACCAATGCACTATCTCATCCATTGAGAGTCCTAACACTGATAGGATATATATTGGGTCAACGAAGAATAATTTTTAAATTAGATGGAGACAACACAAGAGCTCCTTCAACAATATTCAAAACAGAAATCAGACATCTCTATCCCAATATTTCTGGCATTTAGAAGAAACGAATAAAACACCAAAAGTAAAATGGAACATAATAAATAGAGCAAGAACTTGTAAAACCTGGGATGACCATGCCCTTTATGCCTACATGAAAAACTACACATCATTAAGTTTCTAAATAATGAAAAGTTATTAAACCATAGGCAGGAGTTAACGGTTTTTTGCCGACATTAACAAATTTTCGCATTAAATAATTAACATAAAAAAAAATAAACAAATAATTTCCATAGTTTAATAAAAGACTTAAAAGCTTATCCCAATCATTAAATAGAAAAACCCTTTGTGAAGTCGTCAAAAAACAAATTGTAGTCCAGTCCAACGCGTTTGTATAAGAAACAGACATTTGAATAAACAAATAAATAAAGAGATTAATAGACGGATAATAATGAAACAGAATCCTCTCGACACTTAACGACCTGCCGCCGCGCCATAAAATATCTTTCGCTTTAAACTAACTAGATGGCGACTGCCACCATCAGATTTGAAATTGAGACTTTTTTCCGCAGTAGGTTGCCATTTCTTTCTGTGGTAGAACAGTTGCCATCCAAGGCTATAGAACCCAGTCTGTCCTGATATTTACTCATAGCTGGAGGGAGAAGAAGAGGGTTCATACCTTTCTCAAGGGTATTAGCACGTAAGTGAATGTAATGGATTTGACTGGAATTCGAACTCGGCTCTCCGATTCATCAATCCTAGCCGCTATGCATTACTCCACCGTACCTCCAAAGTCAGTTATATGCCATGCGTGATACACGCTTATGCGATCATGTATCTTTCGATACATGACTGACGAGGCAGATTTTTTCCCGCAGTAGGTTACTATTTCTTTCTGCGGTAGAACAGTTGCCATCCAAGGCTATAGAACCCAGTCTGTCCTGCTATTTACTCATAGCTGGAGGGAGAAGAAGAGGGTTCATACCTTTCTCAAGGGTATTAGCACGTAAGTGAATGTAATGGATTTGACTGGAATTCGAACTCGGTTCTCTGATTCCTCAATCCGAGCCGCTATTAATTACTCCACCGTGCCTCCTGTCTAGTACTGCACTTAAATTTAAAAAGCACCATAGTGAAGAGATCACCCAAACAACTAGCATGAAAGTATTTATAAAAAAGACACAGAGAGGCAACATTACGGCGATGGGAAAGTGCCTGAAGCCAAGTCGCCAGATCAGGAC
>OZ038513.1:64052618-64130118 GCA_964036315.1 Acanthosepion esculentum | reverse complement strand
TGGGTTATTTAATGCCGACAAGATTTTTAGGATTGTTTCGTATGAATAGAATATGTATTCTTTGGCTTATTTTGGTTTGGTTTGATTTGTTTTATGGCATATCAACATCAATGGGTTATTTAATGCCGACAAGATTTTTAGGATTGTTTCGTATGAATAGAATATGTATTCTTTGGCTTATTTTGGTTTGGTTTGTTTTGTTTTATGGCATATCAACCTCAATGGGTTATTTAATGCCGACAAGATTTTTAGGATTGTTTCGTATGAATAGAATATGTATTCTTTGGCTTATTTTGGTTTGGTTTGTTTTGTTTTATGGCATATCAACCTCAATGGGTTATTTAATGCCGACAAGATTTTTAGGATTGTTTCGTATGAATAGAATATGTATTGTTTGGCTTATTTTGGTTTGGTTTGTTTTGTTTTATGGCATATCAACCTCAATGGGTTATTTAATGCCGACAAGATTTTTAGGATTGTTTCGTATGAATAGAATATGTATTCTTTGGCCTATTTTGGTTTGGTTTGTTTTGTTTTATGGCATATCAACCTCAATGGGTTATTTAATGCCGACAAGATTTTTAGGATTGTTTCGTATGAATAGAATATGTATTCTTTGGCTTATTTTGGTTTGGTTTGTTTTGTTTTATGGCATATCAACCTCAATGGGTTATTTAATGCCGACAAGATTTTTAGGATTGTTTCGTATGAATAGAATATGTATTCTTTGGCTTATTTTGGTTTGGTTTGTTTTGTTTTATGGCATATCAACCTCAATGGGTTATTTAATGCCGACAAGATTTTTAGGATTGTTTCGTATGAATAGAATATGTATTCTTTGGCCTATTTTGGTTTGGTTTGTTTTGTTTTATGGCATATCAACATCAATGGGTTATTTAATGCCGACAAGATTTTTAGGATTGTTTCGTATGAATAGAATATGTATTCTTTGGCTTATTTTGGTTTGGTTTGTTTTGTTTTATGGCATATCAACCTCAATGGGTTATTTAATGCCGACAAGATTTTTAGGATTGTTTCGTATGAATAGAATATGTATTCTTTGGCCTATTTTGGTTTGGTTTGTTTTGTTTTATGGCATATCAACCTCAATGGGTTATTTAATGCCGACAAGATTTTTAGGATTGTTTCGTATGAATAGAATATGTATTCTTTGGCTTATTTTGGTTTGGTTTGTTTTGTTTTATGGCATATCAACCTCAATGGGTTATTTAATGCCGACAAGATTTTTAGGATTGTTTCGTATGAATAGAATATGTATTCTTTGGCTTATTTTGGTTTGGTTTGTTTTGTTTTATGGCATATCAACCTCAATGGGTTATTTAATGCCGACAAGATTTTTAGGATTGTTTCGTATGAATAGAATATGTATTCTTTGGCCTATTTTGGTTTGGTTTGTTTTGTTTTATGGCATATCAACATCAATGGGTTATTTAATGCCGACAAGATTTTTAGGATTGTTTCGTATCAATAGAATATGTATTCTTTGGCTTATTTTGGTTTGGTTTGTTTTGTTTTATGGCATATCAACCTCAATGGGTTATTTAATGCCGACAAGATTTTTAGGATTGTTTCGTATGAATAGAATATGTATTCTTTGGCCTATTTTGGTTTGGTTTGTTTTGTTTTATGGCATATCAACCTCAATGGGTTATTTAATGCCGACAAGATTTTTAGGATTGTTTCGTATGAATAGAATATGTATTCTTTGGCTTATTTTGCTTTGGTTTGTTTTGTTTTATCGCATATCAATCTCAATGGGTTATTTAATGCCGACACATTTTTTATCCTAGTAATATTTTTGTTTTGCCAAAAATCTTTTTATTTTAATATTTTTTTCCTGAAAAATGTATAGCTGGTAATATTATTTTTTCAAAAACTTATAGCTGGTAATTTTATTTTTTCAGGAAACATATAGCTAGTAATATTTTATAATGCTTTTTACTTCAGTTTCGGGGTTAACCACCGTCCCACAGCCGGGACACTAACAGGTGCCACTACCCCGGTTCAGGGTGGACCTGGGAACACCAGCAATCAAGAGGTGGTTCCACGCTCCTCAAAACCTCCCGATCAGAGGCCCCGCTGCCGAACGTAGTTCATCGTCTTAGCCAGGACGTGGATTCAGTTTATCGTCATACCCATGACGTATTTGCTATATGACGAAAAACAAGTCTAACATATAAAAAAGCTAACTATATATTTTACTATATGAATGAAGAATAAAATAAATTAACTAACATATAATTTTTTTCACGATTTGATGTTCCCCGATGCCGCAGTTATCAAATTTTCAACGCAAGGTGATTGTTCTCTTTAAGAAAGAACATCCAATTTTGGGACTGAAAAAATGCCAAGAAATTTTGCCAGAATTCTTTAGTTTGAACACCACATCTAACATTTGTGTTTTTGTTCTGTTGTAAGCTGCTAAATTTCTATCCTTTGCTTTTGTTTCAAATAAATGTAACAAAAATCAAACAAATAAACCGGACCAAATCTCAGAAGAGTAGTGTGCTTGATTCACAAGGGCTCTGGTTATTGTGGCCTTATGTCAGACAAAGCTAGAACTAAGTAAATAAATATCTGTTTGCGTATTTGTTTCGTCTTTCTCTCTTTTGTAGCAGTGTCATCTTCCTTTCTTTATTCTACTACAGGGTGCCTCACAAAATGAAACAGGAAAGTTTAGATTTGCTATACGATTAAAGAGGCGCGGTGGAATAATGGAGAGCGGCTCGGGTTGAGAAATCGAAGAACCGAGTTCGAATTCCAGTCGAATCCATTAGATTCGCTTACATGCTAATACCGTTTGGAAAAGGTAAATAGCAGACAGACCGGGTTCTAGAGCCTTGGAGGACAACTGGTCTACCGCAGAAAGAAAAGGTAACCTACTGCGGGTGAAAAAAACTGCCCCGTCAGTCATGTATCGACAGATACATGACCGCCTACGCGTATATCACGTAATGGCACATAAGTGACTCACTGATATGCTAAAAACAGTTAACTAACATATAGAAAAGTTAACTGTATATTTTACTATATGAATGAAGAATAAAAAAAAAAATTAAACTAACATATAAATTTTTTAACCATTTTATGTTCACGGATGCCGCAGTTATCAAATTTTTAATGCGAGGTGATTGTTCTCTTTAAGAAAGAACATCCAATTTGGGGTCTGAAAAAATGCCAAGAAATTTTGCCAGAGTTCTTTAGTTTGAACACATCTTACATTTGTGTTTTTGTTTTGTTTTAAGCTACCGAATTTCTATCCTTTGCTTTTGTTTCAAATAACGGTAACAAAAACTCTTACTATTAAATAAACTGTATCAAATTTCCTGTTATTTTTTTTTGTCTGCGACAAACTTTAGTAAAGAAAGAAGACAATAAAAGAACAAGATTTTAAAAATACAGAACATTTTTTTTTTAAATGTTCCTTCTTTTCTTGCGGGTCACATAAAATTTAGACAGGCCATAGTTCGACCACCATGTCCTAAAAGAACATGGAATTAACAAAAAACATTCTCCTTGAGTTGTCGTCTAAATATGCCCTACACTTACGAAGTCAACATTAACAATAAAATCCCAAACCTGGACGTCTTGTCGATACCAGTAGCCATAACTTTATCACTACTCTTGAGAAACAACAACAGAAGACAGGATTTCTCCTCCTCGAACTTTCATCTTAAACTTAAAGCTGATCTTTGTCCAGCGGAAATCAAAGTGTTGCCTCTTCGTCTCTCCCCTTTTATAACAACTCTAAATTTATTACTTGTTAAAGACTATGACTTTTTCAGCGATTCCTTTTATTACCAGCAATGAATTTAGAAGAAGAAAAATGATTACTAGTAATATATTTATGGTAAAAAATATTACCAGCAATAAAAATCTTGGCGTTAAATAACCCATTGAGGCTGATATACCGTAAAACAAACCAAACCAACGAAGTAAGGCAATAAAACCACCAAGACGCAAGTGATTATTGAGTCTCAGAGAATATAAAATGTTTACATCTACCTAATTCAAGAGTGAAACGATAAGACCGAGTCGCCAGTCTAGTAGAGCGATTAAATGCCTGCGGTCAAGGAACCAAAGACAAAAGCATATTAGAACAATTTCGCTGAAAATATTTATAGACAAAGACAGAGGGGGGCAACGCCACGGCGTCGGAAAAAGCAACTGAAATCGAGATGCCAGATCAGGGCCAATAACATGACAAATATTCCTTCGGTTTTTGTCAAAGAATCTTTAGATATAGTGATTTTCCAAACGTAGCTTGGATGTGGCACAAAGCCGAAAGTAAGGATCGAACTCACTACTCAGTCGTAATTGTTCTAGCGAGACAAGCTTGCTCACCATTACACCACCCTGAGGTGCCAAACTGTTTCCCAAGTGTAGCTTAGATGCGGCACAAGGCCGAAGGTATGGTGCAGCCAATGAGGATCGAACTCACTACTCAGTCGTAATTGTTCTAGAGAGACGAGCGTGCTAACCATTATACCACCTCGAGGTGCCCAAAGAATCTTTAGATATATCATAGAAGCAACAGACCAGATTTGGTAACAATTTCAAGTTGTTTCTGAAAATGCTTATCAGGATATACGAAATATTCAAAAGTGCCATGAAGAGCATCAGAAGACACACACGCATGCGCACACACGTATTACGAAGTTACCTAGAATTTGTGGGTACTGGCCAGGTACTGATTACGACAGTTTAAGCAGTTGTAGTATATAGGCCGGCTTGTTTTGTTTTTTATAAATGGATCCGAACAGGTGTCTACAACAGGAATTCGCTAAACCTAGCAGGCGAGTGTAAATGAAAACATCTATTATTATTATTATTATTATTATTATCATTATTATTATTATTATTATTATTATTATAAAAACAGGAATACACGAAACGAAATCGGTCGATTCTAAGTGGAAACGGTCGGGCAATAACTGAAGAGTACTAAATAAAAATAATAACTACACGATATCCCTGGACATGAGCAATGGAATGAGAACAGTCTACTCCCGTAGGGTTCAGTTCGGAACTCCCTGTAGGTTATCAAGATCGATATACACCTGAAGAAGGACGGAGGGCATAACGACCTAAAAGTGAAAACAACAACAACAAAGATAAGGACAACAGTACAAATATAGCGTAAATCAGACAGACAGACAGACATATAGATAGATAGATAGATAGATAGATAGATAGATAGATAGATATGAACAATATGAGATAGATATAAACAGACTGAGATACATAGATAGATTGATAGATATGAAAAGAATGAGATCGATAGGTCGATAGATAGATAGATAGATATGAATGGAATGAGGTAGATAATGACCAGAATGAGATAGATAAATAGATAATGGACAGAATGAGATAGATAGATAGATAGATAGATAGATATGAATGGAATGAGATAGATAATGACCAGAATGAGATAGATAGATAGATAGATAGATAGATAGATAGATAGATAGATAGATAGATAGATAGATAGATAGATATGAATGGAATGAGATAGATAATGATCAGAATGAGATAGATAGATAGATAGATAGATAGATAGATAGATATGAATGGAATGAGATAGATAATGACTAGAATGAGATAGATAGATAGATAGATAGATAGATATGCACGGAATGAGATAGCCTCTGTATATATCGACGACCTCAGCATAATTACAAACAGCTTAGAAGGAATAAAAAAAACTAAAAATAACTTTGAGAATAAATATGCCCTACACTTAGGAAGTCAACATTAACAATAAAATCCCAAAGCTGGACGTCTTGTCGATGCCAATAGCCATAACTTTATCACTACTCTTGAGAAACAAAAAAAAAAAGCAGTATTTGAAAATCGTGTTGACTTAACTACAAAAGTGTATGTCCTCACAGATACAAAATAGCTGCTATAAAAACTGTTATAAAAAAATCTCTTCTTCGGACATAATATTCTGTAGAGAAATTAGCAACATTAAACAAAATCTTAATAAACCCTAACCCTAACCACGTCGTCGACGAACAACTAAAATTAGCCTCAAGAGAATTTACATCAATAACGCAAGATACCTTCCTGACGCAAACAAAAATAAACACACCATTGTCTTATTTCATCGTCACCAGCTGCATCCTAATAATAAACAGGACGAAAAAATATTAAAAACATATTTATTTCACCGGTACATTTTACTCAAAGATCCTAACAAGCACCTAAGATTTCTCATCTCCTATAAAAAGTTTAACATTTAACTTAAATATTACCAACAATAGAACCTCAAGCCCCACCATATATATATATATATATATATATATATATATATATATATATATATATATATATATATATATATGCATAATTTGTAAAAAGGATTAGAAAGAAGTAAATCTATATTTTTTAAGATTTTATTGAAATTTTATTTAAGTTTCCACATGTCCTCCATTATTAGCAATACAAAGGGTAATACGATTTTGCAGTTCACGGAAAACATTTGCCAACTGATTTACAGTAATGCCTGAAATCACATTAGTTATTTTAGCTATACTTAAAACTATGTACATTTTTTACAAATTATTTATTTACTCCTGCCTCAAGCACAAATCTACTGAGGCGGACAAAATTAACCTGGCAGCTCAAATTGAAAAGGACCTCCTATCGGTTGTGGACTGGGGAGAGAAATGGATGGTCAACTTTAACGCCTCTAAAACAAAATTGCTCTCCATTAACCACCACAAGGACCCATCCCTGCATCCCATCAGAATGTCTGAGGACCAACTTCTCGAGAGCTCCTCTCTGCGGCTGCTCGGTCTCACGCTGTCCGCTGATCTGAGATGGAACAAATACATCGAGTCAATTGCATCATCCACCGCTAGAAAAGTTGGTTCCCTGTGCCGAGCCAGGAAATTCTTCTCCCCTGAATCGATCCTCCAAGTCTATAAGTCTACCATTCGACCTTGCATGGAGTATTGCTGCCATTTATGGTCTGGGGCCCCTGCGTGTTGCCTCGGGGTTCTTGATAAGATCCAGAGACGGATATGCAATGTGATTGGCCCTGATCTGTCATCTCGTCTGCAGTCGCTCTCTCACAGACGCAATGTTGCATCACTCTGCCTTTTCTACAAGTACTTCCACGGTAATTGCTCTGAGGAGTTGCTTTCACTTGTCCCTAAGCCTCGTGAATTCAAGCGTCCTACGAGGCTGGCATCCCGTTTCCACCCCTTCACCGTTGAAACTGTTAGGAGTAGACGTCTTTTCTACTCCAATAGCTTCATGTCTCGCACATCTCGCCTATGGAACTCCCTTCCCTATTACTGTTTCCCTGACAAATACAATCTCCAACGGTTTAAGTGTAGCGTCAATCGTCATCTCCAGTTGCCTTGATCTATCCACTTCCTGACATCTTCCATTCCTATCTGCTCTCGATCTATATCTCCCGTAACCTCCCCACCTCGATCGGCCCTCCGTCCTTCTCTTTCTCCACATCCCTTCCTTTACCACTCCTATCTGCTCTTCCTCCAACCCTTCTGTAACCCCTTGCGTGATAGTGGCCACCGGCCTTGCTCGGGGTGATATGCTTAAAAAAAAAAAAAAAAAAAAAAAAAATATCGCAAATACAAATAAAGTTATAATTTTTTTTAAAGTGTACACAAACTTTATGGACACCCTATATATATATATATATATATATATATATATATATATATATATATATATATATATATATATATATATATATATATATATATATAGTTTCATGCTAGACAAAGTCCGACAATTATTTAAGACATTTTTTATGTTTATACGTTCTTTTTATAGATTCAAATATTCAAGTTAATGCTCTGTTTATAATAAACAGTATTAAATAACATTTACCGGCCTGAATGTCCGAGAAATTGTCATAGAACATATTCCTCCACCGACAAGAATCGAACTTTGTCAATTTCATAATGTATGACGTCTTTTGTTTACATTTGGATACGCATTGAGCAGATATGAATGAATGAGAGAAAATCATGGATAATTGTGTATAAAAACAGTAAAAGCAACCTTGTTAACCGAACGCTTCTCTGTGGCCCCGTCGGTTAAGTATAGGATACAGGTTCGAATCCTGTCGGAGGACGAATATTTTGTATGAAAATTTCTCAGACATTCAGGTCGGTAAATGTTGTTTAATACTGTTTATTATAAACAGAGCATTTACTTAAATATTTGTATTCATAAAAATGCCTTAAATATATATATATATATATATATATATATATATATATATATATATATATATATATATATATATAGGAAATGGATTAAATCTGATATATTATTTTTAATTTATTTGTTTAAGTAGAACTCTGTTTTTTAATTTTTAAAAGGTCTACATGTTATTTTTACGTTTGTTTTTTCACACGTGTATTGATCACTTTTAATACTACTGTTTCCTGGTGTGATTCAACTCTGACCATTAATATTTTATATATATATATATATAAAGACATTTTTATGTTTATACGTTCTTTTTATAGATACAAATATTTAAGTAAATGGTCTGTTTTATAATAAACAGTATTAAACAACATTTACTTGCCTGAATGTCAGAGAAATTTTCATAGAACCTGTATCCTATATCAGGCCGGTAAGTGTTGTTAATACTGTTTATTATAAAACAGAGCATTTACTTAAATATCTGTATCTAGAAAAAGAATGTATAAATATAAAAATGTGTTAAATAATTATCGGACGTTGTCCTTTTCATAATATATATATATATATATGAAATACTGTATTTACAGAAAAGTTTACCCGGTCCGGGAAACGGGTATATTTATTTAAAAAGTACTCAATAGAGAATTCCCAAAATCGAAAGTGTAGTGCTAGTTAAGATCTAAAATATTAAAAACACTAACCTTTTCCATTACCGTCTTCATTGGTACCGGAAATGTTTAATGTCTGTAATATTTTAGAAGTATGTGTATGATGGGTATCAAAGTTAGTAAGTTTAACGGTGTGTTTAAATGAATACATGTGTAATTACATATATCGGTTGGATTATATAATATGCTATAAAACATGAGATGTATTGAAACAAAATGGCTATTTTTGTTGTTTTATGACATATTTATGTTATAATTTTCGAATAAATTATATTTGCTCTACTCTGTATTGAGCACTCTTTTAAAAACAGTATTTTTGGTTATTGTAATTTATTGCGTATACACCAATCCTATACTTGTGTGTGCATATATATATATATATATATATATATATATATATATATATATATATATATATATATATATATCAATTATGTGGTGCAGGTTCAATTTACATTACGCGAATCATTCATACGAAAAGCAGGCTCCAAAATAATTTCTTACAGTTAGCAATATCACATTTCTAAAAAAAACATTTTTCGGATTACACTTTATCTTTCGATGTCCTGTTATTACCTGGATATAAAAAACTTACCTATTTCCCTACCTGAAGATGATTGTATGAAAAAGACCTTAAAAAACCGGAATTTATAAACAAGGATCATGCCATTCATTAACGGATTCGAGGTTAATGTATTTTATTATTAAAAATTGTTGCGAGAGTGATTCTTGGCATTTATATCATTAACTTCATTATCTGCTTTTCGTATGAATGATTCGCGTAATATATATATATATATATATATATATATATATATATATATATATATATATATATATATATACACAGTGTAAGCCGGCTATAAGAAACCCGCATATAAGAGAAACCCGGATATAAGAGATATTTTATCTGGTCAAAAATTAGAGCCTGTGTTAATGTATATAAATTAGACCAAACCTGGATATAAGAGAAACCCGGATATAAGAGACGTCTTCTCCGGTCCCGACAACTCTCTTATATCCGGGTTACACTATATATATATATATATATATATATATATATATATATATTTATGCGAACGTTCTACCAACTCGGCCACGTGCCTCTACATACATACATATATATATATATATATATATATTATATGAATATATTATATATATATATATATATATAATATATATATATATATATATATATATATAATATATATATATGTATATATATATATATATATATATATATATATATATATATATATATATATATATATATATATCATTTGATATTTAATTATATCAGCCCCTGCAAGGCAGTAAAGTCATTGAGACACAAGGAGTTACTGGGTGTGGAAGAGTTAGAAACATTGCTAACGAATGAGAACAAAAAAAGTTTAACCAGGAGAACAGTAGATAGCGATTGACATTGCATTTAGGTTTTTACACATTAAAGTTGTCCCTATTGCACGACACCAGAAAAGAATTAATTTTTAGTTCCTTTCAAGTTTAGAGTCTTGTATGCACCTTTTTCTTTTAATATTCAGGATAAAAGCGGCGATGTTCTCTCTACTCCCATTCTCCCCATGTTATTATAGTCTTTTTTTTATCAATGTATGCACCTTTTTAATATCTGGGGTTAAAAAAAAGGCGACGTTCTCTCTTCTCCTTACAAAATAATTAAAACTTAAAATAAAATGTAATTTTTGTTTAGCGTTAGTGCTTACAATAATTCAATGAAATACATTCTTTCAGATTTGACATGGAGAAAAAGTTTACAGTATTTGTTTTTAAAAAAATTACTTGTAATTTTTCAGTGCAATTTTGAAATTTATCCCATTGCTGTTTGTAACAAGAGATTTTTTCTTTATTTAATAAAGACATGTTTGAAGAATTGAATGGCTGTAAGTAGGAGAATGCTGCACAACTTTCAAGGCAAATGGCCAATGTGAAAGATACAATGGTATAATCTGGAAGACAATACAGTTGGCTGCAGCTAACCATAAGTGTTCAATAATCTGTTGGGCAAGTCTCTTTCCCGAGGCCTTATATGCCGTTCGAACCCTTCTGGGGACGACAACGACAATGCTACTTCACATAGGAAGTTCTTCTCTTTCCTGCAACAAAGCTCTACAGGGAGTTCTCTTTCATCGTTTTTCGCAACCTGGAACCATGCTGCTGAAATGCCACGACCCCCAACAAGCATGACCCCCTTGTGATCGAAGTAGAGCCAATGGAAGTAAACATTTAATAAACCACTAAGACACAAGGGGTCACTGGATGTGGAAGAGTTAGAAAAAGAAACATTGCTAAGGTATGAGAACAAAAGAAGAGTAATCTGGAAGATAGTAGATAACGATTGATATTGCATTTAAATTTTTGAAGATCAAAGTTGGCCGGAAAGAATGGTGCTAGAAGGGAGTTCCACAAGTGAGAAGTGCGAGAAAAGAAACTGTTAGCATAGAAATTACGGGGATATCTAGCGAATTTAACTATGAATGGCCAATCAAGTATTGTGCTTAAATTCATTAAGTCTAGGCACTAGAACAAAATATTTATAAAAAAGGCAGAGGGAAGTTACATTACGGCGATCGGAGAGGGAGTGAAATTTCGGTGAATGAAATAAACAGGGAGAGATTTCTTTTGGAGGAGAGAACAATGAATCACTATAAAGGTTGAAGACACACCCAAGAAAATGGTGATGTAAGATATAGTTGGTGTGCCAGAGAGAGAGAGAGAGAGAGAGAGAGAGAGGAGAGAGGAAGAGATTGGAAGAGATAGAAAAAAGAGAATAAAAGAGAGAGAAAGAGACAAATAGAGTGAGAAAGTGTGTATATGTGTGAGAGAGAAAGGACGAGAAAAAGAGGGAGAAGGAGAAAAATAAATAGAGAGAAAGAAAGAAGGATATAGGGAGAGAGAAAGAGAGAGAAGGTGTGTGTGTGTGTGTCAGAGAGAAACAGAGAGAGAAAAGAGAGAGAAAGACAGGAATGAACAAAGAGAGAGAAAGAGAGAGAAGAAGAAAGAGAAAAAGAGTGAGATAGTGCGTGTGAGAGAGAAAGAAAGAAAGAGAGATAGAGAAAGATAAATAGAGCGAGATAAAGACAGAGAGAGAGGGAAAAAGAGGGAGAATGTGTTGACCGTAATCTTTGAATATAGAATCCAGTGCAGTACGTAATATGTTCAATGGAACAACGCCAATATCACTAGTAGCAGCTGTTCAGTAATTCTTCAGGTTTTTAATATCAGAGGTTAGCAGTGAATATTCGGAGAAAAAACAAAATGGCTGCCTTTATACATGTCGGATTGAATATTCTGAGCTTTCTGATTGGTATGCTCTTCGCTTGGTGTACTATAAAAGGAGTCAGCTCATTTTGGTTGGCTCACTACTATATATGGGTACCCCAAAACTGTAACAGAATGTGTGTGTGAGAGAGAGAGAGAGAAAGAAAGAGAGACAGACTAAACTGAGAAATAGAGAGAGAAATTGCGTGAGCGAGAGAGATAGAGAGAAAGATAGATATATATATAGAGAGAGATGTCAAATAAGGCAAAATAGAAAAAGAAAAGTATCAGCATGTGAGGGACTCATCGAGTGAAATGGTAGAAGAATTCAAAAGACTGATTTGAGAGACAAGACAGAATTGGGCGGAAAATGTGCCAGAAACTAAAAGAGAGAAAGAGGAAGCGAACTATAAGTGATAGACAGATAGATAAATAGATAGATAGATAGATAGATAGAGAGAGAGAGAGAGAGAGAGAGAGAGAGAGAGAGAGAGAGAGAGAGAGAGAGAGAGAGACAGACAGACAGACAGATAGACAGGCGGACAGACAGACATTGAGTGTGTGTCTGTGTGTGAAAAAAGAAAGATGAACATGAATTTATAGCAGTGTGTGTATTTATGTGCATGTATGACCCCAGGTTCTGTAAGCTCGGATGTGCGGGTGGTGTAAAGGATAATGGCTCGGAATTGCTAATCGGAGAACCGAGTTCCACTTGTGTTCGTTATATTCTCTTACGTGCAAATATCCTTGGGAAAGATATGAATCCACCTTTCCAACCCCCACCTATGGGTCAATTAGTTAGTCTTTTATCGCTAAACCTTTATTATCTCGAAAAAAATAAAACTGCGTACAAAATATTAAGATTTAGGCATTAAATAGATCCTAGAGGTTGATATGCCGCTAAACAAAATCAACCAACCAACCTAGTTACCTCTCTCTCTCTCTCTCTCTCTCTCTCTCTCTCAAACATTTGTCCTGGGGATGACGATAAACTACATCCGGCAGCAAAGTCTCCGATCAGAAGGTTTTGAGGAGCATTGCTGTTGTTCTCAAGTCCACCCTGACCCTGGATGATAGCACCTGTTAGGGTCCCAGCTATGGGCAAATAGTTGACTCCCAAACTGAGGTCAAAACACTTTGAAAGCATAAAAATAATTTTTTTATAATAAAAATATCAGTAATATGTGTGTTCGTGTTTCTGTGTACGTTAGAGAATTTTGTTTGGTTTATTTTGTTTTACAGCATATCAACAGCTCAATGGGTCTTTTCATGCCGACAATATTTTTAGTATTGTGCGTACGGAGAAAATATATATTCTTTTTAAGAAATCAGTTCGTAAACCAGGTTTCTTTGACATATTTTTGTAAAGAGTGCTTTTCCGAGAGTCAAAGGTATTTCTGGTAATAATTTAAAAAAAAATGTGTTGCAGATATTTTTACTATAAAAAATTTATTTAGATATTTATTTAGATGGATAGATATGAATGGAATGAGATAGATAATGACCAGAATGCGATAGATAGATAGATAGATAGAGAGATAGATAATGAACAGAATGAGACAGATAGATAGATAGATAGATAGATAGATAGATAGATAATGAACAGAATGAGATAGATAGATAGATAGATAGATAGATAATGAACAGAATGAGATAGATAGATAGATAGATATGCCTGTGTATATATCGACGACCTCTGCATAATTACAAACAGCTTAGAAGGAATAAAAAAAACTAAAAATATCTTTGAGAATAAATATGTCCTACACTTACGAAGTCAACATTAACAATAAAATCCCAAACCTTGACGTCTTGTCGATGCCAATAGCCATAACTTTATCACTACTCTTTAGATTCTAATTATTATTCCTATTATTAGTGAGCATTTGACATGTTTAGAAAATAAAATTGTGTGTTCGTGTTTGTGTGTACGTTAGAGAATTTTGTTTTGTTTATTTTGTTTTACAGCATATCAACACCTCAGTTGGTCATTTCATGCTGACAATATTTTTAGTATTGTGCGTACGAAGAAAACATATATTCTTTTTAAGAAATCAGTTTGTAAATCAGGTCTCTTTGACATATTTTTGTAAAAAGTGCTTTTGACGAGAGTCAAAGGTATTTCTGGTAATAATTAAAAAAAAAATGTGTTGCTGATATTTTTACTATAAAAAAAATTATTTTTATACTTTTATAGTATTTTGATCTCAGTTTAGGAGTTAACAATTTGCCCATAGCTGAGATCCTAATTGGTGCTATCATCCAGGGTCAAGGTGAACTTGAGAAGACCAGCAATGAAGAGGTGATTCCATACTCCTCAAAACCTCCCGATCGGAGACTTTGCTGCCGGATGTAGTTTATCGTCATACCCAGGACAAATGTTTGATCGAGAGAGAGGAAGATAAAGAGGTAACTAGGTTGGTTGGTTGATTTTGTTTAGTGGCATATCAACCTCTAGGATCTATTAAATGCCTAAATCTTAATATTTTGTACGCAGTTTTATTTTTGGAGATAATAAAGGTTTAGTGATAAAAGTTTTACTAATTAACCCATAGGTGGGGGCTGGAAAGGTGGATTCATATCTTTCCCAAGGATATTTGCACGTAAGAGAATATAACGAACACAAGTGGAATTGGTTCTCCGATTAGCAATTCCGAGACATTAGCTTCAAAGCTTACAGAACCTGGGGTCATGCTGGAATTGGACAGATCCGCCGTTGCTTAACTTCAGCAATTCGTACTGGAACCGGCATTTCAAAGTGATGTGGCCCTAAGCCAGATTACGAAGAATGTGTGTATGTGTGTGCGTGTGAGGGCGAGAGAAAAGCAAAGAATGAACTCGGCTGAAGATGTAACAAAGAAGCAAGCAAGAAAATGTGTGTGTCTGTGTGTGTGCCCGCGCGTGTGTGTGTGTGTGAAGATGTGACACAGAGAGGGAATGGAGTGAAAAGAGAAAGAGAGGCGGGGACGTGGTAGAAGAAACATAAAAATACTGGGCAGAAAACCAGTGAGAAAGAAAGAAAGAAAGAAAGAAAGAAACAAAGAAACAAAGAAAGAAGGAAAGAAACAAAGAAAGAACGGGACAAGAAAATATGGCATAGATAGATAGATAGACAGACAGACAGATAGATAGATAGATAGATAGATAGATAGATATGATGAGATTTAAATAGATAGATAGATATGATTAAATTGAAATAGATAGATATGACTAGGTTGAGCTAGATATATAGATAATATGATTAGATTGGAATAGATATGACTAGATTGATATATATATATATATATATATATATATATATATATATACATATATATATATATATATATATATATATATATATATATATAGATAGATAGATAGAGAGATAGATAGATATTATTAGAGTGAGATAGATAGATAGGTATGATTAGATTGAGATAGACAATCAGACAGACTGGCAAACAGATAGCTAGCTAGCTAGATAGATAGATATGATTAGAGAGTGAGAAAGATAGATAGATAGATAGATAAATGGATGGATAGATAGATAGATAGATAGATAGATATGATTAGAGTGAGATAGATAGATACGTATGATTAGATTGAGATAGACAAACAGACAGACTGACAACCAGATAGATAGATAGATAGATAGATATGATTAGAGATTGAGATAAATAGATAGATAGATACATAGATAGATAGATATGAATGGAATGAGATAGATAAAGACCAGAATGAGATAGATAGATAAATAGATAGATAAATAGATAGATAGATAGATAGATAGATAGATATAGAGAGCGAGAGTGAGAGAAAGGAAGCATAAATAAGATAAAGTAGAGATATAAAGAGAGTGGTGATGCTAACATGGCTTAAAAACCCCAGAAACACAAAGAAAAAGCACGAAAGGAAACAATAGTAGTCGGAGAAGATTTTTGCGAGAGAAGACGAGACACTGGGATATAAAACGAGATAACGAGAGATTTCTCGTGAGAAGGAGCGTGTCGAGAAAACGACAGAAAAAAAAAATGAAACTAAAATAGAAACGAGAAAAAGAGAACGCGTAGTATCTACAGAAATAGATTGAGACAGAGAAAGGCTAAACATGCATGGATAGCATCAAGCGAAGGAGAAAAAGACAGAAAGATTGATAGAGATAAATATTGACAAGCCGAATTCTTTAAGAATTTGCATGTTTTTGTTTAGCGAGCTGAACATTAAAACGTGTTTTTATATCACGCAATTTAGAAAATCTCTCTGTCAGAAACGTGATTCTTCGGCAACCTCATTTTTATGGCGTTCGTGCGATTCTTTTCATGATTCAACGTAGTGATTGGTCAAGCGAGTTTCTTCATATGCTTCTCGTTGTCTCATTATTGATAATCTATTCTTGGGTCTCTTTTGTTGCTTTATATGCCGGAAAAAATGATACAGCGATGAGGGTATATCTTGGATAGCTCAACTGATTTTGTGTCAGTAAATATAGAATGCGAGATGCAGGTACTTCATGGTTGAACGCTCGGTGTAAAGTAGTCGGCTGCAGACGATTAGAGCACAGCTGGACATGACAGGGATCATCTTATTTCTAAATGTCAATGACGACAGAAACGGAAATTGCTACACATACACATAGACACAGACAAATACAAACTCACATAGACACACACACACACATATATATATAACTATTTATTCGAAAATTATAACATAAATAT
The DNA here is from genome assembly GCA_964036315.1 of Acanthosepion esculentum. Lineage (NCBI taxonomy): Eukaryota > Metazoa > Mollusca > Cephalopoda > Sepiida > Sepiidae > Acanthosepion > Acanthosepion esculentum. Next base: position 64,113,257 of record OZ038513.1, on the reverse strand, counting down.
GTTATAAAATCACGACAAAAATAGCCATTTAGTTTAGGCACTTCTGTTGTCATATCTTAATAGTGTTGGATGTACGTTCAACAAAATCACTTGATAAGACATATATATATATATATATATATATATATATATATATATATATATATATATATATATATATATATATATAAATAAAAAGGAAAGAACAGTAAGATATAAAATCCGGTGTTCTTATAGATATTTTTATTTTTACACAATAGTGCTCTATGTAAATTTAAATTTACAGAGCATTAATATTATAAATTAATAGATGTAAAATATGGTTTTACCGCTACACGGTGATAACCATGTTTCAGAAATGGAAGCTAAAGCTCCTGAATTTAATTTTGTTATTAAACCAAAGACATTAGTTCCATTTCCTCATCAAGCGAATATATATATATATATATATATATATATATATATATATATATATATATATATATATATATATATATATATATATATATATATATATATATATATATATATATATATCGTGCGCCGGCGGCTTAGTGGTAGAATTTCCGACTGACGCCAATTCAGTCAGGTTTCGATCCTAGCTAAAGGCAACCGTACGTCTAGCCACACTGATGAGCTGTGAAACAGTGAAACAATCTGTCTGTGGATGACAAAAATATTTGCTCCTGAAAAATTAATTTCGGTTGAGCTCTGTGGGTGTGAGGGGTGCATTTGTAAAACAGTGACTATTAAAACTAATATTGCACGACTCTTCGGCAGAATTGAGTCACTGTCAGTCACTGTGTGTTTATATTTAAACCTAAAAATAAACACGCTAAAATTCACCTTCCTCCCCGCCGTGCGCCGACAGCTTAGTGCTAGAAGTTACCACTGACGCCAATTCAGTCGGGTTTCGATCCTAGCTAGAGGCAACCGGACGTCTAGTCACACTGATGAGCTGTGAAACAGCGAAACAGTCTGTCCGTGGATGACAAAAAAATATATCTATGTATGATTATTTATTCGAAAATTATAACATAAATAATAAAATCACAACAAAAATAGCCATTTTGTTTCAACACATCTGGTGTCATATCAAGTGATGGTGTTGAATGTAGATGCAACACCATCATTTGATAAGACATATCATATATATATATATATATATATATATATATATATATATATATATATATATATATATATATATATATATATATATATATATATATATATATATATATATATATATATATATATATATAATTATTTGTTCGAAAATTATAACATAAAAATGTTAGAAAGTCACTACAAAAATAGCCATTTTGTTTCAATACTTCTGATGTCTTATCAAGTGATGGTGTTGAATGTAGATGCAACACCACCATCATCATCTTCATATATATATATATATTTATATATATGAAGAAATATACTCTTAAGGTATGCTATATTTATGGGATAAAGTGCTCAATCTCAGAGATAGAGCGTGTGTAAATATAAAAGTGAACATTGAAGTCCACACTTAGAGGCGACACTCTGTTTCATGCTAGATCCAATCGTTTGGCTTGACGATTGCGTCTATCATGAAACAGACTGTCGCCTCTAAGTGTGGACTTCAATGTTCACTTTTATATATATATATATATATATATGTCTTATCATTATCTTATTATAGATATGTCTTATCAAGGGAAGGTGTTGAGTGCACACTCAATACTATCACTTGATAAGACACCAGAAGTGTTGAAACAAAATGGCTATTTTTGTAGTGGTTTTATAACATATTTATGTTATAATTTTCGAATAAATAATTATATTTGCTCTACTCTGTATTGAGCACACCTTTAACAATAGTATATGTTGGTAATTGGAATTTATTTCGTATACAACAATCCTATATATATATATATATATATATATATATATATATGTAAAAGAACGAAAAGAATATAAATTCAAACGTTCATAACATTAATTTAAAAAGGGCTCAATACAAGAGTAGAGCTATAAATATGTATTATAAATTATTAAATTGGAACATGCAAGTCACCTTGACAAAAATGCATATTTGTTTCGACGTCCAAAAACGTTACGTCAGCCGACTGAAAATGGTGGTAATAAGCGATTTTATTGAAAAATACCATGTTTCATAAATTGTAATATATATATATATATATATATATATATATATATATATATATATATGAGATAACGATATATATGTTTCTATATCAAGAACAGTATTGGGGAAATTGTACGAAAAAGTGTAAATAGTTTACGTGTGACGCGTTATGTTCTTCATGACTTCATCGGACTAAATTTGCTATTCTGGTTGGACTACACATGCGCACGACAAATGCCGATTATAATGCCAATTCTAATCATAAAAATGACATTTCTTGTTCCAGTGTCCTTCAGTAAATCGCGCTGTTCTTATCCTATTTCCGGTCTGATACTCCTTGATATTCTCATCATCAGGGTTCGTATTATTAGTTTACTTATGATTAAACTCATTATCCAATGAAGTTACCAAGGAAGTTGTACCTCGTCGTGATACGAAGATGGATTTACTGAGACATGTTGCCACTGTTTTAGATATCGTTTATTACTTCTGTGATTGAATGTCTTGTAGAAAGACGACCGACATTCACTACATGGACTCTTCCATTGTTGAACATGGACTCTTCCATTGACTATGGAAGGAGTCGTAAGCGGGACACAGGGGAGTCGCAAAGAGTGTCGCACTAACTACGGCATTCGCTAGTATTGTAATATTAATACACGTAATTAATGAGTTCTTTAACGAATCTTGCGTTTCAGAATTTTTTTGGTGTATTTATTAACCCGAAAATACAACCTAGTGGCTTTATTGCCTTGTCTGGGGTGAAATGATTAAAAAAAAAATGGTTAAGAAAGCCAAACGATTTTGTGTACAGACACACACACACACACACGCTCACACAGACAAATCTCTCTTATATCCGGGTTTCTCTTATATCCGGGTTTGGTCTATTATATATACATTAACACAGGCTCTAATTTGGGACCAGAGAACATCTCTCTTATATCCGGGTTTGGTCTATTATATATACATTAACACAGGCTCTAATTTGGGACCAGAGAACATCTCTCTTATATCCGGGTTTCTCTTATATCAGGGTTTGGTCTATTATATATACATTAACACAGGCCCTAATTTGGGACCAGATAAATCTCTCTTATATCCGGGTCTCTCTTATATCCGGGTCTCTCTTATATCCGGGTCTCTCTTATATCAGGGTCTCTCTTATATCCGGGTCTCTGTTATATCCGTGTCTCTGTTATATCCGGGTTTCACTGTATATGGTTTCTACTTCTCAACAGAAGAGTTTTGGAATAATTCATACACAATAAAGAAAAAAGTTCTCCCTGCTGTTAGTTTTGTCTTTTTCAAGCATGAATCCATGGCAAAAACCCAGTGGACAACATCCCAGCCTCTTATCACAAATATGGACAACATCCCAGTCTCTTATCACAAATATGGACAACATCCCAGCCTCTTATCACAAATATGGACAACATCCCAGCCTCTTATCACAAATATGGACAACATCCCAGTCTCATATAAGATTAGTTAATACGATTGCTTTGCTTTGTTTTATGGCATATCCACCTCAATGGGTTATTTAATGCCGACAAGATTTTTTATTGCTGCTAATATTTTTTATCTATCTATCTATCTATCTATCTATCTATCTATCTGTCTATCTATCTATGTATATATTCGTTTGGTTTGGTTTGTTTTACCGCATATCAACCTCAATGGGTTATTTAATGCCGACAAACTTTTTATTGCTGGTAATATTTTTTTATCTATCTATCTATCTATATATATATATATATATATATATATATATATATATATATATATATATATATATATATATATATATATATATATCTTAATATCGGTTTTGTAGTGCGTATTCAATTTATGTAACGTAAATCATTCAAACGAAAAACAAATACTGAAGCTAGTTATATGGCGAGAATCACTCTCACAAACAATATTTAATAATAAATTACAACCAACTTCGAATCTGTTAATGAATGGTGTGATCCTTGTTCATAAATTCCGGGTTTATCTGGTCTTATTTTTTTGTACGAGCCGGCTTTCAGTCGTTCCGAACGACCATCCTCAGGTAGACATATTAGTGTGTTTTTGTTAAACTCCGAATAGTAATGCGACATCGAAAGATATTGCGGTCCGAAAGAGTGCTTTTTTAGTAATGAGATATTGTTAAATGTAAGAGTAATTTTGGAGCGCTGCAGACACAACGCTGAGGTTGAATTTTTTTAAATTTGAAAAATGTGCGTTCTTGTACTGGAGAAAAGTGGCATGAACTAAATTGTTCAATAATAATAGTATTGTCACAATTATTATCAGGAATTTCGCACTTAGGATCAGGTTATTTTAATATCGGTTTTGTAGTGCGTATTCAATTTATGTAACATAAATCATTCAAACGAAAAACAAATATTGAAGCTAGTTATATGGCGAGAATCACTCTCACAAACAATATTTAATAATAAATTACAACCAACTTCGAATCTGTTAATGAACAATATCTCATTACTAAAAAATCACTCTTTCGGACCACAATATCTTTCGATGTCGCATTACTATTCGGAGTTTAACAAAAACACACTGATATGTCTACCTGAGGATGGTCGTTCGGAACGACTGAAAGCCGGCTCGTACAAAAAAATAAGACCAGATAAGCCCGGAATTTATGAACAAGGATCACACCATTCATTAACAGATTCGAAGTTGGTTGTAATTTATTATTAAATATTGTTTGTGAGAGTGATTCTCGCCATATAACTAGCTTCAGTATTTGTTTTTCGTTTGAAGGATTTACGTTATATATATCTTAGTATATATTGGTTTGGTTTGGTTTGTTTTACGGCATATCAATCTCAATGGGTTATTTAATGCCGATAAGATTTTTATTGCTTGTAATATTTTTTCCAAAAATGTATTGCTGGTAATACGTTTTTCTTCAAAAATGCATTGCTGGTAATATTTTTTCTTTATAAAATGTATTGCTGGTAATATTTTTTTCACAAAATGTATTGCTGTTAATAATGTTTCCTCAAAGAATCTATTGCTGTTATTAAAACCTATTTTTTACAATTTCATAGTGATTTGACCCCAGTTTGGGGGTTAAATATTTGCCTATAGCTGGGACCTTAACAAGTGCTACCGCCCTGGGTGAGGGTGGACCTGGGAACACCAGGATTTAAGAGGTGGTTCCACGTTCCTCAAAATTTCCTGATCAAAAGCCTTGCTGTCGGGCGTAGTTTATCGTCTTACCTAGGAAGCGGATATATCGTCATACCCAGGTCAGGTAATAAGATAAGGTGTAAAAGCCAACTTTTGGATTTTAATATTGCCTCAATTAGACATTCAAACTTGAATTCAAATTTCCTTTAATTCTCAATGTTAAATTTATTTATTTTTTATATATGTGACTTTTATTTATGGGACTGGGATTTCGACCACATTGAGGCAGGAATTTTGGCCCTTACGTTTTTGTCCGCTACAATTTTATTCGCTGGAATTTTGTCCACTGGGATTTTGTCCAGTTACCGTTTATTATCAGTATCGACAGATGCAATTTTAAGAGCAGCTTTTTTGTTGAGAGCATTATTATTTATTTAGTGCATTGACACCATCTTACCCTGCTTCTAGCAAACGGCAAATAACAACTGTTTTATTTGGCATACTTGCGGCCATTTTGTTTTCACGTTTTTTGTTAAATGTTGTCTCGTTCTCTTCAGCGTCATTTTGTTTGAAAACAACCCTAATCTTTTGGGAAGCCAACGTTTGTGTTTTTTCTCTTGGTTTCCTTAATTTAATACAACGTAATTCAATTGTTAACAACACAAAAGGAATACGTAGAAAAGGGACTTCATTATAACCTGTAAAATGAGGAAAATAAGACAGAAATATAAGCTCAATAAAGTGCAAGATGCGAACAACAAATTGGAGAAATAAGAAAGTTTAAAAATATGGGAAGTGTTTCAATAAATGATGGAAAATTCTATACCGTGCAAAAGATGCCTTCCAAAAACTAAGCAAATTACAAAGAAACAGGAAAATTGCATTAGAAACAAAGAAATGACTGTTATATAATATCAATCTTCCTATATGGCAATGAATATTGGACCATCTTCTGAAAGATCAAGTGAAAAATGTAGGCAGCAGAAATGTGGTGCTACAGAAACGTGCCAAAAATTTCGTGGACGGATCACGTATGATGTGTTAAGGAAAACGGGATCAAAAAGGACACTGAAGATATGAAAATGTCGTGGACAGATCACGTATGAATTGTTAATGGAAACGGGATCAAAAAGGACACTCAAGATATGAAAGATGTAAATGATATTTTTCTGATATATAATGCGAGCTTAGAGATTCTGACACTCACAGGACTTATCGAAGATAAAAGAAACTGGTGGGGGGCAGCGGTCTATTTACCTGACAAGCTTGTATGAATGATTGGTGGAATTGGCGGATGGATTGTATCTCAAAATGACAAATGTTATTAAGATTTAGAAGGGATAGGACGTTGTGGAAAGTCATGATCGTTCATGTCCTGAAGGGACACGGCACACAGAAAAAGAAGGCGTCTTAAGAGACAAACTTTTATTAAGAAAATTGGCAAAAAGATCTTGTGAATAACAACTTTTTCTTTTATGTGCCGTGTCCCTTCAAAACGTAGGCCATCATGGCTCTCCAGTTCCCCTGTTCTCAATATCTTTTGTCCTTTTTCTACTTTTCCCAGATCACGTTCTGTCAAGCATTTGCTTAAGCCATCTTGGTATGTCGCGCGTTGCTTTCCCTTGTTTTTCTTCCCTCTATCTGCCCCGTGATTATCAGATTTTCCAAGCCCTCCTTTCTTATTGCGTGCCTCCAAAACTTCAGCTGCCACTTCCTGTTGTCAAGCATAAGCTTCCTTCTTGTTTGCATCCCCTCCAAACCCTCATCGTTGCTCAGATGTTCAGTTCCTGGTACCCTTAGCAACATTCTGTAGAACCATTCTTCTGCTGCTGCGAGTCTCTTTTTCATCTTTGAGCAGATCGTCCAACATTCTCTGCCGTAGGGGAGGATAGATATTACGCAGCAGTTCAGTACTCTTTTTCTTTGTTGCCAAAGAAATCCTCCTGTCTCGTAATAGTCTGCCTAGCTTTTAGAATGCATCTCTTTTTGCACTGTTTGTAATTCTTGCGTTGTATTTTGTCTTTGCATTGGGATAGCCAAAGTTAAAATACAACGCAAGAATTAAAAACAAATGCAAAAAATTAAACAAGTTACTTTCAAAAGAATTACACGGTCATTCCTCTGAGCGCTTTATATAGAAACAGTTTTTATTTGCAGATAGCGTTCTTTTAAAGGCTTTACTGGCTTCTGCGATCAGATAAACATGTTTGAAGGAAACAGCGTGAGAACTTGTAAAAGTGTTCCGAGTCAAAGAGGCGACCAAAACAGGTTGTCAAAAATGTCCTTTCAATCATGTAGAGATTCAGTACTGGTCGGGCTTTAACCCTGCTTCCATTTTTATGGCGAGGATTTTATTCTTTGACTGGTGGAGTTTGGTCTTTTCCTATTGTTTCGACACGGGTGGGGAGGGCACAAAACCACTGTAACACCTGAAGCCACATATTGTTTTTCAGCTTATGCAATTTAACGTAGGAGCTACTGACTTAAATTTCAAATTTCCGCTATAGGTTCCTTTTTTGGGGTTTCCCGACGAAGGCAGTTTTTTTCGAACCATTTTTTTTAATACCATTTTTTATAAAACATCTAACCTCCTAGGTGAATGGTATAGTTACAGCTTTCTTGACGATATTTTTATACTAAAGTTCCCCCAGTAAAAGACTCAAGCATCATTCAAGATTAAAAAAAAAATGAGGTCTGTGATATGAAAGTAGATTGGAGAAACTGAAGATTTTAACGATATTCAGGATAGAAAACAGCTGACCCTTGACATGAAGGTATTAAGCTATTAATGTCGCAGGAAGCATTCACGCGGGAGCCTGTTGTACAGATTAACAGTTCTTGAGAAAAAGCTGTCTTACATTTGGAATACGGGGGTAACGCAGATGATTCCACTTCTTGGACGTAACATGACATGTCTTAATTTTAAAGGTCTGGACTAATGAACGAATGGAGCCTTCATCTGAACATTTGACATGAAAATGGCGATAGGCTGGAAATGTTGCGTCTACGGGAAAGAGGATACGGAGTGGAGAATAAAGCTTCTTCAAGAAGACCGCATCAATGATTTTGAAATCAAGGCTGGAAAATGAAGGTTGTGCAGCTCCAGTAATAATCGGGTTCTGACGTAATATAGCATTTATATATATTTATAAATCCGTGGCTGGCAATAAAGTCACAAAAAAAGTCACAATTTGAGCTAGGAAAAAAGTCATAGTTTAGTTTTGCATGGGACATATGTAGTACATATGAAAACACTGTATCAGATTTTTAAAACCACGTTTATTATTGTCAGTATTTTTCATGGCAAAAGGCATGAAAAGAATTATTCCCTAAATCTAAGTATTCTTGATCCACAGTAGCACTGAAATCCAAGACTTCCACTACTCAAGTTATTTTCAGGGTTAAGGGTGAAAAAAGTCTATGTTTCATTTGACAGTTATCTACCCTTCACCATTCATAGTACGTCCTGGGTAAGACGATAAACTACCTCCAACAGCGAGGCCTCTGATCAGGAGGTTTTGAGGAGCGTGGAACCACCTCTTAATTGCTGGTTTTCCCAGGTCCACCCTGACCCGAAAGACACAGAAACAGTGCTAACAGTGTTCTGTTTATGTTTTTTTTTTCCTGTGACAGAAGAAAGTCACAATTTTGGCTAGGAAAAAGTCACAACTTGGTTTTGAAAGTGACATGTTTGGTATTCATGAACTCGTTGTAGCAGATTTTTTAACCACGTTTAATAATTTCTATGGCAGACGGCACTATTGTTTCACTCCGTCATCATCTTGCTTCGTGCATATTTTTCTCAAACAAATGAAAAAAAGGAAATGACGTTTCACATACGGCTTGCTAACAAGCACAATTTTTCATAACCATTTTTGGTTCTCACCCGTCGAGGTGCAATTGAAATGCACCAAAACGAAGTTGCGTTATTGTAGTGAGTAAACTGTTTTTGTCTATATGATAAAATTATAATAAATAAGATATATATTTTCATATATATTATACGTATATCTATCTATCTATCTCTCTATCTATCAATCTATCTATCTATCTCTCTCTCTCTCTCTCTCTCTCTATCTATCTATCTATATATATATATATATATATATATATATATATATATATATATATATATATATATTAACACATTTTTATGTTTATACATTCTTTTTATAGATACAAATATTTAAGTAAATATTTACTAAAATATTTGTATCTATAAAAAGAACGTATAAACATAAAAATGTCTTAAAATAATTGTCGGACTTTGTCCATTTCATAATATATATATATATATATATATATATATATATATATATATATATATATATATATATATATATAAGAGGCAGGATGTGTGTGTGAGTGTGCAACGAATGTACGGCCGCAATTTTCGACGCATTTGCAGTAAAATTTATATGCACATGCTCCAAGTTAGCGACAAGGCCACGACCGACTTTGCATTTCCCTACTCCCATCGATAGTGGAAATAATCGATTTTTTCATGCTTCTACGGTAGTTTTCATGTAGTTTGCGGCCATTTTCTACTGGCCAGAGTGAGAGTTTATAGCTGGCTCCCACGAATAGGCAGGAAGATTCTATTCGCCAGCGTCAGAGCCAACAGCTGACTGACACGTATATTAACTAGCATGCAAAAAAAATCGATAGCTGCATTCGTCACAAGTGGGAAAAATTTAAATCTGCATGGCACTTTACTCCATTTGGCTCATTCGCTTACTTAAACTCAACGTTGATTCTGATTCCGCAGAACTGGGTTGGGTGTGAAAAATTTTTTGTTGTTAACATTCTTTTTTCATTCGGTTTTTCCAGTTACGAGTCCTTTTTTTAAAGCTGATCGTTTTCTGTTCAGGTATGCTATAGTCAGTGGATATAAGTGCTCAATATCAACGCAAATTACTAAGTAGCTTATCTCGAACTGAAGACACAAAATGCAAATTTTTACTATATTTCAAATACCTTCCTGAATAATTGAAATATATATCTCGAACTGAAATATATATCTCGAACTGAAGACACAAAAACAAATTTTTACTATGTAACGTAAAAAATTAAAAACTAAAAACGAATACACTATTTACATTATTCAGACTATCGTCCTCATCTTTGTCGCCATATTTATTGCAACGTTTCGGCCGCTGTACGCTTCGGCCTCCTTCAAGTGGTTGTAATGTCGAACTGAACCGTTTATCTGGCTCAAGGACACATGGCACAGTGGATAAAGGCGTTAGTCAGATCCAGTGACAGGACCCCCAAGAGTGTGAGTTCAATACCCAGTTAAGGCAGTGGAGAACTTTGAGAGGGGAATTAACAGGAGATTAAAAATATTTTAAGTCAAGCGATTGCTGTATGAGTCGTACGATTTTTGAATCAAACACGGGCAACGTCGGGCTATGCTGCTAATATATATATATATATATATATATATATATATATATATATATATATATATATATATATATATATATATATATATATATATATATATATATATATATATATATATATATAAATAAAAGCTTGAACAGAGTGAGCAAAAGTTGATTGCCATCAGTGAATTAAGCATTGTGTGAGGCAGCAGGGACTCGATTTTTTTTCTTATCTGTTTTACATATAACCGCATTTCTGCCCTCATAAGCAAAAGATAAACGCAGTTGAGTCTATCTCTCATCTTTGTTCATCTCTTCCCCACAAATTCCATCATTCACATATATTTTTTATTACTGCGATTCTGAGGCGTTATTCTTGACACCAGCGTTGACCGTAGTTTTTATTTCCGTCGAAAAAGTCGTTTCAGTGAATTCTATTTGCGCCTAATGAATGCAAATGTGCCGAATACATAAAGCAACACTGAGGTTAACATAGATAACACTGACAGCCATCTTGTTTATTCGTTATGAGGGAGAGAGAGACAGAGAGAGGGAGAGAAGGAGAGATGGAGAGAGAGAGAGAAACTGATTGAGATAGATAGATAGATAGATAGATAGATAGAGAAAGACTGATTGAGAGAGATAGATAGATAGATAGAGAGACTGATTGAGTTAGATAGATAGATATATAGATAGTGAGAGACTGATTGAGATAGATAGATAGATAGATAGATAGATAGAGACTGATTGAGATAGATAGATAGAGAGAGAGACTGATTGAGATAGATAGATAGAGAGAGAGACTGATTGAGATAGATAGATAGATAGATAGATAGTGAGAGACTGATTGAGATAGATAGATAGATAGATAGATAGATAGGGTTTGATTGAGATAGATAGATAGAGAGAGACTGATTGAGATAGAGAGAGAGAGGGTGATTGAGATAGATAGATAGATAGATAGAGAGAGACTGATTGAGATAGATAGATAGAGAGAGAGAGACTGATTGAGATGGATAGATAGAGAGAGAGAGAGACTGATTGAGATAGATAAATAGATAGAGAGGGAGAGAGACTGATTGAGATATATAGATAGAGAGAGACTGATTGAGATATATATATATATATAGAGAGAGAGAGACTGATTGAGATAGATAGATAGATAGAGAGAGACTGATTGAGATAGATAGATAGATAGATAGAGAGACTGATTGAGATAGATTGAGATAGATAGATAGATATGAACTAATTGAAATAGATAGATAGAGAGATAGAGACTGATTGAGATAGATAGAGAGAGAGAGACTGATTGAGATAGATAGATAGATAGATAGATAGATAGATAAAGACTGATGGAGATAGATATAAATCATATAGATATATTCATTGTTCTTCTCTAAGGATGGAAACTTTGTTAATGGATTGTGAACGTACATCGAGAGAGAGAGAGAGAGAGAGAGAGAGAGAGAGAGAGAGAGTGAAAGAAAGAGAGATAATTCAATCATTAGTCTTCTCCTGGTGTTCGCATAATATATATACATATATATATTTATATATATATATATATATATATATATATATATATATATATATATATATATATATATATATATGTTCTTATATATATATATAAAATATTTTAAACGAAAGAAAAGCTTACCAATCTAACAAAGTAATTAAATTACACCCAAGTACATAACAAACGGTAAAAGAGACAATTATCGATGTCAACCCATCCAAAGAGCAAACTTAATTCAATATTCAGGATGCTAAAAAAATTATCGATAGAAGTTGAGAGTTAAAGACGAGATTCAGTTACGATTGGGAGTTAATATATATATATATATATATGTATATATATATATATATATATATATATATATATATATATATATATATATATATATATATATATATATATATATATATATATGTTTTCCTTCTCTTGACTTTTTAATTATCAGCTGTCCATTTCAAAATGGTTGCATCGAAGACAGAAACTTTACTTAATTGTTTTAGCTGGCACTAAATCAATTTCGGTAATTTCTGATACCTATCAATTCCTTGTCTGCGGCGTATTGCAACTCGTGAGAGCATCAACAGTGTCGGTGAGAATCGTTCGATTAATTCAATTAGTAAAGAGTTAAATGTCAACTCAACTTGAACCGCGGTGTCGATTGTCACAAACGTACAATATAATTATAAAGTTAGTAAGTTGTGTAACGTTGTAATTATCTTTCTTTCTTATTTTCTTTGATAGAAAGAACCGCCATTTTTGTAACATCCGTGGAAACATGGCGTGACAAAGTAACCAACATGGCTGTATGCATCTCTTCTACCAACGTCGTCCGTCCTGGGTATGACGATAAACTACATCCGCGTCCTGGGTAAGACGATAAACTACATCCGCGTCCTGGGTAAGACGATACACTATATTCGCGTAATGGGTAAGAAAATAAACTACATCCGCGTCCTGGGTATGACGGTAAACTTCATCCGCGTCCTGGGTAAGACGATACACGACATCCGCGTCATGGGTAAGAAAATAAACTACATCCGCGTCCTGGGTATGACGGTAAACTGCATCCGCGTCCTTGGTATGACGGTAAATTGCATCCACGTCCTGGGTAAGACGATAAAGTGCATCCGCGTCCTGGGTAAGACGATAAAGTGCATCCGCGTCCTGGATAAGACGATAAACTATATTCGCGTCCTGGGTAAGACGATACACTACATCAGCGTCCTGGGTAAGACGATACACTACATCCGCGTCCTGGGTAACACGATAAACTACATTCGCGTCTTGGTTATTGTTGAGTCTTGACTCATTGTTGAATCTCGCCTAATGCATGGAATAATAATGCAACACAAAATGTACTTAGAACAAGAATGTATTATAACAAGAAAGTGTACACAATAAGTACATATAGTATTTCTGTATATTTCTGGGAAGACGTTCCTGGAGAATGTGTTGACTAGTCGCAGTCGATCAGAGTCTCTAGTTGGATCTCGTGATTCCTTCTCCCTCGTCTTACGGTACCAACCATTATTTATATAGTTGATAGTCACCTATGCAGATTAGGTGATCCTCCCACAACAGTTATGACGGTCAAGTACATCCGTGTCCTGGGTAAGACGATAAACTACATCCACGTCATGGGTAAGATGATATACTACATCCTACAGCAAGAAGGTTTTGAGCAGCGTGGAACCACTTCTTAATTGCTGGTGTTTCCAGGTTCAACCTGGCCCGGAGTGGTAACACCAGTTAGGGTTCCAAATATGGACAAATAGCTAACCCCCAAACGGGGCTCAAAACACTATGAAAGTGTAAAATATGTTTTAATACCAACAATAATTTTTTGGACGAATAAATATTACCAGCAATACATATTTGAAAGAAAATATTACCAGCGGTGAAGATCCCCAGACGAGGCAGTGTCGAAGGGCAGAGTCTCATCTCGGGAAGTAGCTACCCGGTTCTGTTTTATACGGGGTCTACGGGGAATTTTTGGCCATTTTAAATTCAACCTTGTGTCACATCTCACCGCGTGGGGCGGTTGGTAAATATCCTGTAGTTAAAGATTCATCTCCAGCTGTGCTGGTCAAACTCTTTGGCTGCGGGCTCGGATACCCCACATTAAATTCGGCCATGTGCCACATCTGACCGCGTGGGGCGGTTGGTAGATATCCTCCAGTTGGAGATTCATTGTGGCATTCACTTGACATCTAGGAGTTGGCTACTTCTTCTACGAACCGCTGGTGAATCTTATATCTGTTCGTGTCTTACGTATTAGCGTTCATTACCAACCTTCGTGTGATGATTCTATTCAGTAACTCTCCTTAGGTTAAAACAATAACCTGTTGAGGTTGATATGCCGTAAAAAAAGAAACACAAAACAAAAAAAGAAAACAAACAAAAACAAACAAACCCCCCCCCCAAAAAAAACAACTAAAAATCAACTAATCCATCTAGCAATGTCGTATTCGATGGCTGGGTCATGTAGATCCAATGAATGACGTTTGATAGATTACGGTTCAAGGACATCTTTGAGATGGACCAGAAACTCACATCAACCACTGAAATGACCACAGCGGCTGGCTGGTACCTTGCTGGTTAAGAAAGAGTGATGAATGGCACCCCCCACCAAAAAAAAAAAACAAACTGAAAAGTAAAAATTGTAAAGAAAGAAGATTTCAGAATATCGGTCTTCATTCCAGGTGTGTCTGCCATACCTGTAGAAGAATCTGCCATAAAAAGATCGAGTTACCGAGGCCACACCAGATGCTCTTCATGAGACCAAAACGGGTCGCTATCATTATCTTGCTAGATAAATAGAAGCCTGCTATAGAATAATATAAACGTGTATTTGTATAATCCAGTGCTTCTCAACCATTCTCAGACCACGGAACATTTCCTTTCTTCAAAAAATTCAAATGGATCACTCCTACTTTTACTTTTAGGCTGTCCAATTTTCACACTGAAATACTCAATGAAAAGACAAAATATTCTATTTACACTTTAAAGTTTATTTTAGTAAACAAGGATAATCACAGGATATCAAATCAGTTTTGATGATGTCATTGAGTCTTAGTCCATTCAACTAGTGATTATAACATTTATATATACAGGGTATCCATAACGTTCGTGTGCACTTTAAAAAATTTATAACTTTATTTGTATTTGCGATAGAGATAATTTGTAAAAAGGATTAGAATGAAGTAAATTTATATTTTTTAAGGTTTTATTGAAATTTTATTTAAGTTTCCACATGTCCTCCATCATTAGCAATACAAAGGGTAATACGATTTTGCAGTTCACGGAAAACATTTGCCAACTGATTTACAGTAAAGACTGAAATCACTTTAGTTATTTTAGCTATACTTAAAACTAGGTACATTAAACTTTATAACATTTTTTACAGGTTATTTCTATCGCAAGTACAAATAAAGTTTAAAATATTTTTAAGTGCACACGAACATTATGGATACGCTGTATATATATATATATATATATATATATATATATATATATATATATATATATATATATATATATGGTAAAAATAAAATAAATATAGCACTGCATAATACGTAATTTCGAAAAACAAAATATTTTTTGTAATTCTTCAAAGTATGAATAATTTAGATTCATTTTTGTGAAATGGCTACAATTTTTTTATGGCTACGAATTCTCTGTGGACCACTCGAAATGCTATGTGGACCACCGGTCGTTCACCTGGACCACGTTGAGAATCACTAATTTAAACAATAGAATGGAAAGATTTGAAATTAACATTTCTTTTCCTTTTCCGTGAAGCAGACGTTAATACATTTTCTATCCTTCTCCGACTCTTTTTCTTTTTCTTTCTTTTTTTTTTCTTCGTCTCTTTTTTTAAAATCTTTCATTCTTCGATTATTTACTTCTTCAACACTTTCTTTCTCTCGCTGAAACCAAGCAGTGTCTCTGAGAAGTTTTTGTTCGTCTTTTCCCGCGACCAAAACGGAACAGTCTATTATTTACGAGGTATTGGAACGGTTTGTACGCGATAACTAACGGACGAAGGCGCCACTAAAATTACAATATGATTATCACTCATAACATTAAAAAATACAGTAGAATCCCTGACAACCGGACTAAGAAGGCCTTCCGGATATGAGGAATTGGTTACAAAAGCCGGATATGAGGGATTCCAGATATTAGGAATTCCGGATATGAGGAATTGGTTACAAAGTCCGGATATCAGAGGTTATATTCAGATTAAAATAAAAGAACTGAAATCAGTTTTAACATTTATTTTCAATGTCTTATAGTATATATATATATATATATATATATATATATATATATATATATATATATATATATATATATATATATATATATATTTGAATTGGACAAAGTCCGACAATTTATTTAAAGACATTTATATTATGTTTAACGTTCTTTTTATAGATACAAGTATTTAAGCAAATGCTCTGTTTTATAATAAACAGTATTAAATAACATTTCTCGGACATTCAGGCCGGTAAATGTTATTAATACTGTTTATTATAAAACAGAGCATTTGCTTAAATACTTGTATCTATAAAAAGAACGTTAAACATATCATAAATGAGTTTAAATATATATATATATATATATATATATATATATATATATATATATATATATATATGTTAAAAATAAAATAAATATAGCACTGCATAAATTCGTAATTTCTAAATTTTCAAATAGAATGGACTTGTGGGTAATTAAAAAAGTATATTTTTTAAATTCTTCAAAGTATGAATAATTTAGATACATTTTTGTGAAAAGGCTACAATTTTTTTATGACTACGAATTCTCTGTGGACCACTCGAAATGTTATGTGGACCACCGGTGGTCCACCTGGACCACCTTGACATACTCACAAATATTTTAGTTACATTAACACTATTCATTTCGACGCACTCCAGTTTAGGTTAAATGCAATTATATTGCACATAATAGGCTGTTCAGTGGATATGCAGGTAGTGCAATTGTTATTGGCGCCAATGCGGGAAGTTGGCGTTGCGAGCTCAAATTCTGGCCAAGTCATTTGATCTCCCTTTCGCACGAACACATTTACGAAAGAAATCCATGTTTCCCTCTTCCAGCGATTGTTTAAATAGCAGGATAAACTGGACACTCTAGCCTTGGGTGGCAACTTGTCTAATAGAAGAAAAATGATGAATGTCTAACCATGGAGAAGATAATGGGAAGCCATTTCTCTGTCTTTCCACAAATAAGAACAAGTAATAATTCTCATTTTCCACGGTTTATTATGAATTCATTATTTTCTCATATACTGGTGACGACTAATTGACCCTAATTTTTTTGCCAGCGTGGCTGGCTAAAAAGTGATGCGTATGTGGTCTGCATGAGGGTGAAGTATGGAGAAATGAACGGGCAAGTATTGTGAAATATCAGGCTGTGAGTTCCTTCTTGTCTTAGATAATAGTTTAGCAGAGTATTATTTTTGAGGGGAATGGTATCTCTGCTCGGACTTCATGAGGTTGACCTATCGGGCAGATGGAAGACAAAACAAGGAAGTTGATTTTGATTGGTGAACGAGAATGAGAGAGAAATGGTGGTCTATGCAACACTTGTCTATCTTTCTATGAAAGGCTATTTCGTGTAAAGGTGTCCGTGAATAAAGGGGTTCATGAGTAAAGGGGTCCGTGACTCAAAAACGGTTGAGAGCCATTGGTTTAGAACACCAGCATTCCGACTATGGCACCCGGTTTCGAATCTTTCCCATTGTCAATTTGTCATGGAAGTAAGTAATATTAACGAAGGAAGATGGTCCCAGACTGTGGCACCTTTGCAGTGTGCCTGAAAAACATATCACGGTTGAACGCAAGCCTTGTGAATAAAATTGGTTAAATGGAACTTTTCTAGCGCTGTTGATGGTTGTGGTAACATGATGTATTGACTTGACGAGTTATGCACCCTTTCCCGGAAACAGTTTCCAGTATGAACTGCAAGTTGGCTTTGTAGGCGTTGAACAAACCCAGACGAGCCTGAAACAGGAATTAGCACGCCGTCCTAGTAGACGGACATACTCGGAACGGCCAGCCAGCTACTACTAATCGTATCGTAGCTATCCCTGGAGGTCGATAATGATGGTCTTGTTTTGTTTTCCTTGGTCAGTTTAGTTTGTGGATCTGGAGATGGCTAATGAGACCGATTTTTGCTTGAACAATCCTTCCACATTGAGGACAGGTTGCTGCAGATGATGGATTAGGCCTTGGTTCGATGTCTTCCTTTTTCTTTTAGTTCGTCTGATCGTTTTGATTCGAAGATTGTAGTTCCTTCTCTGATAATATATCTCTAGAGATTCCTGTTCATGGCACTGGATTCTAGGCTGTTGATGCCGATTTTACATTTCTTCGTTTTTTGTTTGTTTTTAGAACGCCCTTGAATCTCTTCTTTTGATTTCCTCTTGAAGGTAAAAGATTTGCTTTGGTAGCCGGATGTCACCCATTCGCAAGAGATGTCCAATCCATCGAAATTAATTTTTTTATGACGATGGCTTCCTTGCTGGTTATTTTAGATTGTTCCTCTAGACCAGTGGTTCCCAACCACTGTGCCGCGGCACATTAGTGTGCCGCGGAATGATTACTGGTGTGCCGCGAAGAGATAATACCTAGAAGCCATTTAATTTCATTTTGTTTAATAAAGACATTCAATTTTTTAATCATGATGACACCGCTCAATTCAAAATGGCCGAATTTCTGGAATCTAAACGTTTCGCGCATACGAATTGGTAAGCGTTATTATGGTTTATATTAGTCATGGGACGATTAATCGGAATATCAGGAGTTTTTCAAAGTATCGGGAATCAGCATCGGAGCTGAATAATTCAGACAGAACTGTACTATGTGAGGTTTTATGTAATGCTCCTAACTCCCAAACATTCTTTTTACCTTTTCCTAACCATTTTGAATCTTTTCAATTGCAGGCTAATCTAACTTTATGCACAACTGTCCCACTGACATTCACCGTTGTTCTTTTATATCCGATATTGAATACAGGATATGTTGATTTATGTGAATAAAAATGCTTCTTATATAATATTCTTTGTTTTTTATTATTTTATTGCAAAAAGGCTTTATGAGTGGAAATTATTTATTTTTTGTGATAGGTGTGCCGCGAAAATTTAAAGAACTCAATAGTGTACCGCCATGTAAAAAAGGTTGGGAACCACTGCTCTAGACAGACGTTAGTTCTTTTGTCTTCCCAACTGATGATCGCAGACAATGCTGATGACATTTTTCAATGAATTTCAGATGCCATCGATAAGTGGTTCAGGTTTCAGAGGGACACGCGAGAGATGGAATCACTACTGCCTAGTACAATGACATTTGGGGGACTGTTATGATAACACGATCTTGGAAAACTTCATTTCGAAGGTGACGAAAAGCTGATCTTGCACATTTGAGAGGTTGTTGTAACTCATGCTGAAGGTCTATGCAAGAAGACAGCTACCAAGATCAGGAAGGTTATCCACATTCTCCAAGAATGTTTATATATATATATATGGGTAAATATTAGGGATAGAAATTAGGTAAATCTAAAATTCGACATTGAGGTCAACACCAAGTGTCTGTTTCATGCTTAAAGGCAATCTTCATGCCCTGGAATTTGAGTTTATATATTTATATATATATATATATATATATATATATATATATATATATATATATATATATATATATATAGTGGCCAAACACACTAGATGAATCTCACACACACAAATTCACCATACAAAATAAACGCTATTACAGTACAGATTTCTTTATAATTATATAATATATTGTACATAGGTATATAAAACGAATATATACACACATTCTGGCACAAAGAAAAACACACACGAACCGTACACAAGATACAAAGTATGTTTTTCTCTCTCTCTCACTATATATATATATATATATATATATATATATATATATATATATATATATATATATATATGTATGCAGGTGTGCAGTGAAATAGGAAAGAACACGTTAGGTAGATAATCCGGTGTTCCTTAATATTTAGCTTTATTTTCAAAAGGACAGTGCTCCATACAGAAGTAGAGCTTATATTATAATAATATTTTTAGTTTTTAAAAATATGATTCCTCCGCTACATAAGAGTTCTCATGTTTCAAAAGCGAGAGCCGAGACCCCTAACATAATTTTTTAAGTTATGAAGAGTTAAGGTGTCTGGACCCGCTTCCTTGTCAAGCGAGAATTTGGGAATAAGCTATCTTTTGGTTAGCTAGTGTTTATAACTACGGTATCGTTGGAACATTTGTTGCTATGGAAACGGCTAGTTTCGGCCGTTGAAGTTAGGTGGTTTAAGGGGCTAAGAATTAAGAATTAATTTTTATCTACAGGCCAGTCCCTTTCCAAAAAAGCGTATCAAGTTACAATGGTGATTCTATGTCCAGAGTGGTTTTGGCTTATGCTAGTCAGACGGCGTCTTTTTTATTTATGGGTTTGCCTTGAGTCGTTGAGTGACTAGAAGGTTATGTTTCATTATTATCTATTTGATCTGTTTGTTTATTTGTTTATTTACATGGCTTTTTTTATCAAAGGGTTTTTCTCAATAATTATTGGGCTGAGTTTTTTAAGGCTTTTAAATTATGGACTTAATTTGTTTAAATCTATTTATTAATTATTTAATAAATATATATATATATATATATATATATATATATATATATATATATGTGTGTGTGTGTGTGTGTGTGTGTGTGCTATAAAAAGATAAGATCAAAGACCTCATTCTCCCCTTTCTCTGACCAATCTTAATTGTTTTATTACCCCTTAAGGTAGGTACCTCCACGAAATGTAAACAAATCAGTATAGCTTGACAAGAAAGGCCTTAAATTTGACGAAAAATTTTTTTATCTGCTTAAGTATATATATCATTATTAAGAAGAAATACCGAAATATTTTTTGAGTATTTTTAAATTTTTTTTACTCATTCTTAGCATGTCCGAAATTTTAGTTAAAAATCTTGTTTTTTTTTTTCAGCAAAATTATCGAAAAAAAATCGATATCTGCCATATTTTTAAAATTTTTTAAACTAAGTTAAAATCCGAGTTTAAATTTCTTTTAAAAATAAATTATAGGTTGTTCAAAATTTTTTTAACGAAAATTATCTAATTTAAAGATTATTTAATATATTTCTAAGGAAACTTTTACTTACTTTCTTCGAAAAAAAATGTGGTTTAAAATAAAGGGAAGCGATCTTAACATCTTTCGCTATTGACAGGCAATGAGTGATGTGTTGTCATCACATATCGTCAGCTAACGTGAGATCCGAATGATCATACGGAAGGACGTAAATGACGTCACGTAGCTGTAGCCTCCTAAAGTCAATACATATCTGCTTGATAAAACATTTCTATCCTAAGTAAAAATCATCACAAACATATCAATAGTTATTTTGTTACACTCTGCAGCCTATTTGCCCTGAAATAAATATTGAAAAATAACTTATGTCATCATCTGAACAAAATATCAAGGAAACTTTTGATCTGCACTCCATGAAACTAAGTATTTCCTGAAAGCAAAGAATGCTCTTTCATTTCTGAGTGAAATTGGTTGGTGAAATGAAAATGATTATAAAATTTTTTTTCTGGGCATAAAATATGAAAAAAAAATAGTTAAAATTACTATATCTGAACATTAGAAACCAGTTTTTTTTTTTTTTGCATGTTTTTTATTTGAAATCAGCATTGAGGAAAACAGTGTTGAAATTAAGCCCCAAAAAATGACTTCGACATTGCTGGGTCAAGGGCCAGCCAGCCAACAATAACAAGTTGTCACCACCTTGTAAAAAACCCAATTTTTTCTTTTTTTCTTTTTATAATTTAAGTTTGAGAAATGGCTTGATGTATTTTTGTTTTTTAACACATTTTGAGCAGGGTGATGACAATGAATTTTTATGAGCTGTAGACAGAATGGACCAAGGACTCGGAGGCAATACTGGATAGTTTGTTTGAATTCACAATGATCACCGAGATAGTTATATGTTGTTCTTTATGTCTAGAAATGAAACAAACTAATAAGGAGCAAAAAAAAAAAAAAAATTGTAAATTTATATAGTATTTTGATAAATAAATGATGATGACAAAAATTAAATAATATCAGCTATTGCTAGGTAATTTTCTTTTCTTTTTCTTATTTATATGAAAAATATGTAAATGAAATGAATTAAAATCTCAATGAAGACTATTAAAACTAAATCAAAAAATATAAAAAACGAAAAAAAAAAAAAAAAATTGTCGAAAAATATCTGAGTGCGCCAAATTTCAGTGCTCGGTTGGATATGTTATCTTTCTTATTTCATAACAAAAAAAAATATACATGAATTAAAAAATCTATAAAAAGAATTTCACAAATTCAAGAAATATATTGAAAAAGTAGCTATATAAAAAAATTAAAAATAAATCAAATGGTACAGTATGAAAATGAATCGTAATTGAAAAATTGACAGACGGCTCACTGAAAGAAAAAAAGTGAAAGCTGTAAAACAACTTCAAAAAATTGAAATTGCAATGAAATATGTAAAATGATAAATGAAAAAAATGGTATTTTTAAAAATGTAGTAATGTTGATGGTGAAAATGGCTTAGGATGATGTTCAAATTTTTGTAATGAGTAAAAACCGCTAATTCAAAATGCACAACATTTGTCTCGCTAAGAATTTTTAACGCCATTTAAACTCAAGTCACGTGACCTTTTATACTTTTGTTACCTCTCATACATTTTAATAACAACCGTTTTAACTTTTTTTTTTAAGACAAAATTACATTTTTTAAGTACGTGTGGAGTTCGGAGTAGTCAAAACGATACAATTTATAAAGCACTAAAACAAGATCTATATCATAAGGGCATGTAGAAAATCCGACGCGGCTTGTAAGTAATTTTAAAATATTTTACCAACTTAATGTAAAAAATGTATTATAGTTAAATAATTAAGAAATAACTGAATAAAAAATTTATTATTCATCGGAAAAATTTTTTGCTTTCAGAAAATATTGTCCATATTAATACAAACAACTAAAAGCAAATAAAAGCATTTGAAATTAAATAATATATTTGTTTTATTGAGTTTTGTATATTACAGTTCAAAGCTATTTTTCAGGTACGTGTGGAGTTATTACAAAAAAAACAAAACGTGATTTGCATTCTTCAAAGCCTTGTGCTTTTAACTATTGTAATAACTAAATCCGATGCGAGCGAATTTCTAGAGTTTTCATAAAATTAGTTATGGTGGGGGGATAATAAATATAAAAAAAATATTTCTGCCATGACTATAATAAAAAAAAACATATTTATAATAATTTCGATCATCTGTGAATACTTTCTGAAAGTTTCATTAAGATCCGACAATTATTTTCATTTTTGCAAGATTTCCAAAAATAATGTGTGTCATACAAAAAAAAAGTGATAAAAATTGTATATGTTATTTCACTGGTGACCGTGACACAAAGATAAACAAAGTTTTTTAATCAAAATTTAGAATATTCTAAAAAGAAGGAAAATTTTTTTAAAAATAATGAAAAAAAACTTTGTTCTTTCCTCTTCCACATAATATAAGCATTTAAAAGATAAAATTTTGTTTTCGTCAAGTTTGGCGTCTTTTTAATCATGCTTATGCCATTTTTTTAGCGATATCGTAGAGGTACCTACCTTAAGGAAAGGAAGAGTTTTCCTGTAGTCCAAGAACAATTTGGATTTCTGCACACATAAAAGACAATGGTTAAACATAAGAAAATATAGGAAAATAATTCCTTTAAATAATATGTGAAAATAACCATTCCTCGTGCAGGTCTTAGAAGCATACAGGAGAGTTGGAATCACTTCTGCCTTGTAAACTAACATTTCATTGACAGCTATGATGTCACGATCTTGGAAAAAGTTAATACAATTTGTTTAAATTAATTCCAGTTGAGTAAATATAAAAGGTTTTGTCACTATCCCTTGTAGTCGAGTATGATCGTCATATCGTATTTACGTCTGTCAGTTGTGTTTGTAGACCCAGAGAGGTCTAAAGAGATCAGTTTTTGCTTGAACGATCCTTCGACATTGAGGACAGGTTGCTTTGGAGGGTAGATTCGGCCTTAGTTGTTGCCTTTCTTTTCGATGTCTTCTTTTTTCTTCAAGTTCGGCTCATCATTTTGATTTGGAGATTATTGTTCCTTCTCTGATAATATATCTCTAGAGATTCCTGTTCATTGCCCTGGATTCGCGGCTGTCAATGGCGATGTTACATTTTTCGTTTTTTTGTTTGTTTGTTTGTTTCTAGAACTCCCTTTAGTCTCTTCTTTTGATCTCATCTGTTACGATTCCCTCCCTTGAGAAGAGAGCAAAAGATATGTATTGGTAGCCGGTTGTCATCCATTCACGAGAGATGCACATTCTATCAAAGAAACTAAGCTTCGGACGGCTCCGCTCCCAGGATCAATGCTATATTAAAGCTTCTTCACCACGAAAAGGTAACGATCGAAGAAGAAGCCACAAATAATAATATAAAAGAAAAATATATTAATGAGAAGAGCTTAAAGATAATTACTGAGTTTAAATTTAGTATAAATGAAAATACCGTCTTAGATTCTATAGCACCAATGTTCTATCTGTCTATATTTCTGAGATGAGGTATTATATACACTATTTACATTATTCGGAATCTTGTCCTCATCTTTGTTGCCATATTTATTACAACGTTTCGGCCTTTCTGTCTATATTTCTGAGATGAGGTATTATGTACACTATTTACATTATTCGGACTATTGTCCTCATCTTTGTCGCCATATTTATTACAACGTCACGGCCTTCCAGTATCTGTCTATATTTCTGAGATGAGGTATTATGTACACTATTTACATCATTCGGACTATTGTCCTCATCTTTGTTGCCATATTTATCACAACGTTTCGGCCCTTCAGTATCTGTCTATATTTCTGAGATGAGGTGTTATGTACACTATTTACATTATTCGGACTATTGTCCTCATCTTTGTTGCCATATTTATTACAGCGTTTCGGCCTTTCAGTATCTGTCTATATTTCTGAGATGAGGTATTATGTACACTATTTACATCATTCGGACTATAGTCCTCATCTTTGTTGCCATATTTATCACAACATTTTGGCCTTTCAGTATCTGTCTATATTTCTGAGATAAGGTATCATGTACACTATTTACATAATTCGGACTATAATCCTCATCTTTGTTTCATATTTATTGCAAGTTTTCGATCCTTCAGTATCTTTTTTTTTAAGCTTTTCACCCCAGGCAAGGCTCGAAGCCACTAGCATGCTAGGGGTTACAGAGGATTTGGAGCGAGACCAGATAGGAGTGTTAGAGGAAAGGATAGATCAAGGCAACTGGAGATGTCGATTGACGTTACACTTGAATAGTTTAAAATTATAGTCATCAGGGAAACAGGAATGAGGAAGGGAGTTCCATAGGCGTGAGATAGGAAGGTATTAGAGTAGAAGAGAGGTCTACATTTAACAGTTTCAACAGTGAAAGGGTGGGAGGCCGCTGGAATTCATGGATCCTGGGAACCAGCGATAAGAGCAATTACCATGGATGTATGAGAGATAGAGAGATAGAGAGATAGAGACTGCAGACGAGAAGCCAGACGAGGGCCAATTACATTGTATACCCGTCTCTGGATCTTATCAAGAACCTTGAGGCAAACAGAAGAGGCTCACGACCATATATGGCAGCAATACTCCATGCAAGAGCGGATGGTTGATTTGTAAATTTGGAGGATCGATTCCGGGGAGAAGAATTTCCTGGCCCGGCACAGGGAGCCAACTTTCCTTGCGGTGGACGAAGCAATCGAGTTAACCAGACAATTCCTGCCCCAGTTCCCAACCCATCTGTCTATATTTCTGAGATGAAGTATTATGTACACTATTTACATTATTCGGACTATTGTCTTCAAGAACACATGGCACAGTGGATTAAGACGTTGGTTAAATCCAGTGACAGGACCCAAACAGTGTGAGTTCAATTCCCGGTGAAGGTAGTGGAGAACTTAGAATGGGGAAGTAACTGGATATAACTGATAACTGACATCCATTAAAAACATGGCACGTGGAACTAGAACAGTCTACCCCAGTGCGCAATTAAAGGGTTCACTTTGACATTCCAACCACTGAAGAAAGCCGGAGCGTATAACGGCCGACACGTTGTAATAAATATGGCGACAAAGATGAGGACAATAGTTCTAATAATGCAAATAGTGCCAATGTTCTAATAGATAAATTACCTCTTTTGAAGGTCACTCTTCGTAACCATGTTATGGTCCAGGTCCTTGTACCACGGTGATGGTTCAAGGTAGAACCAATGAAGAATAATACGAACATAAGTATGGAATAACACAGATATATATTACAAATAGAATATATGTACAAAAGAGGAGAAGTGTTAGTAATAATAATCAGGTTAGGTTAGAGAGAACTATGTTGTCTCAAAGTATCACTATTCCAATGTCTAATCGTCTAGCCGACTGCCCGACTCACTGTCTGTCTGTCTGTCTGTCTGTTCCTCAAGAGGAAGCAGCAGTGTCAGACACACAGTCTGACACTGCTGCTTCCTCTGGAGGCGCAGTATTTATGGGTTACGGACTAGTCCATTACTATTATGGGTAAGTTTCCATAACACCCCCCTTCCGAGGCTTTTGCGTAACAGCGGTTTTTAATATTTCTTTTTCTTTGGATTTATTTCCAACGGTTCCGTAAATTTTTTTCGAGACGATTTTCTTTTTCGAGACGATTTTCTTGGTTCTGGCATTGTTTGTGGTCTTTTTATGTCAAACGTATCGAAAATCGTGTCTATTGCATCTTCTTGAGGTGGACTGCCAGCATCCTGTAACAGTCTTTTCCTTATTTGGTTTACGTGTCTTTTGTGCGAGAATTTTTGTCCCTGAACTATGTAAAGCATCTTGCCATTTCTTTTCTCAATTGTCCCGTGCTCCCAGTCAGATGTGTTATTTTTATAGGCTTTAAAAAAAACTCTCCTGGGAGAAATTTTCTTTTTGGTGCATAGGACTGTGTTACTGGTTTTGTTTTACTTGGTAGCAATTTATCAAATTCTGATCTGATCCTTCTAGTAAACATCACTTCTGCTGGTGATAGTGTTGATGGTGTAGCTAATTCATATCAATTTTTTCAATTGACGCAAACGGTACACTTTTTTTTTTCTTGAAAATAGGCTGAACGTTATCCTTTACTTCGATATTAGCTGCCATTTTCTTACATCTTCCTAGGCCTGCTGAAAATACTTCGGAGAAACTCGTTTTTAGTTTTTCTTTTAATTTGTCTGCCTCGGTTGGTAAGCTTTTTACATTTTGGCAGTACGTACTTATAGGTAGACCCCACAATTCGAATTTTTGCATCCAGTCCGTTCCGAAAAGGTTTTTGGAATTCCTTAAGACGTACATTTTTAGTTTCGTCATACCATTAAATGTTACGTTTGTGATTACTTCACTCTCGAAATTTATCTTTCTCCCCGTAACTGATCTAGCAATTTTGTTCGTTTTTAACATGGCAGGTTTATTCAGTCTTCTCCATGTCTGTAGGTTTATAATTGTTAAGTCTGGGCCAGAATCCAGCTGCAGCCTAACTTTTCTATTTTGCATTTCAACTTGTACATATTTTCTTATGTTCGTTTCGTCTGCTTGGTCAGTCCTCGTAGCTCTTATTCTGCTTTTGTTTTCTTTTTTATACCAGCAGTGAGAACTCTTGTGGCCAATTTTTTTACATGTTAGGCAGGTTTTGAAACGATATGTACAGTCTTTAAACCAATGCCAAGTCCCACAGCGATAGCATGGACTGGGTGGTAATTTTTTTATTTTGATTTTTAAAGTTAGAAAATTTTGTTTTACCTGTTCTTGAGGGAGGAAAGTCGGTTTGACTTGTTTGTGAGGAGGGTAAATTCGTTTGTCTTCGTACTTTATGTATGTGTGCTATGCCAGCTTCTTCTATGTCTTTTGAGGCTTTCTTCACACTGATGCATCTTTGGTAGTCTTCGGCTAGTTTTTGAAGTGTCAAATCTTGTTCATTCTCCAATTTAGTAAGGATTCTGCGTCTCATTCCTGCGTCTTTGGTTGAGACCAGACCTTGGACGTAAATTAAGCATTTGAAGTTGTTTGCGCTGAGTTCTGATAATTTGAAGTCGTCACAATATTTATTGACGATGGACGCGAAAGATATGAAATCTTCGTTGTCCTTTTTTGTAAGGTTCATGCATTTCCATATTTTGTGGAATAGTGAAGTATTATGGATGAAAAGTTCCGTTAGCAGTTTAATGGATTCTTTGAACGTTAACTCGCTTGTTTTTTTTTTTAAGGATATAATTTACGAATTTGGTATATTCGCAAGTGCCTAATTACCTTAGCAATAGGCGTACTTTACGTGCGTCTGACCAATCTTTGCAGTCGAATTCGTATCGGTCTTCGTACCTTCGGACGTAGTTTGCAAAAGTTTTATCTTTGTCGGGTGCGTGCTTGAAAACATCGATAGTACTCCAAATAGCGTCTTGTGAGATAACAGTTTCGTTCTCAGAATTTTTCCTCCTTATTCGACATTACACGTAGTAATAATTCTTGCAGTTCCAGAAATTTCTGCTCATTTTTTTTTTTGCTGCTGTTGAAATTGGATTTTGAAAAGCTCCATAATGGTTGACTTCAAATCTTCCATGTTAACGTATTTTTGTGTAACTTGATATTCTGTGACCTGTGTACGCAAAAAAAAATTCCTTTGTTGTCTGTGAAATTTGATATCCAAAAATAATTTTTTGTGTGTGTGTTCGCGTAGAACTAATTTTTTTTTTTTTTAGAATCTCGCGTAGAACTATTTTTTTTTTTTAGAGTTTACTTGTCGACCACTCATGTGCGACGGATAGCAAAAAAAAAGGTATGTCCTCCGCGTAGAAAATTTGTTTTTCTTTTGGGGTTTTCCAAGTCGCCACTAGTTATGTTTGGCGTATAGCAAAAAAGTATGTCCTCCGCGAATAGAGTTTGTTTGTTCTTTGGGTTAATTCGTCGCCACTGTTATGTGCGAAGTATAGCAAAAAAAATGTCCTTCGCGAATAAAGTTAGTATTTCCTTGGTTTCCTCGTCGCCAATGTTATGGTCCAGGTCCTTGCACCACGGTGATGGTCCAAGGTAGAACCAATGAAGAATAACTCGAACACAGGTATGGAATAACACAGATATATTACAAACAGAATATGTACAAAAGAAGTAGAAGTGTTAGTAATAACAATCAGGTTAGGTTAGAGAGAACTATGTTTTCTTGAAGTATCACTATTCCAACGTCTTACAGTAATCGTCTAACCGACTGCCCGCCTCTGTCTGTCTCTCTGACACTGCTGCTTCCTCTTGAGGCGCAGTATTTATGGGGTATGAACTAGTCCATTTATTTTTATGGGTAAATTCCCATAACAAACCATTACATTACTTTTCTCTCTCCCATTATCATTGAAAAATGACAGAAGGGTCTCAACACCGATTTAGGTGTTTTGTTTAATATAGCATTGTGCAGCACAAGAACGGCTAAACACAGAGTTAAAGATTTTGGCCAAGATCCTAACGGAGAGGTTGTAGTCAGTTGTCGCAAGCTTGTTGGGACCTGAGCAGACCTGTGCTGTGAGTAGACTAACAATTTAAAGCAACCTGCATCTGATCCGGGTGGAAAAGGCGACAAGCGAGTCGCTGATCAATTTGGATCAGTCCAAGCCATTTGACAGGGTCGACCATCAGTACCTGGCTGCTGTCCTGCAGACCTCCGGATTCGAACCCGACTTCTGCAGGTGGATTGGCCTCCTGTATTGCTCCCCCAGTGCGGTGGTACAGGTGAACGGAAGGCAGTCGAGCGCTTTTGCGCTGTCTAGGTCGGTTCGACAGGGGTGCCCACTGACGCCCTTACTTTATGCTTTGGCGTTGGAGCCCTTCCTTTGCCGGCTAAGGGACGGGGCGTACAGTCCGACCCTACGCGGAATAGCCGTTTTACCTGGTAGTGCTCGAAGCCAGGGTTTCTGTGTACGCCGATGACGTATCCCCAGCGATATTGAGGTGGTACAGAAGGCGCTTGAACGGTACGAGAAGGTGACGGAGGCCAAGATTAACCGCAACAAGTCTTCCGGCTTGCGGTTAGGTGTCTGGAATGGGGTCGCGCTTCCGGGGCCCTTCGGTTGGACTGATGGACCCGTCCGCATACTTGGGGTGTGGTTCGGGCCCGGACTCCAGCTGAAGAAGAATTGGTCAGAAGTACAGGCAAAGGTCGGAGCGTCGGTCCAGACTTGGCTTCGAAGGGGTTGTCCTTAAAGGGTAGGGCTGAGGCGTGTGCCATTTACGTCTTGCTCCTCATCCTTTACTGCTTGGCTGTACTTCTTCTTTATAGGAAACGTATGAAGGCGATCGATTGTTTGTTGATCACCCTCTTGTGGAGTGGTCGCAAGCATTTGGTCCGTAAGGGAGCCTGTTACCAGCGTCCGTGTCAGGGGGAGGGGGCTGGGATTGCCACACCTGGCGAGTCATCGCCATGCCTCAAGGTTGGCTTTCCTGTGCCGAGTTTTGATGGAGGACTCGATTTTGGCACCGAGTGTTGGGGACGCATTGCCTAGCCTTACTATCACTCCCCCCATATCTTGGAGTAAGCGCTGTCGCGGTTGTGGTACGTTGTCGAGGTTCTTCAGTGAGTGTCGATTGGCCTTGAAGGTCATTTCTCGGTCCAGTGACCTTTCTCGGCGTCGGAGACTATTGTATCATGAATTAGTGAAGGGGGTCGCGAAGGATCCTCTGTGTGGCCGGCTCGGCTTGTCGGCATCAGAGTTGCGCTCTTTTTGGTCTTGGGCGCCAGCGGTGGATTATCTCAGTAACCCTGAGTTTTCGCTTAGCTGGGGATTGATTCGGAACGTGCTACCTCTCAATGACGTACTCTTCAGATGGGGCGAGGAAGATTTGCCAGATTGCCATCAGTGTGACCTTGGTTTAGAGGAAACGGCATCGCAAACCTTCTACCATTGTCCTTAGGAGCGTCCTTTCTGGGATTATGTCGGCGAGTTGACGGCTCGTATCGCTCCCGATCAGCTCGTGTCCATCGATCTCGCGTACGCGTGTGACAATGTGTCGCCCTCGTTCTCTGGGGTAAAACGGATGGTGTTTTTTACGTTGCTAGACGTGGCTAGAATGATCGTGTGGTTGACGCGAAAGGATGGAATCTTGCGAAACGATCGTTATTCGTATCAGGATCTGATTTTATTCTTTAAGCATCAAGCTTAAGGTGAAAATCAGATGGGATCGATAGCGTTTGATTTCGACAGATTTCAATGGAAGGTGGGTGACTGAGGCGAGCCTGGTTCGTGTGGACGGGGCTAGCCTTGATTTTCTTTTTTAAGTCCCTTTAACGGAACGGGGCGGTTTCCTGTTGACCCCCAACCTGGCATTACTTTGTGTTCCTAGTTAATGTGAATAAGTCTTGTTCCCGGCCTGTCCCCGGCTTTTTCTTCTGTTATGATTCATGTCGAGATTCCCAATCTCCCCAGTTTTTTTTTGTCCCCTTTTTTCATCTCGGCTGAGCAAGCTTTTGATTTCCCGATTCCGTTATTTATTTTTCCCTCCCCATTCCATTAGTGAGTGTGCTTCTTGATTCTAATTATCAATAGAATACAGCGGCCACTCTTATTTACTTTGAGGCGTGGACGGTTCCTACTAACATTGTTTTGTCTTTGATTGACATTTTGAGTTTTTGTCGGGGTTCATATTCCCTTCCCCATCATTTCATGTTTCATGGAATTTTTATGTATATCTATATATATATATATGAACATTAAAAGTTTTAATTCATGGGGTGTTTTTGTAGGACCCTTGTGTATTTGTGGTATTATGGTGTGTGCAGGATTGAAAGGTGATGGATGAGTTCTTGTGGTGAATGTGTAATTGTAATGAATGAATAGGGCATGATTGTGGTTAACTAGGAATAGGATAGCTAGAGAAAGACCAGCCCTTTCCCCACTTCCCCCTTCGGCCTTGTGTCACAATTTTGTAATTTTTACAAAATAGATATATTGTGCAGCACAAGAAGGAAATCAATGGAAGGAGGTACGTACAATGGAACCTCAATTTAGCGGATTAATAAGGGGCGTCGTCCGTTAAAGCCGTTTGTCCATTAATTTGAAGCCTTTTTTGGCCTATAATCCCCCAGTACAGTACAAAATTATTGTAAATAGATTCAAATACTTTATATATTTATCTGTATTTTATTTTGAAGTTTCTGTATAACTTTTAAATAAAGTTTGAAAAATTTTAAAATTTACCTAAACTTACCTTTAAACATTGCAATGATGGTCTAATATTGTCGTGAATGCGCCGTGATCGTATAGTGGGGGCCTCACAGTAGTAATTACTGGAAGTCATCGAACTCATCCAAAGCAGTGCTGGTGATTGGGAGGGGTGATAATGGCGTGCTTGTGTCAGAAAGTTGTTGTTGAAGTGATGGTGTTGGTGGTAGTGGTGATTGGGTGTGGTTATCACGAGCCGCATGTTTGGGCTGGAAGAATTAATCCAACTTTAATTGTTTCCCAGTTTGATACTGTTCGCGAAATAACAATTCCCTTAATACACCCTAATTTCGCGATTCTTGGTCACATCAACAAATTTTAGGAGAGTGTCAACAGAATCACGCACGTAGCCATTCTCGGTAGCTTCATTACCTCTTCCTCCAAATCACTGTTGCTAGGGAAGGGCTTGACAGAAATAACACTATATACTGAACCAAAGTCAGTATAAAATGTTCGAGAGACGATGCATGTGTGTACCTGACAAGTGGTCAAGTAAACAGCAGCAGCTATTACCGGAACTACCCGTCCCTGTCTGTTGATTGCGCCAGCAAACAACAGCGACCAATTCTGGAACTAACGGACATTGCTTATTACGCGACGGCGTTTCGAGTTACTGCCGGACACTAGCATTTTGTGCGGATTTAGTCTGTTAAATCAGGAATCCGTTGGTTTGTTTTGGTTTGTTTTGTTTTACGGCATATCAACCTCAATGGGTTATTTAATGCCGACAACATTTTTAGGATAGATTCGTATGAATAGAATATGTATTCTTTGGTTTAGATTGGATTGGTTTATTTTGTTTTACGTCATATCAACCTCAATGGGTTATTTAATGCCGACAACATTTTTAGGATAGATTCGTATGAATAGAATATGTATTCTTTGGTTTAGATTGTTTTGGTTTATTTTGTTTTACGACATATCAACCTCAATGGGTTATTTAATGCAGACAACATTTTTAGGATAGATTCGTATGAATAGAATATGTATTCTTTAATTTAGATTGGTTTGGTTTATTTTGTTTTACGGCATATCTACATCAATGGGTTATTTAATGCCGACAACATTTTTAGGATAGATTCGTATGAACAGAATATGTATTCTTTAGTTTAGATTCGTTTGGTTTATTTTGTTTTACGGCATATCAACCTCAATGGATTATTTAATGCCAACAACATTTTTTATTGCTGGTTATATTTTGTTTTGTCAAAAACCTGTTTCTGGTAATATTTTTCCTTCAAAATTGTA
The DNA here is from genome assembly GCA_964036315.1 of Acanthosepion esculentum. Classification (NCBI taxonomy): domain Eukaryota; kingdom Metazoa; phylum Mollusca; class Cephalopoda; order Sepiida; family Sepiidae; genus Acanthosepion; species Acanthosepion esculentum. The sequence continues at coordinate 64,079,484 of OZ038513.1, read as the reverse complement.
TTGCTGGTAATAGTTAACTATTTGCCCATAGCTGGGACCCTAACAGGTGCTACCACCCCGAGTCAGGGTGGACCTGGGAACACCAGCAATTAAAAGGTGGTTTTATGCTCCTCAACACCTTCGTACTTGATGTAGTTTATCGTCTTACCCAGGACGCAGGAATCCGTTGGTTTTGGGGCCGTTAATACGAGGTTTTACTGTATATTGCTTTTTTTTGTCGTTTCATCCCAAGTAAGGCAATAAAGCCACTAAGACTCAAGGAGGAGGAGGGGTGACTGAGTGTGAAAGAATAAGAAAAAGCAACAAAAAAAAACATTATTAAGAATCGAGAACAATAAAAGAAGAGGAAGCAAGAAGATAATATAACACAGATTGAATTTTTGAAGGTCAGAGTTAACAGGAAAACAAGGAAAGCTACAAGAGAGTTCCACAAACAAGAAGTGCAAGAAAAGGAATATATTTGTAATATAGAAATTAAGTAACAGAATTATTTTGTCAGTTTCAATATAAAAATTAACTTCCAAATTTCAGTGTGATATTACTATTTGTGTTTAAACGAGTATCCCGTTTTTGTTGTTACTATCACTATATTTTTTAAGGATGGCCCAAAATTCAGTCAGACAGTTATGTGCCATACGCTTAGGCGATCATGTACCTTTAATGCCGACAACGTTTTTAGGATAGATTCGTATGAATAGAATATGTATTCTTTGGTTTAGATTGATTTGGTTTCTTTTGTTTTACGGCATATCAACCTCAATGGGTTATTTAATGCCGACTACATTTTTAGAATAGATTGACTGACGAGACCGGTTTTTTCTCGCAGTACGTTGCCATTTATTTCTGCGGTAGACCATTTGCCATCCAAGAACCCGGTCTGTCCTGCAACTTACGCATAGCTGGTGGGGGGGGGGGGGAAGAAGAGGATTCATACTTTTCTCAATGGTTTTAGCCCGTAAATGAATGTAATGGATTCAACTGGAATTCGAACTCGGCTCTCCGATTCCTCAATCCGAGCCACTATCCATTACTCTACCCTGCCCACTAAAAATTGATTTAAAAATGAATAAAGACCGATGAGTTGTTTTAAAATCATTTCACTCCAAACAAGGCAATAAGCTCACTAAGACGCAAGGCGTTACTGATGGTGAGGGAAACTGGGGAAACTTTACGGAGAAGATAGGACGTAAAAAGGGATTCAGATATACGGAAGATGTAAATGGACGTTGCATTTTAAATTTTGGAGAAGATCGTAGCTGACAAGGAAGCAAGAAGCAGGAACTATTGTCCTCATCTTTGTCGCCATATTTATTACAACGTGTCGGCCGTTGTACGCTCCTGCCTTCTTCAGGTGGTTGGAATGTCGAACTAAACCCTTTATTTCGCTCACTGGGGTAGACTGTTCTAGTTCCACGTGCCATGTTTAATGGATGGCAGTTATTAGTTATTTTGTTAATTCCCCTCTCCAAGTTCTCCACTTCTTTAACCGGGTATTGAACTCACACTCTTTGGGTCCTGTCACTGGATCTAACCAACGCCTTTATCCACTGGGCCATGTGTCCTTAAGGACATCTGTGTATGAATTTTTGGGTATTATAAAACTAATGTCTTCAGCGACACTTTTTACCAGTGCTCATATTGAAATTTTTTCCTGTTATCATTTTATGTTTTTACCAGAGCTCACATTGCAAATTTGTTGTTGTTATCGCTTTTCTCTGGCACTCCTTATTACTGGTTCCCATATTGTATTCATTTCTATGCATGGTCGGCTCAGGAAAGTTTTAGCATTGAACTTACGGTACATTTAGTCAATTCAACTGTAAAATGACGACAACGTGTCAATCTAGTACTGCGCTTAAATTCACAAAGTCGAGGTTAAAAAGCGCAAAGTTAATTTGGCGCTAGTCTTTCATATGAGGATAGTCTGCCACTGTTATTATTTATGAAGCGTCGCTTAGTACAACACAAGGCAAAAATATGAAAAAATAGGAGTAGAATGACAATGTTGTGAGAGTCTTTTAAGTGGATGTCTGCGTAGAAACAATTAGTATTTGACATTTGGTTTTTCGTGAGTTTTGCTGATGCCCATAAGCAAATAAGAAAATCTGTTTTTTCACTAAGAAGGCAACAATTTGAATAAAACTGTCAGAAATGCAGTGAAACAATTATGAGTGAAAGTTTCGATTTATTTTACTTTTAGTTATGATTTAAAAATCCATTTGAAAATAAATAAAAGAGAGACATTTTACCTTTGGCTTCAGATGGAGAAACGGAAAGAACAAAAGAGAGAAAACTGTTAAAAATAAATAAATAAATAAATAAACGAAAATTAAACAATATAAATAAAATTAAAATCGAAAAAGAAAATGAAAACATGTCTAAGAGTGAGTTAATTATTTTGACGGTGTGCGTCTCCGTGTGAAACCTTAGAGAATTGATTTGAGTGAGGATGGGTTAGCGAAATTATTTGCTGACATGAAGTGGAATATTTGCAAAAAAAAAACAAAAAAAAATGGTGCTCTGCCGTCACGTGATCACCCTCCTCCCACCACCTCTTTCTTTTTCTTTCCATTCCTTCTTTTGCACCTTGGACAAAAGAGCTCTCCAGGAGAGCAAGGAGATCGCGAGGAAATTGTCCCCAAACAGACAACAAAATTCAACCAGATAATGATCTTCTTTATGTGCCGTGTCCCTCGTCATGACGTAAGCGATCATGACTCTCCACAACTTCCCGTTCTTTGTAGCGCTTAATAAACTTTACTTTAGTGAGGAGGTGGAGTAATGTATAGCGGCTCGGATAGAAGAATCGGAGAAATGAGTTCAAATTCCAGTCGAATCCATTACATTCATTTACGTACTAATACCCTTGGGTAAGGTAAGAATCTTCTCTACCCAGCTATGGGTAAATAACAGGACAAACCAGGGTCTGAGCCATCGGAGGCAACTGGTCTAGGAGAAGGACAACTCTAAATTCAAAACCTGACCCCCCTAGATTAGGGGCTGTGCAGTAGGCTAACAACCTACTAGCTTAAAAAATAAAACTAGCTTGTTATAGAAACCGCAACGATATCTTGCAGCCATATATATATATATATATATATATATATATATATATATATATATATATATATATATATATATATATATATATATATATATAATAAAATGGGCAGCATATATTTATATTGCAAACAGTTAATCATACCTTGAATCAATTAGCAATATCAATGCAATTATTGGCGAAATCCCTTCGCTAGTAGACATAATTATAAGCATTATACTACTAATAATCCACTGAATGATGAGATCCTTATGTATAAAATGGATATGATGTATTTTTTAATTCAGCTAGTACTTTCAAAGGCTTCATGCCTCCATCTTCAGGCTGTAATTTTTCCTTTAGAATCAAAACTGGAAGACGAAATAAATGTGTTTTTCCGACCGAAAGATGTTTTTAAGAATGAGCTATTTATTAACGGTTATGTAGTGTTGGAGCGTTCAAGTCGCAACGCTAAAGTTCAAATATTTCGTGTGAGAAATTTTTAGGAATTTTGTAATTTGGTAAATCCATGTTAACTGAACAACACTTATAATAAAAAATTTGTGGATTTACCAAATTACAAAATATCACATAACGGTATAGTACTCTTTTCTTGTTTCTTGAAGTCATGTAGAAAAATAAATAAAAGCGGTGATAAGACAAAGGAAATAAAAAACATGTTAGGACTATTAAGTGTAAGAACATGGAATGCGTGGTTGTCAGCAAAAGGGCCAATCCAAGAAGTGAGTAACATAGTAGGGACGTCAAATATCGTGTAGCAAAAGACGACGGGAAAAGTCACGAAAAAATCAGACAGTACAAGGACACATGGCACAGTGGATAAAATCCAGTGACAGGACCCAAAGAGTGTGAGTTCAATACCCGGTTAAGTGGAGAACTTGGAGAGGGGAATTAACAAATTAACTAATAACTGACATCCATTAAACATGGCACGTGGAACTAGAACAGTCTAACCCAGTGAGCGATTTAGTTCGACATTCCAACCACCTGAAGAATAGTGAAAGAGGTTTTCCTGAAACTAAGCAACTTATTAAGAGATATGAAAATATCCTTAGAAACAAAATAGAGAGTATGATTTTTATGTTATGTGTCATTTCAGGACGTAGGCGATCGTGGCTCTCCACTTCCACCTATCCCATGTAGCTCTCAATAAGTTTCGTCCCTCTGCTACCTACGCCGGGCCACGTTCTGTCATCCACCTGATTATGCCTGCCAGGTATGTCATGCGTTGGTTTTCCTTTGTCTCTCTTCCCCTCTATTCGACATGTGAGTATTAGATTTTCCATGCCCTCTTTCCACATTACCTGTCCCAGAGATTTCAGAAACCTCTTTATGATATTAAATATAAGTTTCCTCTTTGTTTGCATCATTTCCAGAACCTCATCGTTGCTCACATACTCGGTCCATGATATCCTTAGCATCTTTCTGTAGAACCACATCTCCGTCGTCTCGAGTCTCTTCTTCATCTTTGAGGAGACCATCCAACATTTGCTGCCGTAAAGGGGGACATATTTCACGTAATAGCTCAGTACTCTTTCCTTTGTTACCAGAGAGATTCTCCTGCCTCGCAAAACTCTTCTCAGTTTTTGGAATGCGTCCTTGTTCATCCCAATACGTCTACGGTTAAGCATCTGAGAGACCCCTTTCTGCCTTCCACCAGCTTGGCTGACGCTAGCCTTCTCAGCCTTCTCAGGTTAGCATTCTCAGCTGACATGAAGTGGAGTGACTATATTGAATCAATTGCTACATCTACTGCCAAGAAAGTTGGTTCACTCTGTTGTGTCAGACAATATTTCTCTCCAGAATCTATCTTACATATCTACGAGGGTCATTCAATAAATAAGGTGAATTTTTCGGTATAAGGACTTCTAATACAGATAGAAGCTTACTTTTTTATTATTTTTCAACGTAGTCTCCCAGCACTGTCACACACTTCTCCCATCTGTGCACAAGCTTCCGTATTCCCTCAGCGTAAAAATCTTTGGACTGATCTCTCAGCCAGTCGCTCACAACACTTTTGACTTCATCGTCACTTTTAAACTTCGTGCCTCTCGTGAACGCTTTCCAGGGACCAAAACAGGTGAAATTCTGAAGGGGCAAGGTCTGGACTGTAAGGGGGATGAGGGAGCAGTTCCCAGACCAGCTCGTTGATGGTCTGCACCGTTTGGGCTGCTGTGTGAGACCTTGCGTTGTCGTGATGCAAGGTGACTCCTTCTGACTGATGACCCCTGCGTTTATTCCAACAGATAAGCTCCAAGTCCTTGAAATGTCATCCACTGTCACCCTTCTGTCAGACTGAATGAGGTCATTGACTGATTCGATCACCTCAGGAGACATCACTTCTGTAGGCCTCCCAGGCCTGTCTTCATCCTCAACACTGCTCCGTCCTTTAAACAATTTAGCCCACTTGTAGACATTTTCTTTTGCTGAAACATGTGGCACGATACACAGTTGACATTCTCCTATGAATTTCAACTGGTTTGCACCCTTCAACAACCAAAAACTTGATAACTGACCGCTGTTCAATCCTGGATCATGTTTTTGGTCGGCCATCTTTGTTAATCGCCAAAAATCAAAGTTTTTTTTTAATCTGCAAAAGAAATTAAATCCATATGAAAAAGAAGTAAAACAAAAAAAAGAGTAAGCTTCTATCTGTATTAAAAGTCCTTATACCGAAAAATTCAACTTATTTATTGAATGACCCTCGTATAATTCTATTATTTGCCCCTGCTTAAAATATTGCTGCTACATAGGGTTCGGTACTCCTGCTATTTATCTAGAACTTCTTGATAATATCCAAAGATCAGCAATATTATTGGTCCTGACCTGTCGGCTCGGCTTCAGTCATTTCTCACCGCCGTAAAGTTGCTTCCCTCTGCCTTTTCTATAAATACTTTCACGGTAATTGTTCGGATGAGCTTTTCGCTATGGTTCCTAGATTTTATGAATTTAAGCACAATACTAGAAGGAACAAGGCCTCAACAATTTACAGTTGAATTTTTTTTAAAAGCGTTTCACCCCAAGCAAGGCGGGAAGCCACTAGCACGCAAGGGGTTACAGAGAGTTGGAGCGAGAGCAAATAGGAGTGATAGAGGAAAGGATGAAGAGAAGGATAGGGGATAGATCAGGGCATCTGGAGACGTCGATTGACATTACATTTGAATAGTTGGAGATTATAGCTATCAGGGAAACAAGAAAAGGGGAGGGGTGTTCCACAGGCGAGAAGTGCGAGACATGAAGCTATTTGAGTAGAAGAAACGGCTATATTTAACAGTTTCAACAGTGAAAGGGTGAGAGCGAGATGCCAGCCTAGTAGAACGCTTAAATTCATGAAGTCTGGGAACCAGCGAAAGCAGATCATCGGAGCAGTTAGCATGAAAGTATTTGTAAAAACGACAGAGGGAGGCGACGGCACGTCTGTGAGAGAGAGACTGCAGGCGAGATGCCAGATCAGGGCTAATTACATTGCATATCCGTCTCTGGATTTTATCAAGGACCTTGAAACAAACAAAAGGGGCTCAAGACTATATGTGGCAATTCATTCCATGCAAAGTCGAATGCTTGATTTGTAGAATTGGATCAATGTAACCGTATGTTCTATAGCAAAAAGTTTTTTCTCGCACTTGTAGTTTGTGGAACACTCTCCCGGCTCCATGCTTTCCGGACAAATTTGATCTTCAAAAATGTAAATGCAATGTTAATCTTTGTCTGCTTGATTACTTTTCTATTGTTCTTGCTCCTTAATAATGTTTCTCTTTTTTTTCTTATTCTTTTATACTCAGTAACCCCTTTGTGCCTTAGTGGCTTTACTGCCTTGCATGGGGTGAAATGATTAGAAAACAATTTTAAATGCCATGTCAATTGTTATCTTACTGACTTTTTGATTACACTTCAATTGTCCTTGCTCCTTAATAATGTTTCTCTTTATTTCTTATTCTTTCATACTCAGTAACCCCTTGTGTCTTAGTGGCTTTATTGCCTTGCATGGGGTGAAATGATTAAAAAACAATTTTAAATGCTATGTCAATCATTATCTTACTGACTTTTTGATTACACTTCAATTGTTCTTGCTCCTAAATAATGTTTCTCTTTTTTCTTATTCTTGCCCACTCAGAGACTCTTTATGTCTTAGCGTCTTTACTGCTTTGCATGGGATAGATTCGATTAAAAATATGCAGATGGATATAGTTTTGATAACAGACACAGAAAGTAAATTACAAGAATCCCTACAGAAGGGAGTGGAAGAAATCTGGAGAAAAGACTAAGCTTACATTGCAAGATAGAATACATAGTTGTTCGCAAAAGGAACAGTCCCAGGGGACTGGGCAAAAAGTAGATTTTTACGTGGCGAGCCCATACTCTTACGTATTTTTATGGCCCACAACAGGGGGAGAAGAAGAGGATTATATACCTATCCCAAGACTATTAGCACCTAAGTGAATGTAATGGATTCAACTAGAATTCCTCAGTCCTTAAATTCCTCAATTACTCCATCGTGCCTCCTAAAAATTGGTTTTAGAATTAATAAAGACCGATGAGTTGTTTTAAAATCATTTCACTCCAAACAAGGCAATAAGCTCACTAAGACGCAAGGCGTTACTGATGGTGAAGGAAACTGGTAAGATCGTAGTTGACAAGGAAGCAAGAAGCAGGAATAGAATTCCCCGAGTGAAAAGTGCGTGCAAAAGAATGTTTTACCATATTTACATTATTCGGACTATTGTCCTCATCTTTGTCGCCATATTTATTACAACGTTTCGGCCGTTGTACGCTCCGGCCTTCCTCAGGTGGTTGGAATGTAGAACTAAACCCTTTATTTCGCTCGCTGGGGTAGACTGTTCTAGTTCCACGTGCCATGTTTAATGGATGGCAATTATTAGTTATTTTGTTAATTCCCCTCTCCAAGTTCTCCATTTAACCGGCTATTGAACTCACACTCTTTGGTGTTGTCACTGGATCTAACTAACGCCTTTATCCACTGTGCCTACAACAAAAAAATGTCCAGAATTAGTAACTCATTGAGTCTTAGTGGTGTCAACGCCTTGCTTGGGGTGAAATGATTTTATAAAAAATCGGTTTTAAAATGGTATCCGCAGTATGGCCATAGTCAGATATAGACTCAGGCTAGGAATTATTATTATTTTTTTTATTTTTTACTTCGTCTGCTTCAATGGATTTTGAAGGAGAAAATAGCCTGTCAGTCTTTCAGCGCTGGCAGAAATGTTTTTTCTAAACCGACAGTTTGTCTACTTGTACCGATCAAATTGTTGATGGCAATTACCTCTTTAACATAATTAACTACGACGGCGGTTTTCAACATATCCGTGTGTATTAAAGAGTCTTCTTTTTATTTATATTAACTCTCTTACTTTCCTTTTTCCTTCGTCTGCCTATGTGTCTTCTTTGTTTATGTATGTCACCGGCACGCGCATGCATTGCCCTTACCAGATGACCTCGACGCGTGTGTCTGAGGCACAACAGATTCACCCTTTGATTGAGAACATGTTTTATAGCATTGACTCTGCATACACACTGAACGCCAAGAGCCAGCTTGCTTCTTGTGCGACACACTCTCGCGAAGAGCGCTCGCTGACTGCTATTATCCATCGTAGACGTCGTCCGTCGGCAAAGAGGTTTTCATAACTCTCGCAACTGTTACATAACGCGAAGGCCAGGGCCAGAATGCTCAGCGATGGACCAGAGTGACACGTGGACGAGGCATTCCGACAGTGATGGATTGCCTTTGTTTGGGTTTTGAATATAAGTCCAGAACGGCGCGAATTCAGCAGAGGGTCTCGAGAATTCTGAGCCGTCGATATACCTCCAACTCTCATGTTTGCGACCGGCTAATACAATCCGTGGAGGGATGCTGAGCCAACGTGCGACATGCGTTGCTGTCAGTCCTACTACTACCTTTTCGAATCCAAGCTTTCAGGGTTAACAAAATGAATACCAAATGTGAATGACCCTTTTCGTTGACACTGTTTTCATTAATAGCGTAGGGGTCCCAAAACGATACAGAATTCAACACAAATTACATGTACGGCTTTATTGAAATATAGAGTCGCATTTATAGACGCCATGCAAGACCTTTCCGCAGACATGTGGGTTGTGTGAAGGATACTTCTTTATGTACTGTGACCACTCGGGTCGTAGGCCAACACGGCTGTCCACAATTTCCAGTCATTTGTAGATTCTGATAGTTCGTTACATCTCCTAAACCCTGTTTCGCTGTCTATTTACTTAACCCTAGAACACTAACCATCAATTAAAGTTACACCACTACTAACCATGGGTATATCATACCCGATTTTGAAAACATCATTAAAAAAAAAATGAAATATAAATCTTTATTTGAAATATTTTACATGCAGGCACTTCAAACTTTGTACTTTGAGTTAACATTAATAGGAACTGAAAAACATATTATTTAGATAAGAAAATCAGGTACTGAAAATTGTAATTAAAAATAGGAAAATTTGCGCTGGCTACTATATACCCATGGTTAGTGTTCTAGGGTTAAAGTTACACCACTACTAACCATGGGTATATCATACCCGATTTTGAAAATATCAAAAAAAATATTAAATATGAATCTTTATTTGAAATATTTTACATGCAGGCACTTCAAACTTTGTAGTTTGAGTTAAGATTAATAGGAACTGAAAAATTTAGGCAAAAAAATCAGATACTGAAAATTGTAATTAAAAATAAGAAAATTTGCGCTGTGTACTATATCCCCATGGTTAATGTTCTAGGTTTAAGTTCCTCAAGTATGCTATGACATATTTTCCTCTGTCCCTCTTGCCCTCAATCTGTCCTTTGATTCAACTGCCTCTTCCTGATGTTATGTATAAGTTTCCTTTTTGTTTCCATTTGATCTAAAACCTCGTCGTTTGATCCATGTTTCGTCGAAGACATCCTTCTGTAGAACCACATTTCTGTTGCTTGCAGTCACTTCATTATATTTCAGGAGATTGCCCAACATTCACTGCCATATAGGAAGACAGAACGGTTCAGTACTCTTTTCTTTGTTTCTAACTAATTCTTTCTGTCTTTTAATGCGTCTTTGTCCATCCCAAAACTTCTTCGGATCTCAGTGTCACTTTTTTTTTTTACCTCTTTTAGAACACTTCTCAGATATTTAAATTTCTTCACCTGCTTGATTTTAGCATCCCCGACCTATAATTTGCATTTTGGGCCCACCCTTTTGCTGATAACCACGCATTGTCTTCTTATAGTTTATAGTTAGTCCTTTCTTCTCGCTTTTCTTCATTATCTTCTGTGGGAGTATTTTTAGTTTCCTTTCCGTGTCTGCTATCAACACTGTGTCATCTGCCTATCTCATGTTGTGAAGATTGTGGCCGCCAATAATGAATCCTGGTAGGACATCTATTTCTCTCAGAATTGCCTCGCTGTATAGGTTGAATAAGTCTGGTGAGAAGATAAATCTTTCTCTTACACACCTTTCTATTTTTGTATCGATGTCAAAAGTGGATTTGGCATGCTGAGCTCATATTCCGGAACTAATTTTAGCACAAATAGCATTTTCGGCTGACATGAAGTGGAAAGACTAAATTTGAATTTAATTCTAGGTCAACTGCTAAGACAGCAGGTTCACTGTGTCGGGCAAGACAATTTTTCTCTCCATAATCTCTTATACATATCTAGAAGTCTACCATTCGCCCATGCTTAGAATACAGCTGCCGCACTTGGTCTGGTGTTCTTGCTATTTATTCAGAGATTCTTGATAAAATCCAAAGCAGAATCTGCAATATTATTAGTCATGACCTGACGTCCCAGCTTCAAACACTTTCCGCCATAAAGTCGCTTCCCTCTGCCTTTTCTATCAATATTTTCATGGTAATTGTTCTGTTGAGCCCCTATCTATGTATTTAGACTTTTGTCACATTTAAGGATTTGTCAGGGTATTACTAACACTATTTTATTTAGTTTCTTGTATATTGTTTTGTTTCCTATTTGGCAATACACATTTGGGATTAGATTTTAAATTATTCTTATATTCCCCACCTCGACAGACAAGAATGGTACATCTGGGGAGTATTTAGGACGTCATTGAGGTATTAAGGTAGATGTTGTAAGAATGGTAAATAAGAATGGGTTGTTTTGGTGTTAGGAATATTGTGGTATTATGTTTGGGTCAGTTTTTGTGGCTAGCTAAGTTTAACGTTAAGACAGAAGAAGACCATCCTTTTCCCCATACTCCATTTTGGTCTTGCGCCAGTTTTCTGTATATAACGCAGAATAAATATCACTGTTTTCCATGGCACTCATCAATTTACAGTTGAATTGGCTAGATGGAACCGTAAGTTCTATGTTGACAGTTTTTTCTCGCACTTTTATTTCATTTCTAATTTTTTTCACACCCAGTAGCCCCTTGTGTTTTAATGGCTTTACTACGTAGCATGGAATAAATTTGATTAATAAGGGGCGTTTAATGGCACTAAGAAGGAGCAGGCAGTTTTTACTTTTACACTTGCAGGAATAGTCTTTACAGGAGATCTCTGAAGCGAAAACGAAAAGTAAATGCATTCCTTCCACAGAGCTACGAGCAGAAAATAGCAATGAGAAGGGAGGGAAGGGATTTGCTATTACAATCTCTTAAACTTACTTTTCCTCACATTTAAAATAAATAAAATGAAATAAGTGAATTTGAGACATGAAATAGAAACACAAATTCCGATAAGAAAATCAAAGACAGTTGAAGAGTGAGTTCAAAGATTTCCCCAATCAATTCTGATATTGAAATCCCCGATTCCAGCGTAAACCGGTTGTCAGGACACGCATAAAATTTCCACAAAAATTCCACTTATGGATTCCCAAATTCAGCCCAAAGTTGTTCAACATTTATATATTCCTACATTCAGACGAAACTACGTGCCATTCGAGGTAGAAAATTACTAAGAGGAGATGCTTGGATGTATATACGAAGAGAGAGAAAGTGTGCATTATTGATTGGATTGTATTTTACGGCTTATCAACATTTTTCGGGTTACTTAAACCCAGAAAATACATTTTGTAGATTGTAATATATATATATATATATATATATATATATATATATATATATATATATATATATATATATATATAATAAATATATATATATATATATATATAAATATATATATAAAATAAATATATATATATAAAAATAAATATATATATAAATATATATATATAAAAATAAATATAAAAAAATATATATATAAAAATAAATATATAAAAATATATATATATATATAAAAATATATATATAAAAATATATATATATAAAATAAATATATATATATATATAAAGACATTTTTATGTTTAACATTCTTTTTATAGATACAAGTATTTAACTAAATGCTCTGTTTTATAATAAACAGTATTAAACGACATTTACCGGCCTGAATGTCTGAGAAATTTTCATAGAAAATATTCGTCCTCCGACAGGAATCGAACCTGTATCCTATACGGAACCGTCATATTGCCTAACGTGCCTTAACCGATTCGGCCACTGAGGATCGTTTGGTTGGCAAAGTCGAATTTACTGCAGGCTATATGATATTTTATATTAAGATATACCTAACATAACATTTAAAGCAGAATTAGAAAAAAGAATTTTATACAAAAATGGCCGACAATGCATTTATCTGTAGTTGAAGGCATAAAACTAGGTTTAAAATATGTAGATTTCAGCATTAAATAACCCATAGAGGTTGATATGTTGCTAAACAAAATCAACCAACCAAACCAATCAAAATATTTAGATTTCAGCATTAAATAACCCATAGAGGTTGATATGCCGCTAAACAAAATCAACCAACCAAGCCAAACAAAATATTTAGATTTCGGCATTAAATAACCCATAGAGGTTAATATGCCGCTAAACAAAATCAACCAACCAAACCAATCAAAATATTTAGATTTCGGCATTAAGTAACCCATAGAGGTTGATATGCCGCTAAACAAAATCAACCAACAAAACCAATCAAAATATTTAGATTTCAGCATTAAAGAACCCATAGAAATTGATATGCCGCTAAACAAAATCAACCAACCAAACCAATCAAAATATTTAGATCTCGACATTGAATAACACATGATGGTTGATATGTCGTAAAACAAAATCAACCAACCAACATAATTGTTCTGTTCTAAGGAAGAATGTACCTGAGTGGAATTTGCTCTTTATTAATGGTATATAAAGGGAATAATGATAAGTCGACGTTGTCTGGCGAGTTCTTGCTCTGAAGGTCTGCGACTAAGGAATATATTTTGCCATGAAAACAGCGATAGAGTAGCAATTTGCTCGCAACGTTTCGCCAGTATGAAAGGCGTTGAAACAATACTTGGCTCCCCCTAGAAGGCGGTGCAAACGCCTTTGTACTCTGTTAAGGCTGGAAAGTAAAGATCAAACAGCTCATGTCAAGATGTGGCAGCAATGCTCTATCTTTGGTCTGATCTGGATCTTGTAGAGATATTAGGACAGTTGGTAAATATAACTTTGCAAGATATCAGGAGAGATAAATGGTTAGCTCAAGTATTGTTCCTTGCAACTGTTACCATATAACCTAATAAAATATGTCGCATATTACATGAAGACGAGATGGGCATCACGAGTTGAAAACTATCATAAAGTAGAATTAAGCATCATGGTACAACAATGGGTCACGAGAAACAGCTGTAAAATTTGTGACTCAGCGAGAAAGGAATAAAAGAAGGCTTGGAGAAATAAACGCACATATGGTACATCGATGTCAGGAATAGCAGGCGTAAACTGCGTGTAAGCTTTTTGACAGAACAATTAGACTGTGGAACAAATGCCTCAAAGATAAAGAGAGAACAGAGAGTAGCTTAACAAAAGGAAATAAACAGTGGGGAGCCATGAACATCCACGTTCTGAAGAGGCAGGGTGCAGATTGATAGAATACAGAAGGGTGAGTGAGCGAGTGAGGATTTTAGAGAGAGATAGAGAGAACGGATCCCTATGCATCTAATTCCAAGCTTTGATATCAGTAAATGCGGGATGTTTATACCATTGCCAGATCCCGGATATCGGATGTTTAAAAATACGAGTATTCCGGACATAAGGCGTTGTTTATACAATTCACGTTATTACGATATGTTGAAGAATATATTTTGCTTCAGACCCTGCGCTAAATCACAAACACTCAGCTTACATTTACACTTCGGCAGGAAAATGTTGATATCAACCATTTCTATCCGGTTGATAATGAGTAGTTACATTACGGTGCAATTGTCCTTAATTTGGGACGCCTCCAAAGAGCCTCGGTTGAGTCTCTGTCTATAAAAGTCAGGATGTGTGTGTGTATTTGTGTGTGTGTGTGTGTGTGTGTGTGTGTGTAACGAATGCACGGAAGCAACTTTCGACGGATTTGCACCCAAATTTACATGCACATGCTCCAAGTTAGTAAAAAGACCAAGACCGATTTTACATTTCCCAACTGCCATCGATAGTGGAAATCGATTTGTTCATGCTTCTACGGCAGTTTTCATGGCCATAGAGAGAGCCTATAGCTGGCTGCCACGAATAGGCAGGAAGATTCTATTGGCCAGGGTGAGAGCCAACAGCTGACTGACATGAATGTTAACTAGCATGCTAGCATGCAAAACAAATCGATAGCTGCATTCGTCACAAGTGGGAAAAATTTAAATCTGCATGGCACTATACTCCAATTGGCTCATTCGCTTGCTTAAACCCAACGTTGATTCTGATTCCGCAGAACTGGGTTGGGTGTGAAAAATTTTTTGTTGTTAACATTCTTTTTTCATTCGGTTTTTCCAGTTACGAGTCCTTTTTTTAAAGCTGATCGTTTTGTGTTCATTTTGTTTAGTTCTTTTTTCGTAACAGATTTAATGTTTAGTATAGAGGTTAGAAAAAATTCGCAGTGTGAGATAGGCAAGAAGTAAGGCATGTAGCAACATCAGCACGGCAAAGGGCACTCCTCTAAAGGCAAGGAAGAGAAAAAATATTTTAAGTCAAGTGATAGCGATTGCTGTATGAGTCGTACGATTTTTGAATCAAGCGCGGGCAATGCTGCTTGTCTCTAGTGAGCGCCTACTGCAGTGCGTTTATTAGGAAACGTTGGTTTCGAAATCCTTTTTGCTAGTAAAGTGATAAATCTAGCTTTCGTTCGTGCATTGAATATTGCTACCATATATTTTTTTGTGCACTGGTTATACAAGGTGTCCATAAAGTCTCTTTACAATTTCAAAAATATATAACAAAGGTAATTGATGTGGCGCTAGAAATAAATGGCCTATAACCAACCATCATTATCCTACAAGATGGTGCACCATCAAATTGGGGACAGCATGTTTTTTGAGTTGATAAATCAAATATTTCCAGACCGGTGGAATAAATAATGGGCTCAGTTCGAAATGGCAGTCACCTGAAGAAGGCCGGAGCGTACAACGGCTGAACCAACGTGAATATGACAACGAAGATGAACGCAGCGGTCCGAAAAATGTAAACAGTGTAAATAATGTTGAAGAATTTACTAGTGATCCAGCCAAAATGAGCTGACTCATTTTATAGTTCATCAATAGAGGAATTAACCAATCAGAATGTTCAAAATAAAGGCGGCCATGTTTTTCCCAAATATGCACAGCCATCCTTTGATAGCTGAACAGTCGAACTCTCTGCCTTCGGGCAGAGAGGAACCCGGACGAGGCTACTCCGAATGGCATAGTCTCGTTCGGGGTGGTTAGACTGTCCCTGAACCCGTTTTACGGGTTCCAATAGGGAATATTTTTGGCCGAGTCTACGGGCTAGGAAAGCCCCTGTTAATCCCGGCCTTGTGCCACATGTAACCCTTGTGTTGGGTCGCTAAATATTACGGCCAGTCTTTGATATCGAAGACTGAAGAATTACGGAACAGCTGCTGGTGGTATTGGCGATATAATCAGATTCAGTAGAGTGTCTGACTAGTGAGTGTTAATCTTTAGCGTTGTTTCATTGAACAGATTACGCACTGCGCTGTTCTCTATATTCATAGACTATGGTGAACATGGTCAACAAATAATACATTATTTTTTCTTTGAATATATTTTCATATCTTTCTCTATGCCGACGAGATGTTATTGAAATTCGTTCACAATTCATGGTAACACCATATCCATCATGCACATTTATAAATCGACCATTTGCCCGTGCGTGCATTAAAAATTGCTGCTATATCTAATCTGGTGCACCCACTATACCGGGTGTAACAGCAAAATTGTCCAAATCGTATAACGGCGTGGGGATAATTGTCCATTCAACCAAAATGTTTTAATATCTAAAAAACACGAAAGAAATTGAGTTTCTATTTCCAGGTTTTCAGAAAAGACATATAGTCATCTTGGCACCATTTGTGGCAAGAAAACAGATTAAAATCGTTTTGTGTCAGCCCTAGTTTTTCTCAAATGAGCAATGGTGAGAGGAAAAGATCTTCATACTCTGGCTTCCATCTTCGAAGCCAATTCAAGAACCATCAAGAGAACGTTAAATAAATTTAAAAAAGTGGAAACAGTAGAGAGGAAAAATGCATCAGCAGGCGACAACAGGAAGAGGGATCATCATAAATACATTCTTATTGTTCAAAGAAGAGTCCAATAGCGTTATAAAATCCTTGGAGAATTCCAGTAAGATATCTTTAATCATTTCTAATTACAACAGTTAATCTACCAGTTGAATAATTTTGCTGTTACTCGATTTGGACAATTTTGATGTTACATCGGGCATATCTCGAGATTCTTGACGAGATCCATAGAAGGGGCTGTAAAGTTATCGGTGCTGACCTGGCATCTCGACTTCAGAAACTTTCCAACTACCGCGTTTTCCCACAGCCTTTTCTATAAATATTTGCATGACGATTGTTTCAATATGCGTTCCTACTTAGTACTTTGATCACAAATACTAGATCGGCGAGTAGGTGTCACCGTTTTACGGTTGAATTAGATAGATATAAACATGTAAGTTATATTCTAATAGTTTCTTCTGTCGCACTTCTCGCCTGTGGAACCCTCTTCTGGTTTCCTGCTTTCCTGCCACCTACAATCTTCCAAAATTTAAATGCAACGTCAATGAATTCTGTTATTTTAATGTCCTTTCTCCTGACTAAAAGACATTTCATTCTCGTCCACTCCAAGTAACCTCTTGTGACTTAGTAGAATTATTTACTTGGTTGGTGGGAAATGATTAAAAAAAGAAAGATAAGACAATGTAGATTATTTAAATTATTCGGATTATTTTCCTCGTCTTTGTCGCCATATTTATTACAACGTTTTGGCAGTTGTACGCTCCGGCCTTCTTCAGGTTGTTGGAATGTCGAACTGAACCCTTTATTTCGCTCACTGGGGTAGACTGTTCTAGTTCCACATGCCATGTTTAATGGATGTTTGTTATCAGTTATCTCCCGTTAATTACCCTCTGAAAGTTCTACACTGCCTTAGCTGGGTATTGAACTCACACTCTTTGGGTCCTGTCACTGGATCTAACTAACGCCTTTATCCACTGTTCCATGTGTTCTTCAATTCGACATTCCAACCACCTGAAGAAGGCCGGCGCGTACAACGGCCGAAACGCTGTAATAAATATGGAGACAAAGATGAGGACAATAGTTCGAATAATGTAAATAGTGTACATAATACCTCATCTCAGAAATATAGACAGATACTGAAAGGCCGAATCGTTGTAATAAATATGGCGACAAAGATGAGGACAATAGTCTGAATAATGTAAATAGTGTACATAATACCTCATCTCAGAAATATAGACAGATACTGAAGAAAATGTTCATTATAATGTTTTATGCCAGTTCTTCATCTTCTTATGTGCCATGACTTATCAAGGCGATCACGGCTCTCCACAACTTCTTTTCCTTTATAGCTCTTAATTAAATTTGTCTTTTCGTAATTTCTCTCAATCCCTTTTCTGCTAAACATTTACAAAATCTCAATGGATTATTCTTTAGCTTCCTCTGTATCTTTTGCGATCAATATGCCCTGTGAGTGTCAAGTTCTCCAAGCATCATTTTCTTCGTCACGTGTCCTAAAAATTTCAACTGTTCCTTTCCGATTCTAAGTATAAGTGTCCTTTTTGTTTTCAGTTTACCTCAAACTTCCTCGTTGCTCACATGATCAGTCGATAGGATTGTCGGTATACTCGAAGAGAAAAACCTTTCTGTTGCCTTAAGTCTCTTCATCATCTGTGAGGTGACTGTCCAGCATTAACTGCTATATACGAGGATTGATGTTACGTAAAATTTCAATACTCTTTTCATTGTAACTTTTCCTTCAAGTCTCTTCATCATCTGAGAGGAGATTGTCCAGAATTCACTATCATATAGAAGAAATAATAGTACGTAATAGTTCAGTACTCATTTCTTTATTTCTCCTGCTCCAAGTTTCTTCATCTTTGATGAAATTTCCCACCTTTACTTCCACTGAGGATTGATATTACATAACAATTCAGTACTCTTTTCTTTGTTGGTTTATGTCTCTTTTTAATCTGTAATGAAATTGTTCAGCTTGCATTTGAGGACCGATATTACATAACAGTTCAGTACTCTTTTCTTTGTTTCTCTTGCTTCAGGTCTCTTTTTAATCTGTAATGAAATTGTTCAGCTTGCATTTGAGGACCGATATTACATAACAGTTCAGTACTCTTTTCTTTGTTTCTCTTGCTTCAGGTCTCTTTTTAATCTGTAATGAAATTGTTCAGCTTGCATTTGAGGACCGATATTACATAACAGTTCAGTACTCTTTGCTTTGTTTCTCTTGCTTCAGGTCTCTTTTTAATCTGTAATGAAATTGTTCAGCTTGCATTTGAGGACTGATATTACATAACAGTTCAGTACTCTTTTCTTTGTTTCTCTTGCTTCAGGTCTCTTTTTAATCTGTAATGAAATTGTTCAGCTTGCATTTGAGGACCGATATTACATAACAGTTCAGTACTCTTTTCTTTGTTTCTCTTGCTTCAGGTCTCTTTTTGATCTGTAATGAAATTGTTCAGCTTGCATTTGAGGACCGATATTGCATAACAGTTCAGTACTCTTTTCTTTGTTGCTTCAGCTCTCGTTTTAATCTGTAATGAAATTGTTCAGCTTGCATTTGAGGACCGATATTACATAACAGTTCAGTACTCTTTTCTTTGTTTCTCTTGCTTCAGGTCTCTTTTTGATCTGTAATGAAATTGTTCAGCTTGCATTTGAGGACTGATATTGCATAACAGTTCAGTACTCTTTTCTTTGTTTCTGTTGCTTCAAGTCTCTTTTTCATCTGTGAGAACATTGTTCAGTGTCCAATGCCATATAGTAGAATTCATATTACGTAACAGTTCAGTATTCTTTACTTTATTTGTGTTCCTTCAAGTCTCGTCTTCATCTTTGAGGAAATTGTCCAGCATTCACTGCCATATAGGAAGACCGATATTATATAACTGTTCAGCGATCTTTTTTTGTTTCTCAAGAAACTTTCGTCAGATTATCATAATAAAACAGAACTGATCGTCCACGGAGAGAGTAATCATGTGATATTTGGAGTGAGAGAGATAGCAGGAGATGCTTATGGATCTAACTGATTTTTCATAGCTACCATTTAACCTACGAATTTTGAGCATTCTAGACTCACGAAGGTCAAGTGGGAGACGATCTGTAGCTGCAGGCAACAGAAGAGGCACGTCTTACTATCGAACTAGCAGGAATGAGGTTGCCTAACTCTAGATTCCTACTAGAACCGGATTTGACATTTTCACCATTTTTCGATCTACCTTCAGGAAGACTCAAAGACTAAACGAATAAGTCAAATCACATAAAAAAGAAAGAAACAAAGGAAAAGAAAGAAGAGAAAAACGAAAAGGAAATACATGAAGATATTAGGTATAAAGAATACTTCTTCGGACTTTTGATGTTGTAGTATTTCTTCTATATAAATAAATAAACGGCAAATTCTGTCTGTCCGTCTGTATGTCTGAAACCTCTATCGTGAGCCACACTTGCTCTACATAAATATATTATACCTTTTTGGAATCAAAATGATCTCGGGATTGAAAATCTGTCCTTCATCTGGTGCTTGACCATCTAGCATTGGGATTTGTGTCCGGATGAAGAGGAAACAGTTAAAAATTCAAATATTCTTCTATCATCTATATCTTCTTATTTTGTAACCTCTAACTCGAGTGGCTCTCGTGTCTTGTACGGAGTGAACCAACTTACATAAAGACTAGAGTATTCTTAAAATCGATATAGATAACATTAATAACATCCAAGCCGTTCAGAAATATCTAAACTGTCAGCTGTAACCAACCGCTCTCTCAGATCACTGACTAAAAATGGTTTTTATGGAATGAAGCCTGGAAATCTGAGAGTGAACTATTCTTCTTCGTACTTGCCTTACATTATCACAAAGGACTGAACTAGAGAAACCGCATAAATTGTGGACTTTCAACAGTAGCAACAACTAAAATGAATAGCACATGTAACTTACATTGCATATGACATGATAGGAAAATAGTGCAGATATTGGCGTTCCACACTACTTAAAACAAAAGGTTAGGAAGGGAACTCCCATCAATTTTGGAAAGAGCAATAACAGTTACTGAACTTAATAAGCCTATTTTCGTGCCATTCTGGGTATGACGATAAACTTCATTAGGCAGCAAGGGCTCTGATGAAGCAATTGGAGATTTTGAGGAGCGTGGAAACCACCTCTGAATTGCAATTGTTCCTAGGTCCACTCTGACACGCGGTGGTAGCACCTGTTAGGCTCCCAGCATGGAAAAATAGTTAACGCCACGAAACAAAAGATAACAGTTCATTTTAATAGCAAAATGATCAATAATAAAATTTTACAATAAAATGACAACAATAAATTTTATAGCAAAATGACCAACAATGCTTTTTATAGCAAAATGACCAACAATACATTTTAATAGCAAAATGACCAACAATACATTTTTATAGCAAAATGACCAACAAAATATTTTTTAGAACAATACATTTTTATAGCAAAATGCCCAATAATATATTTTCATAGTAAAATGACCAACAAGGCAATTTTATAGCAAAATGAACAACAATATATTTACATAGCAAAATGACCAGCAATACATGTTTATAGTAAAATGACCAACAGTACATTTTTATAGCATAATGATCAACAAGACATTTTTACAATAAAATGACAACAGTACATTTTTATAGCAAAATGACCAATGATTATTATAGCAAAATTATCAACAATATATTTTGTAGCAAAATGTCCAACAATACATTTTTATAGCAGAATGACCAACAATGAATTTTATACTAAAATGATCAAAAATCCTTTTTTTAGCAAAATTACCAGCAATACATTTTTTAGAAAAATGACCAGCAATACATCTTTATAGCAAAATTATCAACAATATATTTTTATAGCAAAATGACCAACAATGAATTTTATACTGAAATGACCAACAACATATTTTGTAGCAAAATGTCCAACATTGCATTTTTATAGCAAAATGACCAACAATACATTTTTATAGTAAAATGACCAACAATACATATTAATAGCAAAAGGACCAACAATGGATTTATATAGCAAAATGAACAACAATACATTTTTACAGCAAAAGGCCAGCAATGAATTTTATACTAAAAGATCAACAATGCATTTTTATACCAAAATGACAAACAATAAATTTTTATTGCAAAATGATCAACAATTCATTTTTATAGTAAAATTACCAAGAGTAAATTTTTATAGCAAAATGACCAAAAATGCATTTTTGTAGTAAAATGACCAACAATATATTCTTAGAGTAAAATGACAACAATACGTTTTTATTGCACAATGTCCAAGACATTTTTATAGGAAAAGGACCAACAATATCAATGCATTTTTATAGTAAATTTACCAAGAATATATTTTCATAGCAAAATAACAAACAATATATTTTATAGCAAAATGTTCAGCAAAACATTTTTATAGCAAAATGTCCAACAATATATTTTATAGGTAATGACTAACAATACATATTTATAGCAAAATATCCACCAAAACAATTTTATAGCAAAATGTCAAACAATACATTTTCATAGTAAAATGACCAACAAGACATTTTTATAGCAAAATGAACAACAACATATTTTTATAGAAAATGATCAACAATGAATTTTATACTGAAATGACCTACAATTAATTTTTATAGCAAAATGTCCAAGAACGGATTTTTATATCAAAATGACCTTCAGTATATTTTTATAGCAAAATGACCAACAATGCATTTTTGTAGCCAAATGAACAGCAATACATTTTTATAGCAAAATGACGAACAGTATATTTTCAGTGTGAAATGAACAACTAAACATTTTTACAGCAAAATGTACAACAATAAATTTTTATTGCAAAACATCCAACAATAGATAGTAAAAAGACCAACAAGGCATTTTTATAGCAAAATGTTCAACAATACATTTTTTAGCAAAATGTCCAACAATATATTTTTATAGGAAAATGACCGAAAATATATATTTATAGCAATTTTACCAACAATGCATTATTCTTGCAAAATGACCAGCAATTCATTTTTATATTAAAATGACCAACAATACATTTTCATAGTAAAATGACCCACAAGTCATGTTTATAGCCCAATGAACAACAATACATTATTATAGCAAATTACAAACAAAACATTTTTATAGTAAAATGACCAAGAGTACATTTTTTTAGCAAAATGTCCAACAATACTTCTTTAGAGCAAAATGTCTAACAATTCATTTTTAGAGCAAAATGAACAACAATAGATTTTTATATAAAGATGTCCAACAATGCATTTTTAAACCAAAATGACCAACAATGTATTTTTCTTGGAAAATGACCAACAATACATTCTTAGAGTAAAATAGAAAAATGAGCAACCATAAATTTTTATAGCAAAATGACCAACGATACATTTTTATAGTAAAATGTCCAACATTACATTTTTACAGCAAAATGAACAACAATCCATTTTCGTAAGAAAATGATCAACAATACATTTTATAGCAAAATATTCAACAATATATTTTATAGAAAATGACCAACAGTATATTTTATAGCAAAATGAACACCAATATATTTTTATAGTAAAAAGGTTTAACAATACATTTTTATGGAAAAATATCCAAAAACACATTTTTATAGCAAAATGACCAACAATACATGTTTATAGCAATATGACCAACAATGCATTTTAAAAGTAAAATGTCCAACAATGCATTTTCATAGTAAAAGAACCAACAATATATTTTATAGCAAAATAACCAACAATATATTTTATAGCAAAATGTTCAGCAAAACATTTTTATAGCAAAATTTCCAACAATATATTTTATAGAAAATGACCAACAATACATTTTTATAGCAAAATGACCAAAAATATATATTTATAGCAAAATGAAAAAGAATACATATTTATAGCAAAATATCCAACAATACAATTTTATAGCAAAATGTCAAACAATGTATAGCTAAATGAATAACAACAAAATTTTATAGTAAAATGATCAACAATGAATTTTATATTAAAATGACATACAATACATTTTTATAGCAAAATTTCCAAGAATGCATTTTTATAGCAAAATGACCAACACTATATTTTTATAACAAAATGACCAACAATGCATTTTTGAAGCCAAATGAAAAACGATACATTTTTATAGCATAATGACGAACAATATATTTCCATTGTAAAATGAGGAAAAATAATTTTTTACAGCAAAATGTGCAACAATACATATGTATTGCAAAACATCCAACAATACATTTTCATAGTAAAATGACCAACAAGGAATTTTTATAGCAAAATGATCAACAATACATTTTTATAGGAACAATGACCAACAATACATTTTTATAGTAAAGGACCGAAAATATATATTTATAGCAATATGACAAACATGTTGTAGCAAAATAACCAACAATACAGTTTTATAGTAAAATAACCAACAATACATTTTCATAACAAATTGACCAACAATGAATTTTATACTAAAATGACCAACAATACATTTGTATAGCAAAATGACCAACAATACTTTTTATAGCAAAATGACCAACAATACTTTTTATAGCAAAAAGACCAGCAATGCATTTTTATAGCAAAATGACCAACAATATATTTTTATAGTGAAATGACTGACAGTACATTTTTATAGCAAAATGTCAAAGAATGCATTTTTGTAGCAAAATGACCAAAGATACATTTTTATAGCAAAATGACCAACAATACATTTTTATAGCAAAATGACCAAAAATATATATTTTTAGTAAAATGACCAACAATGCTTTTTTGTAGCAATATGACCAACAATACATTTTTATAGCAAAATGACCAACAATACATTTTTATAGTAACATGACCAACAATGAATTTTATACTAAAATGACCAACCATACATTTTATAGCAAAATGACCAGCAATGCATTTTTATAGCAAAATGACCAACAATATATTTTATAGTAAAATCACAAATTGTACATATTTATAGCAAAATGACCAACAATACATTTTTATAACAATATGACCAACAATACATTTTCATTGTTAAATGACCAACAATACATTTTCATAGTAAAATGACGAACAAGATATTTTTGCAGCAAAATGACTAACAATAAATTTATTATAGCAAATTTACCAACAATACATTTTTATAGCAAAATGTCCAACAATACACTTTTTAGTAAAATGTCCAACAATACATTTTTATAGTTAAATGACCAACATTAAATATTTATAGAAAATGACCAACAATGAATTTTTTGGAGGAAAATGACCAGCAATACATTTTTATAGCAAATTAAAAACAATAAATTTTTATAGCAAAATCACCTACAATGAATTTTATAGTAAAATGACCAAGAGGACATTTTTAAAGCAAAGTGACCAACAATACATTTTTATAGCAAAATGACCAACAATGAATTCTATAATAAAATGATCAACAGTACATGCTTAAAGTAAAATCACCAACAATACATCTTTACAGCAAAATGTGCAACAATGAATTTTATAGTAAAATGACCAATGGTACATTTTTATAGCAAAATGAACAACAATAGATTTTTATAGCAAAATGACCAACAATGCAACTTCGCAGTAACATGACCAACAATATATTGTTAAAGCAAAATATCCAACAATACATTTTCATAGTAAAATAATACATTTTATAGCAAAATGAACAACAATATTTTTTATAGCAAATTGAATAACAATACATTTTTGTGGCAAAATGACCAACAATACATTTTATATTAAAATTACCAACAGTATATTTTTATAGCAAAATGACCAACAGTGCATTTTTATAGCAAAATGAACAACAATAAATTTTTATAGCAAAATGATCAACAAAGAATTTTATACTAAAATGATCAACAATACATTTTTATAGCAAAGTGACCAATAATGAATTTTATACTAAAATGACCTACAATACTTTTTCATAGTAAACTGACCAACAATACATTTTTATAGCAAAATGACCAACAACACATTTTTATAGCAAAATAACCAACAATACATTTTATAGCAAAATGACCAACAATATATTTATAGTAAAATTACTAGTAATACATTTTTTATAAAATAAATTACCAACAATACATTTTATAGTAAAATTACCAACAATACATTTTATGCTCTATAAACTATGTTTTTAAAAACCATAGATTTACCCCTGACAGAATAAATTTATGTACAATATATTTGCATTTCGGCAGTAAATATTCCATAGAAGTTGACATGCCGTTAAACAAAATCAACCAACCCATTTTTGTGAACAATTGTTTTAATAGAATCGTTTTATAAATGTAAATAGAAAGCACCACTGACTTCACGGTCTAAATACCATTCGTTTCTTTATAAGGAAACGGTTAATATTGCCTTACCATTAGATTTGAGGAAAACAGATCTACCCGTTGATCCTACCTTTAGAGTGAAGGAAAGCCTAAAGCAAGTAGCACTGATAATTTTACTATAATTAGTTATTGTTGCTATTTGTTTGTACATAAAAATGTATTGCTGATAATTTTACTATAAATAGGTATTGTTGCTATTTGTTTTAACATAAAAAATGTATAGATGATAATTTTACTATAAATCGTTATTTTTACTATAAATAGTTATTGTTACTGTTTGTTTTTACATAAAAAATTATTGATGATAATTTTACTATAAATAAGTATTGTTGCTATTTGTTCTTACATAAAATGTATTGCTGATAATTTTACTATAAATAGGTAGTGTTTCTATTTTTTACATAAAAATATATTGATGCTAATTTCACTATAAGTAGTTATTGTTGCTATTTTTGCATGAGACTGTATTGCTGGTATTTTCAGTATAAAACATATTTTTATACTTTCATTGTGGTTTGTTTAGGGTTTCACTACGTGCCCATATCTGGGACCCTAACTGGTTCTACCACCCCGGGTCAGGGTTGACCTGGGAACAATAGCAAATACGAAGTGGTTCCAGGCTCCTCAAAACCTCCAATATTCCGATGAGAGGCCTTTGCTGTCGGACGTAGTTTATTCTTATAACCAGGACTAATAAGATTACGACGAATAGTGATTAACTGGTTGATGATTTCCCTTTTAATTATTCTGACGGGCTCAGTAAACGTCTTTTTCAAAATTGTCTCAGGTTCCAGATTCGGTTGATTTTGATTGGTTCGAGACTAAATTTGAAAAGGAATTCTTTTTTCCAAGAACATTCATTTTCATTTCCTTATACCAAACATTGTCTTCCAACA
>OZ038513.1:64047618-64050118 GCA_964036315.1 Acanthosepion esculentum | reverse complement strand
TGTTATAAGCGTGCCAGCGTCTACACTCCAACTCAAATGTACCCATAATGCTTTCTGTTAGGACACAAAGCATTGTCGCCGTATGATCTCACTTATTATCAGAATAGAAAATGTATTCACTGTTGCTAGTTTTAACCCATGAACATTTATAAATTTCTGATGAATGTAAGTTCTTTCGTTAATGATTGAATAAGCTCACGGCGAATTGTAGGGCAATAAAATATCCCCTATCGCATCGTTAAATATTTGAGTTTAACAGCTTTAAAAAAATATTGTTATAACTATTATAAATATGAATGCTGGGCTTTATTTTAAGAAGTAAGGGGGTACAACTGAAAAGGTTTGAAATTGACAGTTTTTACGATTTCAGTATCTGTCTATATTTCTGAGATAAGACATAATGTACACTATTTACATTATTCGGACTATTGTCCTCATCTTTGTGGCTATATTTATTACAACGTTTCGACCTTTCAGTATCTGTCTATATTTCTGAGATGACGTATTATGTACACTATTTACATTATTCGGACTATTGTCCTCATCTTTGTCGCCATATTTATTAAAACGTTTCGGCCTTTCACTATCTATCTATATTTCTGAGATGAGGTATTATGTACACTATTTACATTATTCGGACTATAGTCTTCATCTTTGTCGTCATAATTATTACAACGTTTCGGCCTTTCAGTATCTGTCTATATTTCTGAGATGAGGTATTATGTACACTATTTACATTATTCGGACTATTGTCCTCATCTTTGTCGCCATATTTATTACAACGTTTCGGCCTTTCATTATCTGTCTATATTTCTGAGATGAGGTATTATGTACACTATTTACATTATTCGGACTATTGTCCACATCTCTATCGCCATATTTATTACAACGTTTCAGTCCTTCAATATCTGTCTATATTTCTGAGATGAGGTATTATGTACACTATTTACATTATTCGGACTATTATATGTGGGTTTTCGTATAAATGT
The DNA here is from genome assembly GCA_964036315.1 of Acanthosepion esculentum. Taxonomy (NCBI): domain Eukaryota; kingdom Metazoa; phylum Mollusca; class Cephalopoda; order Sepiida; family Sepiidae; genus Acanthosepion; species Acanthosepion esculentum. Next base: position 64,049,129 of record OZ038513.1, on the reverse strand, counting down.
GTATATGGAGAAGTATATTTATGTGTTTATATATATGTGTGTATATGTATTTATGCGTATTATGGAGTGTGGTTCTGTGCGTATGACTTTGTAATATTGTGTTTATATATTGGATTATACCTGGAGTTAAGGCATATATGAAATTATTCTGTTTGTGAATATATATATATATATATATATATATATATATATATAAGTAATTGATTTGGCGGTTTAGGTTAATTTTATAGTAATTCGTCGAGCTTAGAATCCTCAACTGAATGCAGAAAGCACTGGACGGCCGTTTCGTCCTATATTTGGGACACATCCGCAGTGCGCATCCACTACCGAGAATCGAACACGGCTAGCGTCGATACAACGCGAGCGTCATACCAACTGTACCACGGGACTCGGTGACGACGAAGACATAAACTAGACTCGATATAGCGCCGCTACTCACTCAGTTCCGTTCACTGATACCCATTCAAGTATACAGAGTTATCCAGAGTCCCCGAATAACCCCGGAACCTGTGCTCCAAGAGCCGATGGTGTGAATTTGTTTAATGTGGACCTCAACTTGCCAGGAAGTGACCCACACACTTGATTTCATGGCCTTCCTCGGTGGCCCATATGGAATGAGACATGCAGAATCGAATTATGAAACTGCAATGAACTGCTGCTGACTATCATAATTTTGAGTGGCGCCTTCTGTAGCATGTCCATAATGTGTAGCCCTCTTTATCCGCTGGTTCAATCAGTGTAATCTGTTATAATCGCCATCCATTCGTTCCACCATTGGTGTCTTTGTTGTTAACTATGCTTAGTTTAGATACTCATCTTCAACCCTGTCACCAAGTGTGGACCTACCAGGAGTTTAGAAGTCTCTATGTCATCGCTATCAGAATCATTAGACCACGCAACCCCCTCCAAATGACAAGGAGTGATCATCAGAGGTACCCACATAGAAACATACCACATCTGTATGTCACAGTAAGCACTACTACATTATTATAATTATTAATTAATAGAGCTATTATAACAATATACTGTAATAAGAATTATGTAAATGATAGAATATTTGTTCTTACTGTTTTTTGAGCTTATGAGGTACAAGAAGAAATAAGAACAATAACAATATAGGAGAATTATAATAAGTAGAAAGATCCATGAAAACCTCACAGTTTTCCTGTTTTAATTTTCTTGTAAATTCTAATTCTTAAATTAATAATTGAGTAAGCTCATGGCGAGTTCTACAACAATAAAATATCCATAGAAATTCCCCAGTCAGATTGTTAAAGATTTCAGCTTAACAACTTTAACAAAGTATTGCATTTTTTTCTTTTTATATGCCGTGTCCTTTCGGGACGTAGGCGATCATGGCTCTCCACTTCCAACTATCCCTTGTAGCTCTCAATAAGTTTTGTTCGTCTGCCACCTCCCCTAGACCACGTTCTGTTATTCATTTATGCCTGCTGGTCGCTATTTTAAGATGTAAGGTGGTACAAATAAAAGTAAATTGAAATTGACCACTT
>OZ038513.1:64027618-64042618 GCA_964036315.1 Acanthosepion esculentum | reverse complement strand
TTTATAGGGTAGATTCATATGAATACAATATCTATTCTTTGGTTTAGATTGGTTTGGTTTATTTTGTTTTACGGCATATCAACCATAATGGGTTATTTAATGCCGACAACATTTTTAGGATAGATTCCTATGAATAGAATATGTATTCTTTGGTTTAGATTGATTTGGTTTATTCTGTTTTACGGCATATCAACCTCAATGGGTAATTTAATGCCGACAACATTTTTAGGATAGATTCGTATGAATACAATATGTATTCTTTGGTTTAGATTGGTTTGGTTTATTTTGTTTTACGGCATATCAACCTCAATGGGTAATTTAATGCCGACACCAATTTTCGGATAGATTCGTATGAATAGAATATGTATTCTTTGGTTTAGATTGGTATGATTTATTTTGTTTTACGGCATATCAACCTCAATGGGTTATTTAATGCCGACAAAATTTTTTATTGCTGGTAATATTTTGTTTTGTCAAAAATCTGTTTCTCGTAATATATTTCTTTCAAAATTGTATTGCTGGTAATAATTTTTTTCAACAAATTATTGCTGGTAATAGTTAACTATTTGCCCATAGCTGCGATCTTCGCAGGTGCTACCACTCTGGGTCAGAGTCAGCAATTACTATGTGGTTCCACGTTCCTCAAAACCTCCTGATCAGAGGCCTTGCTGCTGCACGTGGTTTATCGTCTTACCCAGAACGCGGATGTAGTTTAATGTCTTACCCAGGAAGACAGTTGCTTTAGGCATTTGAATATATATTCTTTTGCCATCGTTGAGAAAGAAATAAAATTCAAATTTTATTCAATTTCCATATTTTGTTCTCAAATGACCCATGTTTAAAAAATGTCGACATTTCTTTTTTTTTTTTTTCAGATAGTTATCAATTTTAATTTAATCGAATTTAAGCTTTTTTTTTCCATGAAAGGAGACGACATGATTTATGCTTTCACAAAAAAATGTCCAACCAAAAAACCGTAAAGAAATCTACGGCCATCGGGATATATGCAGCAATTCGAGAAGACGGCAAAAAAAAAGAAAGAAGTATGATCGTTTTATGCAGTTGAAACGTAAATTTGAAATACTATCAACTAATACTGAATAGAGACATACCCCAAATATATGAAGGTTCGTAGATTTCTCTCGAGGAATGTGCGAGGTGTCATATTTCGAAGTCGATCATAAATTATTTGAAAGAAAAGGGCAGGGTGCATTTCGAAAATTCTCCACGTCAGCCTTTCGATTTGATTACAATTAAAAATTGTTAGAATGTACAAAAAAAAGAAAAAAAAAATGAAAGAGAAAAAAATGAAAGAGAAAAAAGAAAGAAAAAAGAAAAAAAACAAAGAAAAAAACAAAGAAAAAAGAAAGAAAAAAAGGAGAAAAAAAGAGAGAAAAAAGAAAAAAGAAAGAAAAAAGAAAGAGAAAAAAGAAAGAGAAAAAAGAAAGAAAAAAGAAAGACAAAAAAGAAAGAGAAAAAAGAAAGAGAAAAAAAAGAATAAAGAAAGAAAAAAAAGAAAAAAAGAATAAAAAAACGCAATGCAAGATATCTGTTTCTTCCAACAATCATTTGGACTGAATTACCTTGCGTACGCTGCACACACACACACACACACACACACACACACACACACACACACACACACACACACACACACACACACACACACACACACACACACACGTGCACCCACACAACTAGATAGATAGATATAAACAGACTGAGAGAAATATGAGCAAACAGATATAAAATTTAAGATAGGTATGAAAAAGTTAAGATTTAAGAAAGCTAGATAAACAGAAGCATGAAAAATTATATAGATTGATAGGAAAAAGTTAGATAGATAGATAGATAGATAGATAGACATTTAAAAAAGTTAAATAGATATGACCAAGATAGATTAAAAAGACAGGTACATAGATAGATATTTGAAAAAAATTATATAGATAAATATACATATGAAAAGGTTATATAGATAAATACATACGTATGAACAAATTAAGATAGATAGATAGATAGATAGAGAGATAATGAACAGAATGAGATAGATAGATAGATAGATAGATAGATAGATAGATAATGAACAGAATGAGATAGATAGATAGATAATGAACAGAAGGAGATAGATAGATAGATAGATAATGAACAGAATGAGATAGATAGATAGATAGATAGATAGATAGATAGATAGATAATGAACAGAATGAGATAGATAGATAGATAGATAATGAACAGAATGAGATAGATAGATAGATAGATAGATAGATAATGAACAGAATGAGATAGATAGATAGATAGATAGATAGATAATGAACAGAATGAGATAGATAGATAGATAGATAGATAGATAGATAATGAACAGAATGAGATAGATAGATAGATAGTTAGATAGATAATGAACAGAATGAGATAGATAGATAGATAGATAATGAACAGACTGAGATAGATAGATAAGATAGATAGATAGATAGATAATGAACAGAATGAGATAGATAGATAGATAGATAATGAACAGAATGAGATAGATAGATAGATAGATAGATAATGAACAGAATGAGATAGATAGATAGATAGATAATGAACAGAATGAGATAGATAGATAGATAGATAGATAGATAGATAGATAGATAGGAAAAAGTTAAGATAGATAAAAATGAAAAGTTAGACAGATAGAAATGTGAAAACGTTACAATAGATCGATAGATGAAAATTTAGATAGAGAGAAAAACAAACGAAAAAGTTAAATAGATATGAAAAGTTTGGAAATGTGAAAAAAGTTACGATAGAAAAATACATAGATAGATAGATAGCTAGATAAAGAGAAGGTGCTCCAAAAGTTGCATGAAAGCTTGTAATTTTTATATTTATTTACCAAATGAAATCATGTTTCTGTATGTGACAAGAGACTATAAAGAAATCTTATTGCTCGAATTATGAAAGATGATGTCATTGAAATTTTCTTGGTTGCTATTTCACTAGTGTACGTTTTCTACCAGTTCTTTTCGTGACTTTTGGAACACCCTGTAGATTGATATGAAAAGTTGACATCAGAACATTAACGGCCAAATTTTCTAGAGCTATTTTTTTTTAAAAATCCGTTCTGCTATAGGCGCCTTATATGCCGGCAAATCTCCAATCTGTGATTCCATAGTCGTATCTTTGTATCAAACAGCGTATCTCTCACTCTCCCCGTCTCTCTCTCACCGTGTCTTAGGCATTTCATGATTGTGTATCTATGTCATTCTGTTCATATCTAATATTGGCAGCCTTCACATCTATAGAAATATATGTTATTACTTGAAAACGCAATTTTTAGTTGATAGCCATATTTGAGTAGAACTCTCCGTTATTTAAACAAGTTTCTATGGGGATCGCCGTGAGGCTCTCCGTAGTCAAGCGGTCTAACACACATCAGAAATCTCACAGCGGTTTCTCTGAATGTGTTTGCGAGTTCGAAGCCTGCTAAGGATACATTTTTCTTTTATTAATTTTTCCTCGCAAGGCCAGAAGACGTTCAAAATATTGTCATATATATATATATGTGTGAAAATTTCTCAAATTTAACTTTTAGAGAAGACAATATTTGTAAATAAATGACAATAAGAAAACAGATAATAATGCCTTAGTAATACATAGGAATAAATTCAACCATAATTTTGATTTTAAAAACTCTATACTTATAAAAAAAGAAAATAACTCACTCAGAAGGAAAATCCTAGAGAGTGCCGCAATCGACCAATACCCAAATATTAATCTACGCCCAGGTTTTTTCCCTATTTCACCTTTTCTAACAAAATTACTGCTCTCACAAACAAATGTACACAAAAACATATTAAAATCAAAAGAAAATGGTTGAATCCATCAACAAAGATTAATGAAATATTCTCCACACGTGACATTAACTGACGTCTTTTTCAGTTAACAATACGAAAATAGCGTTTCCTACATTCCCGTTGCTAAGAACACTCTGTTTTTTGTTTTTATTAATTTTCTTTGTTTGATTAAAATCATTTCGTTACTTGCTTTGAAAAAGTCCGCATTAGGACGAAACGCGTCAGCAATTACTGTTTTCTTATTGTCATTTATTTACATATATATATATGTATATATATATATATATATATATATATATATATATATATATATATATATATTATAATTTTATCATATAGATAAAACCATTTTACTCACAACAAAGATGCAACTTGGTTTCAGTGCATTTTAACTGCACATCTACGGGTGAGGGTTGGAAATGGTTATGAACAATCCTGTTTGTAGGCAAGCCCGGATGTAAAACGTCACTTCCTTTTTCCATTTTTTCAGAAGAAAAATGTACTTACAAAATATACATAGAGTATCTAAGTGAAATATTAGTAGTTGTTGACAGCAGTTTGGTGTTGGGTGGACCGGGTAGTTAATGTTGAATGGTGTGTGGACATTTTCTCGATGATAAACATCGGTCAAAGTTTAGGTACGTTAACTCACAAGCGTCCTAAGTTTGAGAGGTAGGGGAGGGAAGCGATATATATATATATATATATATATATATATATATATATATATATATATATATATCAAGGTGATGTAATGGTTAGCAAGATTGTTTCGCTAGAAAAATGACGACTGATTAGTGAGTTCAATCCTCACTGGGTGCCCCATACTTTCGGCGTTGTGCCACATCTAAGCTACGCTTGGAAAATCACTAGGTCACCTCGAGGTGATGTAATGGTTAGCAAGCTTGTCTCGTTAAATCAATTACTATCAAATGTAGTGAGTTCGATTCTCACTGGGTGCCCCATACTTTCGGCCTTGTGCCACATCTAAGCTACGCTTAGAAAATCACTAGGGCACCTCGACGTGGTGTAATGTTTAGCAAGCTTGTTTCGTTAAAGCAATTACTATCAAATGTAGTGAGTTCGATTCTCACTGGGTGCCCCATACTTTCGGCCTTGTGCCACATCTGAGCTACGCTTAGAAAATCACTGTATATATGGCGGACTCTGTCGACGTATGAGGGTCAAGCAAGCATCTCAGTTTCTAGAAACCAAAAACCCAGAAACCAGTACGTATGATTAGATTATAGTGGAGAAGGCTTTGCACAGAACCAAACACACTTTTTGAAGGACCGAATACAGAGACCTGCCACAAGGTCTCCAAACAACCCTCCGCAGGTTTTGAATTCAGAGTTGTCCTTCTCCTAGACCAGTTGCTATCCAAGGCTATAGAACCCAGTCTGTCCTGTTATTTATCCATAGATGTGGGGAGAACAAGAGGAATTATAACTTTCCCAAGCACGTAAGTTAATGTAATGAAATCGACTGGAATTCGAACTCAGCTCTATATAATATATATATATATATATATATATATATATATATATATATATATATATATATATATATATATATATATATATATTTCTAGATATTAATGGTCTTTTATTCAAGAGCATATATATATATATATATATATATATATATATGTAAGCAAATGTGTGGATGTAGATCCGACGGTATGATGAAAATGTGGAAAAGACAAAGCAAAATCCGAATATGTGAGTTTACTGTTTTTTGACCGAAACGTCTGACGTCGACACAATAACAAAAACAAAATAAAAAACAGTAAACTCACATATTCGGAAATTGCTTTGTCTTTTCCACATTTTCATCATATATATATATATATATATATATATATATATATATATATATATATATATATATATGTATGTATGTATGTATGTATGTATGTAAGTACGTATATGTGTGTGTGTGTGTGTGTGAGAGAGAGAGACAGATGTAACGTGAGTCATATTCAATGTAATTATTTAAAAATTTGCATTGGTCAGGAATACAGCTCCTTAAGGGACGTGTAATTATTTTTATAATAAATAATTAATTTATTAGAACAAAATTAAAAGCGCTTACCTCATCGTCAAAAATAAGAATTCACCTGTAAGTTCCAAATTACAGAAAACCAATATTATTTACGAATTTACATGTCCCTTAAGGAGCTGTGTTCCTGATTAATCCAAATTCAAAGGAAATTTGCTTCTACAGAAGGATGCTGAGAATAAAATGGACCGAACAACTGCGCAACAACGAAGATCTAGAGACAATGCCCCCATCCTAAAAGATATTTATAATTGACATGAGAAAGAAATAGCTGTAAACAAAAAAGGAAACTTACATTTAGCATCAGAAAGGGTCAGTTGGAATTGCCAGGCCATATAATGAGGAAAGAGGGTTTAGAAAATATGACACTCATAAGATACATTGGAGTCTAGTGTGACAGGGAATAGCAGCTCATAGCTAAGATAACCAACTTGTGTAAATGATTAAGACAGGGTTTAGAAGAGAGAATAAACAGACAAACTTTATAGAGCCTAAAATGACTCAATAATATCAACTGTGAACACGGCCAAAATGCGCTGACCGTGTTTGGAAAATAACATATTCCTATAACTCTAGATTCACGCATAAAAAAATCCATATATTCAGTTACAATTAAAATAAAATTAATTCTTGATAATGGCTAAAATTATAGCCGTAAGCGCTTAGAAAGCATTCGGATAATGATTATATAATTTATATCCGGAAAAGAAAAGAAAATATACGAACAATCTATAATAACTTGATTTACTCACTGGTAAGGCTTGCCAGTGTGTTCATGCAGCGTTACAATTTTCGTACGCCTCCTTGGAGTAACGTCCATCGCAGACAATGACCGTAGGACAACTAATCGACATTCGAGACAATAGTGTCTGGGCGTGATAAAAAATCTACACACCATTACAAATGACCTAATCTAAGGGAAAAATAGAATTTTCAATAAGGTGTATGCATATATATATATATATCTACATATATATATAATTATATATATATATATATATATATATATATATATATATACAAGAAAAAAAAACTTCATGGAAAAATTTAAACCAGCACTAAGCATATCATAACTACACATAAACATGCCATATACACTAGTCGAACCACAGACAAACACGCTCATACACACAACATACAAAATACATGTAGTTACTTCATAGATTTCTTTGTAATTAGAAAATATGTATATATGGAGAACGAATATACACACACACACACCCTGCATACTATACAATGTGTGTATGCATATATATTATTTCCTTTTAATAAAAACAATATATATATATATATATATATATATATATATATATATATATATATATATATATATATATATATAGTTTACGAAAACCTAGGTAATCCGTATGGGTATTACTCTCTTTTTCTCCTTATGCCTTTTTCTCCTCCCCCCTTCCATATCAATAAATAACTTCCGTTAAGTTAACCGATTTAATGTGTCAATGTCTGGATTTCCTCAAACAATTTAAATTTGAGAGAATAGAAATTTTACGTCTAATTCAATCCTGTCTCTCTCCCCACTCACTTCCTCGCTTCGTTAATTTACATATACTTAGTACTGCCCGTCAAAAATGTGTAAATTTCTTTTCCTTTTTCGTTTTAACCTTTGGAAGTAAAGTCTGCTGATCAGCGTTCCTTTACAAGGCCCAAATCTAAGGGAAATAATTTATTACTTGGAACCTAAAAGTGGTTTGTTTTTATTTTTATTTAATATATATATATATATATATATATATATATATATATATATATATATAATATCTGGATAAAATAAATGAAAGAAAATTGGGTGTTTTTTTATGAAAGTATTTATTTCTGTGTTTTTGTATATATTTATTTATTTAATATTTCAGACCACCTAGGTCTTTCCTCAGAAATCAAATGAGATACTGTGTTTGTGTGTTTGTTTACAGCGTTTGTTTACAGCGTTTGTTTACAGCGTTTGTCGTGAAGCGTGCATGTCACGTGATTTGCAATGCGACTTTGTTTGAATTTTTGGCGGAAGACTGATGATAGTGTCTTAAATGTTGTTTAAAGGGTTTTTTGACCATAACTCAAGAAATATTTCTTAAAATATTTTTAACTGTTGAAATATTTATGTAGATTTAAAATATCCACGTGTTTGTTTACCCCTAGTTTATATGTGTCTAATTTTAGAATTCAGTATTTTTCTTTTTTTTCTTCTTCGTATGTGTGTTGTACTTAAATTACTGTGTTTGTGTGTTTGTTTTTAGACTCGGACGACACGTGGTGTGGAACGCGATTGTGTTTGATTCTTTAACGGACATCTGGTGTTTTGGTTATTGTTTAAAAAGGATTTTTTTACCATATCTAAAGAAATTTTTTTAAGAAATATTTTAACTTTTAACTTTTAAATAATTCATATTCCCCAGTAGCAGAACACTTCAATGGACCACGACATTCGATAGATAATTGCAAATGTATATTGATAGACTCAAATTTTAGCACTACATACATACGAAGGAAAAAAAGAGAAATACTGGATTTTAAAATTAAACACATATAAACTAGGGTTAAACAAAGACTTGGGTATTCTAAATCAGTATAAATATTTCAATAGTTAAAATATTTCTTCAAAAAATTTCTTTAGATATGGTAAAAAATCCTTTTTAAACAATAACCAAAACACCAGATGTCCGTTAGAGAATCAAACACAATCGCGTTCCACACCACGTGTCGTCCGAGTCTAAAAACAAACACACAAACACAGTAATTTAAGTACAACACACATACGAAGAAGAAAAAAAAGAAAAATACTGATTTCTAAAATTAGACACATATAAACTAGGGGTAAACAAACACGTGGATATTTTAAATCTACATAAATATTTCAACAGTTAAAAATATTTTAAGAAATATTTCTTGAGTTATGGTCAAAAAACCTTTTAAACAACATTTAAGACACTATCATCAGTCTTCCGCCAAAAATTCAAACAAAGTTGCATTGCACATCACGTGACATGCACTCTTCACGACAAACGCTGTAAACAAACGCTGTAAACAAACACACAAACACAGTATCTCATTTGATTTCTGAGGAAAGACCTAGGTGGTCTGAAATATTAAATAAATAAATATATACAAAAACACAGAAATAAATACTTTCATAAAAAACACCCAATTTTGTTTCATTTATTTTATCCAGATATTATATACAAGAAAGTATACGTGGCCTCTCATTATGCTATATATATATATATATATATATATATATATATGTATATATATATATATATATATATATATATATATATACATATATATATGTGTGTGTGTGTGTGTGTGTGTGTGTGTGTGTGTGTGTGTGTGTCTGTGTGAAGAAAGAATATATATACAGATACTAGCAAAAACACACAATACACAAAAATGAAGAAATATTTAAAATGACACAGAGGACATAAAAAGATGAGAACAAAGAGCTAATTCCCTCCCTTTTCTCTGGTCAATCCTAATTTTGTTATTACCCCTTAAGCAAAGGAAGATTTTTCCGCCAGTTCAAGAAGAATTTCGGTCATTTAATAACAGAAAAATGACATATATTCAATGTAAATTAGAATGGTTATATAGATAAACATATACGTATGAACAAATTAAGATCGATCTATAGATAGATAGATAGATAGATATGAAAAAGTTAAGGTAGATAGATAAAAATGAAAAGGTGGACAGACAGAAATGTGAAAACATTACAATAGATCGATAGATTGATAGATTAAATAGTTAGATAGAAAGACACAAGAAAAGATTAGATAGATAGATAGATAGATAGATATCAATAGAATGAGATAGATAGATAGATAGATATGAAAAGGTAAGTCAGAAATGTGAAACAGTTACAATAGATCGATATATAGATAGGTTGATGGATTAAAATGATAGATAGATAGATAGATAGATAAATAGATAGATAGATATTATTACAGATTGAGATAGATAGATAGATAGATAGATAGATAGATAGATAGATGTATCACCGAATAAAAAAATAGACAGAAATGTAACAAAGTTACTATGGATCGATCGATAGATTGTTAGATTTAAAAAATAGATGGATAGACAAACATGAAAAGCTTATATAGATATATAGAAATGAAAAAGTTAGATAGACATAAACGTGAAACAGCTATAGTCGATCGATCAATACATATATTGGTTGGTTAAATAGATAGATAGATAGATAGATAGATAGATAGATAGATAGATAGATGGATAGATGGATGGTGTTACAGAAGTTGCCTTACCATTGATAACCTTGTAAATTTTATATTTATTTTCCAAATGAAATCATGTTTCTGTATGTGACAATATATTATTAAGAAAGGGATTGACTTTTTTTAGCGGCTTATCAACTCCTTAGGGAATTTAATACCGAAAAAACGACAGACCTTTAATGTAAATTAGAAAGGGAATTTATCGAGAAGCAACCCTTGAAGGAAACCTGCATTGGTCATTTGGTGTCGTGGAGGATTAGCCATTAACAAATACTTTCCGTGATCTAACCGTTAGGTAGGACTTCATATTTGAGAAGACGCTTCCATTGATTCGATAGCTACAGTGCTGTTCGATAAAAGTGACTCACCTGATTTTTTACTAAATGTTCTCTGATGAAACGAAAGTTGAGCTAAATTCAAAGGATAAGCGATCTAAAATCCAAAGAAGCTTTGAACGCTCTTTGAATTTAGCAGTAAGTACTGTCAAGCATCCGTTCAGTATAATGTTTTGGGGATGCTTTTCTTTTCATAGAACTGGTTTCTTAAAACCTATTGAAAAGAGCCTCAGGAGCGAGCAGTACAAGAGGATTTTAGAGTCTTGTCTGCTCTTTTCTGTTGAAAGGGTGCAAATCGACCTCACCAAGCTCATTTTTATGCAGGATAATGCTCCCTGTCACAAATCAAAATTGATGAAGGAATACTTTAATGAGAAGCAGGTGAGTGTTATGACATGGCCGCCCCAATCTTCTCACCTCAACCCCATAGAAAACTTATGGAGCATTATAAAGTACAGGCTCTCGAGAAAGCAGTTGAGCAACAAAGAGGATTTGATTGTGAATTTCATATCCGAATGGAATTCAATGCTTGGAGATGAGATTTGCCAGAACCTGATCAAATCAATGCCAAAAAGGGTAGAAAAGGTTATTCAAAATAAAGGAGGACCCATAGATTATTAAATATTTCGAACTATATTACCTATTATAAATAAATTATACCTCTATTATTCTTTATTTAAAGCTGTTCAGTTATGTTTCTCTTGATTACTAGTTGCAGGAAATAAGTGAGTCCCATTTTTTCCCTAAATCTCATTTATATCCAAAATTATAATTATCAATAGAATACCTTAGGGTGAGTAAACTTTTTTACTAGGTGGTCGGGAAGGGGGTCTTTATATTAGTAAAATTAAAAATTAGTTTGACCCCAAAAACAATAGTCGAAAAAATGTTTAAGTAAAAAAAAAATCAGGTGAGTCACTTTTATCGAACAGCACTGTAGAGAGTTTGTGCAAAAAAATCCCTCTGTGCCACACCTTGTCAAGGGCCAACGAAATAACAAGGAAAATAAGGTAACACGAAATTAGGAAGAATGTGCTGTGCGAATCATTTAAGTAGGAAGGTTTTGTCAAGAGAATCAGTCTGTGAAAGCCTCGTTGTTATTCTTTTACTAAGTAGACAGCCTAACAAACAAACTATTTACTAATCATCATTTAGTCTCAGAATAAATGGCTGGGTAACACCTGATGCTTTTGAAACCATTATTTGGCAGCAAAGGAACAAGTACAAGTGGCAATCTAGTGACTTGCTAAACCTTGCTTTCCCTAGCGAATAACCAATACTAGTGGTCTTCGAGAAGAGGATGCTTATCATTCACCCCTGACAAGGTACCCCGCAATATCGTGTTAAGCTCTGTACGATACTCTAAATAAAAAGAATAATAAAATGATCACAGTATTTAACAAAAAAAAAGGTCACTCAAGGAGTAATGGATAGCGGCTCGGGTTAAGGAATCGGAGAGCCGAGTTCAAATTCCAGTTCCATGACATCCACTTACGTGCTAATACCCTTCGGAAAGGTATGAATACTCTTCTTCTCCTCCCAGCCATGGGTAAATAGCAGGACAGACCTAGTTCTATAGCTTTAAATGGCAAGTGGTCTAACGCAGAAAGAAATGGCAACCTACTGCGGGAAAAAATCTGCCTCGTCAGTCATGTATTAAAAGATACATGATCGCCGCAGCGTGTATCACGCATGACACATAACTGACTAGCTGAATATGAAAATGGAAAACTAATATTAGAATTTGTGCAATCAGAATTGCCTTACCCAAGGTCTCGGTTCATGACGCGGTAAAGGCCTCGGTTCATGACGCGGTAAAGGCCTGTATTAAGTAAAAAAAAAATTACTACTACTACTACTACTAATAATAATGATAATAATAATAATAATAAGTCCACTCAAGGAGTAATGGATAGCGGCTCGGATTGAGGAATCGGAGAGCCGAGTTCAAATTCCAGTCGAATCCATTATATTCACTTACGTGCTAATACCCTTGGGAAAGGTATGAATACTCTTCTCCTCCTACCAGCTATGGGTAAATAGTAGAACAAACTGGGTTCTATAGCCTTGAGTGGCAACTGTTCTATAAGAAAAAAAACCCTGAATTCAAAACCGGCCTGAAGTGGGTTGGGTTCCCCCAAAACACCACTTCTACTGTGGCTGTAGTACACATAGTGCCTCTACGACCCTACGGGTCACGGGATTTTTAAAAAAATAAATAAAAGTTCACTTGGGAGACACTCAAGATAGAAGTTATTGTTAAAATGATAGTGAAGAATAAGTGGTGAGCTATGAAAGAATGCGTAGATGTTAGGAAGTGAAGGTTATGAAGAAAAGTAAGATAGACATACTAACGCGAGGGTCACCCAGGACTCTATACTTGGACCTACGCTGTTTCTGATATTCATCGATGACTTCCTTGTTCTCAACTAAGTATTTATGCAGATGACACAGCCATTTGAGAACCTAGTCACAAGTCCGACAGATTCGACAAAGTAAAAATGGCAACTGCTCTAGAAAAGGACCTCCAATCAAAACGAAACTGCTTTCATTTAATCCTTTTCTGCATGTCATCAGCCTGGTTGATGGTAAACTTCAAGAGAAGGCAACACTTTACACCTTCTTGGCTTCACGTTTTCCACTAACATGAACAGGGGCGACTATATCGAATCAGTTGCTTCATCTGCTGCAAGGAATGTTGGCTCCCTGTGACACGTCAGAAAATTTTTCTTGTTAGAATCCATCTTGTACATTTATAAATCTACCATTCGTCCGTGTATTGAATGTCGCTGCCATATCTTGTCTTGTGCCCCTTCTGTACATCTCGATATTCTTTGACAAAATCCAAAGATGGATCTGTAATCTAATCGATCTTGACCAGACATCTTGACTTCAGTCATTTTCTCACCTATGTAACATGGCTTCCGTCTGTCTTTTCTACAAACATTTCCATGGCAATGTGGTTCGCGAGAAGAAGCTATTCGAGTGGAACTTACTTTTCAACAATGAAATACGGGGGAAATGTGGGTGGTTTGCTACTATGTAAGTGGCATGGTGAATCATGACCATAAAATTTAGATCTAGCGGCACCAACGAATGTATTTCGTCGGAGCACGTTCCAAAGAAATACCGATAGTTTTGCCACGCCCTTCCTGTGAGAAAGGGGTTACAGGGTGGGAAATAATTTATCACCTACAAGGACTCTTAGACGCTTTTTGAAATCTATCGACACTGGAAAGTGAGTACCGGGCAGCTCCCATTCAAATCTGACAACAAAACTCCATTTTACACCTGATCTACGTCTTGTAAACGTATAGGATGGGGAGTCAGGTACTTACAGGATCGGCACAGGCAACCGACCATTTTCCCTGCATCTTGAGCGATTGAGGCCAGAAGTGAGTTTAAGGACCAAGAGTCTCTCAAGGAACGTATCCTCTCCGATGGGACATCCATTCATCGTGACATCGTCACATATAAAGAATCGTACGGAGTTGCGAGAGGATATTACGGTTGAGGATCGAACTCGCATACCTTCCCATAACTAGTTCTTGTTTTCATCATGCGACTGGCTCGCTTGCCAAATTATGCAACGAATATATATATATATATATATATATATATATATATATATATATATATATATATATATATATATATATATATATATATATATATATTATGTGTCTGTGTGTGCGCATGCGTGTGTGTATATGCAAGGGGAGAAAAATGTCATTAAAAAATTACAATGGCCTTGGCTGCGACATTTTTTTTGGTGACGAGCGGGAACTGATAACAATGGCATATGTAATATAATGATGTATAGTATTGATAGCTAAAAATGGTATCGTGATCGGTGGGGGGCATCTGCTGTTGATAGAAAGAGAAGAGAAAGAAGTGAAAAAAGAAAAACAGGAGGAGGAAAGTACGAGAAGAAGATGAAGAAGAAGATGAAGAAGAAGAAAGGGAGGCGACGGAATATAAGAAGAAGTAAAAAGAGAAGGAAAAGCTGGAGGAAGAAAAGGCGAAAAAAGGAGGAGGAGGAAGTCGAGGAGGAAAAACAGAAGAAGGAAGATCAGAAGAAGAAGAAAAAGAAAAAGGCGAAGAAAATGTAGGAAGGAAATAAAAAGAAGAGGACAAAATAAAAAGATGAGAAGAGAAGGAAAAAGAAGAGAGAAAAAGAAGGAGGAGGATAAGGGGGAGGAAAAGACTAAGATGAAGAAGAAGGAGGCAAGGTTTAGAGAAGAAGAAGAAGAAGAAGAAGATGAAAAATAAGAAGAAGGAGGAGGGGAGGGGGAGGAGGAGATAGTTGAAAAAGAGGAGGAGGAGAAGAAAAAGGAAAAGAAGAAGCAGAAAGAAGGAAGAGGAAAAGGCGAAGAAGAAAACAGAGAAGAGGAAGAAAAAGAAGCAAGAAAAAGAAGGCGGGGGATTAGGGAGAGGAAAAGACGAGAAGATGAAGAAGGAGACAGAGTTGGAGAAGAAGAAAAATAAGAAAGAAGATAGTGGAAAAGGAGAAGGAGG
>OZ038513.1:63990011-64020011 GCA_964036315.1 Acanthosepion esculentum | reverse complement strand
TTTTCGTGTGAGTCTCTTCTTGTTCGTGATGGCTTCAGCTCCTGGCTCGAACTGAACGGCTTCAGCTCCTGGCTCGAACTGAACGGCTTCAGCTCCTGGCTCGAACTGAACGGCTTCAGCTCCTGGCTCGAACTGAACGGCTTCAGCTCCTGGCTCGAACTGAACGGCTTCAGCTCCTGGCTCGAACTGAACGGCTTCAGCTCCTGGCTCGAACTGAACGGCTTCAGCTCCTGGCTCGAACTGAACGGCTTCAGCTCCTGGCTCGAACTGAACGGCTTCAGCTCCTGGCTCGAACTGAACGGCTTCAGCTCCTGGCTCGAACTGAACGGCTTCAGCTCCTGGCTCGAACTGAACGGCTTCAGCTCCTGGCTCGAACTGAACGGCTTCAGCTCCTGGCTCGAACTGAACGGCTTCAGCTCCTGGCTCGAACTGAACGGCTTCAGCTCCTGGCTCGAACTGAACGGCTTCAGCTCCTGGCTCGAACTGAACGGCTTCAGCTCCTGGCTCGAACTGAACGGCTTCAGCTCCTGGCTCGAACTGAACGGCTTCAGCTCCTGGCTCGAACTGAACGGCTTCAGCTCCTGGCTCGAACTGAACGGCTTCAGCTCCTGGCTCGAACTGAACGGCTTCAGCTCCTGGCTCGAACTGAACGGCTTCAGCTCCTGGCTCGAACTGAACGGCTTCAGCTCCTGGCTCGAACTGAACGGCTTCAGCTCCTGGCTCGAACTGAACGGCTTCAGCTCCTGGCTCGAACTGAACGGCTTCTTTCCGGAATTAGATTTGCTGAGGTTGTTTTTTCCGCTTGAAACTTTTTCCACGCATGAACATTGTTTTTTCTACAAACATTCAATTGTTTTATTAGCTCAGAATTATTCATACCTGTCATTTCCAATGTGACAATTTGATCACCATATTTAATGAGACTATAAATATAAAGGAATATTAGGAATACGTATGCTAAATTTGAAACTATTTTTGCGAATAGGCATTTTTCAATTGATGTTTAAATAATAGCAAAAGCATTATATATATATATATATATATATATATATATATATACATATATATATATATATACGCACAGTTGTATAGATATGAGTTTGTTACCCTAGGTTTCACGGTTTTGTGATCATCACACTAGTGATATTAATAATAATTAGTAATATTTGAATCAATATAGCATTATTATCCCCTAAACGAAATCTTACAATCTAAAAACATTTTCTGGTTTTTAATAACCTGCAAAGAGTTGATAAGTAAGCCGTAGAAAAAGTATAAATCAAATCATCTACCTTGGGTGGTTCTTGAGCCTTGTATTGGGTGACTTGTGTTATGATCGCAAAAACGTGAAACCCAGGCTTACAAACTCCATTCAACTAAATATATTAGCTCTATCATGATATTGCGCGCTTTCTAAAGCACCGCGCTTATATATATATATATATATATATATATATATATATATATGTTGTGTTGAATGTCAAAGACAACATAGTCCTGCATATACTCTTTTGAATTTTCTCATATTTTCTAATGAGACTTTTTTATTTGAAAATTATATTGAAATAAATATTGTCCGTACGTTTTTAAATTTCATAACGTACGAACAATATTTATTTCAATATAATTTTCGAATAAAAAGTCTCATTAGAAAATATGAGAAAATTTAAAAGAGAATATGCAGGACTGTTGCCTTTGACATTCAACACAACATGTTTAAAAGAAAAGTTGCTGCCAAATTACACACACACACACACACACACACATATATATATATATATATATATATATATATATATATATATATAGGATGACCCCAAAAAACGGGAATTTTTGAAGTGCGTATTGCCAGATGAGCAAGTGGCAACACTGCGAGACAGTGACCTTGAGCAAGTAAACATTTCGCCATTTTAGTAACGAGAATGAAATTTACAGTATCCCAGCTGAGATGTTGCAGCAGTCAATGAGGAATCTCAACAGCAAATTTCAAGAATGCATTCGTACAGGAGGACCCCGTCTACAGGACGTAATTTTTAAAAAATGAAAATTCCATCATTGTTTCTTAAATGGCATGTTTTAAGGTTTCAATTACTATGAATTAAATATTTTTCTTCCATCACTCTTGGTTTTATTGGATTGTTAAAAAGCTCCCGTTTTTTGGGTCACCCTGTATATATTAGCGTTTCTTATAATCCTAATGCAACTTCCCACAGTCTGATAGAGAATATTAGTCAATTTTAATAATTTAATTTTTTTTTTTATTCTCAAGTAAATGCTTTTTCGTCGAGTTCTCTAATTAAATATACTGTAACTATTTCCGAACCCCGATTATATTATACGCTTGTTAATTTAATTTAAACCTGCATAATATATCCAGTTTTCAAAATGATTCTGCCAGGCGTACAAAACTTGGAACTTAAATAAATTAATCTCAAACTTATAATACTTTAAGCTGTGAGTACGACGTGAAATTGAAGAAAAAAAGACAAAAAAAAAACGAGTATAAATTTTGAGCCAACCTAACATAGAACACAAAGCTATCGACTTGTTTAATAGGTTTACCATTCATCTGAACAAAGTGCTACACATTAAGTGGAAAAAAGTTCTCTTAACTAATATTTATACTTGTAAACAATACATGTAGATAATATAAGACTAACTGAAAATATGTTTCTGTGATTCTCGAAGACTTTATGAAAAGAAACACAAGGTCAAGTCATATATTCAATTCAAGAATTTTGGTTTGAAATATATTTATGACGTACTAGACTTTCATCCAGTAAAAAATGTCGATCCTATATTCTTTGTGCGTTGTCATACACAATAGATAAACACTATAATCCTTATTGCTTCAGAAGGTGGATGTTCATGGCTCTCTACAACTTCCTTTCCGATGTAGCTCTCAATTATTTTTGCATCTTTGTGATCTCTCCTAATCCCTGTTCTTGGATGTATGGGTGGTGTAATGGATATGACTCTGAATTGATAATCGGACAGCCGAGTTCCAATTCCCGTTGGGTTCGTCATATTCACTTACGCGCAAAATATCTTTGAAAGCGTATGAATCCACCTCGTCTCCTCACAGCTATGGGTTAATTAGTAATATTTATATCACTATACAATTATCTCCAAAAGGAATTCTGACACTCGAAAAATATTTTCTGGCTTTAAATAACCATACAAAATGTTGATAAGCCATAGAAAACGTATCAATCAAATCATCTACCTTGAGTGGTTTTTGAGCCTTGTATTGGGTGAAATTTGTTGTATAACAGCACGTTTGTTCTGTGAGATTGATCTATTGCGATCTCCTCAGAAACCAATGTTATTGTAGAGATTCAAAAAGCAATTTGGTGAAGATGAAATCACGTAAGTCACATAACGACCGCTTACTGACATCACTTCATACTGTGACGAAAGTCGTCAGTGAGTCAGCTTCCAGAAATCCTGTCTTTAAATAACCTGAAAAGGGTTGATAAGCCGTGAAAAGCAAATCAACGAATAATCCCTGTTCTACTAAATATTTACACAAGCTCGTTAAAAGTAGATTATTTGCTACTTTCCCCTGTTTCGCTTGCCTTCAATATCTCCCGTATCAAATTTTCCAAGCCCTCTTTCATCATTATGTTCAAAAGAAATTTTAATTTTCTCCTTCTGATTCAAAGTAAAAGTGACACTATTTGATTTCAGTGAGAAACAAAAGAAAGAGGAGGCGATAACTCTCTGTTTAATGTCTGCTTCAGTGAAATAGCAAACGATGTCAATTTTTAATCTTTTCTTTGTAACCTCGTATTTATTTAAATAGCGGTTTATAATTGTTTTTACCAATTTTCAGTTAGTTATTCAACTCAAATATTTAACGGTGCCATAGAGGTATGTCATAATCGTAAAACTCGCATGGAGATTATTCAATCATAACATTAATAATTATGATTCATCAGATAATTCAAATAGCAAAACCCCGAACTGTTTTTTGTGGCATATCAACCTCAATGGGTTGTTTAATGCCGACAATTTTTATTGCTGGTAATATTTTTTTCAAAAATGTATTACTGGTAATAATATATTGCTGGTAATATTTTTTCCTTCAAAAATTTATTGCTGGTAATAATTTTTTACAAAGTATTTCTGGTAATTAGACCTATTTTTACACTTTCATAGTTTTGTTGGCTCCAGTTTCGGGGTTAACTATTTTCTTATAGCTGGGACCCTAACAGGTGCTACCACCCCCGTGGACCTGGGAACACCAGCAATTAAGAGATGGTTCAACGCTCCTCAAAACCGGATCAGAGATTTTGCTGTCGGGGGTAGTTTATCATCTTACCCAGGACGGACACCGATCTGGTCAACTTGTTAATATCGCTAGTAGTAGAGCTAGTAGTAGTACTAGTGCTATTCAAATAAACGTTTTGTTTTCGATGTTGGACATAGAAGTATTGAGATTCTGATAATTTTAAAGCCTTATTTTCATTTGGGCGACAAGATTAGTGAAGTTGCTTGCAGAATTTATGAATTGCCAGCAAGTTGAATTAGACTGTCCAAAACTTATAGGCAAAAGCGTTTGATAAAGTACATAGAAAAAGAACTGTGAGAAGTGCTACTTAAACTTGACGGATTTTGGAAGGATGTTAGAATAATCCCGGAGCTATACAGCAAGCAAGCCCCCGGCATACAATTAAAAAATAAATTAAAAAACTATACAAAAATAGATGGTGTTGTAAGACAAGATGTCTTCTCACCAGACTTATTCAACCTATACCCTGAGTCGATTCTGAGATAATTAGAAGTCCTGCCAGGATCTGGGTATGACGACAAACTACATCCGCGTCCTGGGTATGACGACAAACTACATCCGCATATTTGATAAATATTATCAACAAAATAATTGCTTTTTTATAAAGATCACAAAAGACCAGAATGAAAAAAATATTACTTTTTTGAAAAACAATATTACCAACTATACTTCAACCTTTTATACAAAATAACCAACTTAAATTCATAAATTAATAAGGCTTCGGCATAAAATGAGCCAAATAGGAGTTGACATGCCGTTAAATCCAACATCCATCCAGGATCGTATCCGTTAAATTGCTCGAAAAATCAATCGCTCGAAAAATAATTTCTCGAATTATCAGTTGCTCGAAAGGCAGATTGCTCGAAGCCACAACACCCACTTTAGCTGTCAGTCTTCTTGGACTTTCTCTCTTGGCTGGCTCAACACACGATGGCAAGGCTACTCTCTGTACGTGTGGTTCTCCCTTTCTTCCCATAGCAACCAAATATCTATTGTCATTATTGATAGACTAAAGAGAGAACAAAGTTTACAAGAATTGCGAAAAGAGCAAAATGTGGGCGGATTGAGTGCAGCTGAGGGTAGAAAAAGTCACGTGACTGTGCAATGCGATTAAAGAACATTGTATCAAAGTATGACACAACAAGCAATGTCGAAGAATATTTAAGAAGTGTTGCATATAATATTTCATACTAATAGAATAAATATTAGCAACACTAGTTACATTTTTTTTAAATCACGAAGAATAACACTAATAATAAAATTTATAATATAATAATTTAAAATAATAATAATATAATTTATTTTAAACTATGACAAAAAAGCAATGTAGAAAAAAAAATACCTATATAAATGTACTCGTTCTTCAATGTTAACTGTTCAGATAACAACAATAAAGTTGTACTATTTTATCTTATAGTAAATATTTTAAAACTCGTATGTTTTTTCTTTCTTTTTTTATATGCCACCATTTCAGGGCCCTACCTTTTTACTGACGTCATCGATATGATGTACACTTTCTTTTTTAAAGCAAACGTATTTATTGAACAAAGTAACTAATAATAACAAAACAAAAGTCATTGAAACAAAGCAAGTTCAGTCGACCAATGATGACAATTCCAGATCAACGTAACTATAAACAATTTTTCTATCTTCGAACCGTCGCCAGTGAGACACGCTGCAAGAGCCACTCCGTTTCGTGAGGCTCGTTCCTTAATCGAGACGCAATCGCGCCAATCCTCCGAAGGAACGCCATCGAACGAGGGCCAATAACCCCTGAAGTCTCCACTGTCACAGGAGTAAAAAAAAAATCTATCAGCAAGAGAAGAATATTTAGCTATTTTTTTTTATCTCTGCATTGTAGTTTTATTTTTTTAAACCACAGGTTTCGAGCAAACTGCCTGTCGAGCAATTGATAGTTCGAGAAATTATTTTTCGAGCAATTTAATGTCGAGCAATTGATTTCGGGCAATTTACCTAGATCCTACCAGGATTCGTTATTGGCATCCGCAGTCTTAACAGCTTAAGATATGCAAATGACAATGTTGATAGCAGATATAGAAAGGGAATTACAAGAACTACAAAATGTAGTGGTATAAAGTGAGAAGAAAGGATTAAACCTTAATGTCAAGTAGACAGAGAATATATGATTGTTAGCAAAATGAACACTCTAATATGCAAATTACAAATTGAAGATATGAAAATCAAATCAGTACAGCAATTTAAATATCTGGGAAGTGTTTTAACAGACGACTGGAAGTGTGACACCAACATGCGAAGGTTTTTAGCAAACCCGCTACCACTTTCTTATCAATGTTGAATTTTGTACAAATCTGTGCAAAAAGTGAATCAAATAGTTTACCCAGCTTCGTACATATTTACAGGAAATCTCCACTTCTGATTGGTCAATAAACACACAAGTGGGCGTTGCAATCCACCCACGTACAAGTCTTTTTCCAACGCCTGACCAAGTCAAGTTTTCCCGCTCATTTTTTTTTCCGGGAGCCTGTCACGTGGTTACATTAATTATAAACACCAGAGACAAATTCCTTCTCTTTTCTTTTCTTGATTTCATTCGCCTACGAAAATGTAAACTTAAAAGATTCGTGTTTTTTGACCATGTGCGGTCAGACGCCCATGAAAACATATTCAAACATGCACAAATATACGTAATTTTCCAAACTACATTAAAAACATACAAAACATTTCCAAACCAGCAACAAGAACTTTTCTCTTTAAAAATACTCTGATCAAGCTTTCGCACACATCTTTACAAAGCAATATTGTAATATTCTGCATATTAAAAAATATATATGTTGCAACAAAGGTATCCTTTGCTGTCGTATTTGAATATCGCTATCATTTGATTTTTTTTTTTTAATTTAAATTTGTTTGTGGATATTGCATGCTTTATTTACAGCGCAACTTTAAATATTCACGCAACCTTCCCAGATCCACAACAGGTTCATTGGAATAGCTTTTGGAAGATAGATTTTGCTAATCAAAGTATGAAGGAATAGACAAATTTCGCTCGAACAGAAGAGTATTGAAGTGTTACGTATGTCAGTTCTCATATACGATCGTGCAAAATGACAATCTTCTCAGATGAAGTAATGAAGCAACAGGAATCTTGTTTTACTGAAATATTCTTAGAATACTATGAATAAGCATGAAGTTTTAAAGAAAATCGAAATAAAATAACATAAGAAAGAAACACTTGAAATTTCTAAGGCACATAATGCGGAAAGATGGCTTTGAAAATTTAATACTCACAGGACATATTAAAGGCAAGGGTGACAGAGGAACGAGCTTGTGTAAATGGATGGCAGAACGAGGTTTAGGAGAGATAGCAAAAAGAGACTATTTACTAAGAGCTAGCGGTTAGGCTTGACGATTGCGTGTAACTTGAAACAGCCTGTCGCCTCTGAGTGTTGACTTCAATGTCCACTTCTATATTTACATACGCTCTATCTCTGATATTGAGCACTTTATCCCATAAATATAGCACTTTAAAACTGTTTCTGCATATATATATATATGTGACACCCAACACTTCTCTGTCCTAGTCAGGGCACCGTTTGTGACACCCGTACTGGTCGCGGCGCACTTGTGACACCCGACTTCTTTTTCAGTCACGACGCCAAAATGTGACGTCGGTCCTTTGCGACGGGCTAACCCTGGGACATCGGTTGAAGTCTTGTTGGGTTCTAGCACCAACTTGTCGTACTCGGCTCGCTTCCAACGCCTGGTCACCGAAGCAACTGCTTTGATCTCGATTCAACCTACCCACGTTGTGATTTGATCTTAGGTTGACGAGATCAATCAAACGTCGGGCCGTAGTGTCAGCCGAATCCGGGTCAAGGTGATACTGCACAATAAACGTAGACAAAAAAAACAAAAGCACAAACAAAAACTTCAAGGCGAGCGACTGGTTATGAATAGTGATTAATTTTATGTCGGTTTGTTGAGTTTCAGGAGTGCGTCTCTCTCTTTCTCTCCCAGCCCGAAGAAAAAAAAATGTGGATTGTAACACTTTTGCGTTCCTTAACTAGTTCTGGATATCTGTATGGAGAATATAAGTCAGACTTCTATAATTTGTTCTTGGTTAGAAGTCTAATTCGGAAACTTGTTTTGGTGGGAAATCTAAAGTCGGTCTTCGACAAATTTGTTCTTGGTTAGAAGTCTAAGTCGGAAGGCATGGAATCGTGCGGTCACCTGTGCGAGGCGCGTCTCTCTGTCTCGACTTTCCTCGACGAACTCAGCTCTACTCTGCGAACTCCACGAAACACCCGTAGATGTTTGCTTATATGGACGCCGATCAAAACCTGGCGTGGGGTCGGACGTGGTGTGGCCACCACGTTGATTTCAAATCCCCAATAAGGATTTTCATTGTTTTCGGCCAAAAATAATTATCATTTTCCGTATTTGGAAATCTTATTCCACTCCCACCCTCTTCTGCTCTCATATGGGTATCTCACCATACTTTAGAGGGCGTCAACGGTTTTCCCACTTCCTCGCAGTAACATCTCATACCTACCCTCTCAATGGGCGGTGGCGGCCTCCTCTCTGCGTCACATGATCATCTCCGCCTGGCTATTCGGCCAATAGGCGTCAACTGATGATCTCAATTTTTATCCAACTTCACGGGATATGTTTTTTTTTCAACCAGGTTTATCCGTCAACATTAAGTGGAAGATTTTTTTTTTTGGCGAAATTGGGTTAATTAAAATACCCTAACATAGCCTTCGTTATCACAAACGAACTTAAACAAAATGCAGATGTCCTGTCCAGGCGGTCTCATTCTAGGGCTCTGTGTGCGGTCGGCAGACGACCCATCAACTACTGATAACAGCCAATGTTTTATCTGCCCAGAGGTTCTGGTATCCCTCAAAAAATGACCATCAGAATTTTCCTCAATTCCACCACTCAAAACAACATCGCTTTTGTGGGTGGCATTCTTTCCTTCTCTTATCATCTAAGTTGTTAAGTCTTGTCCCTCTGTTTCTTTCTCCTCTTTCTCTTTTTCCTTCTTTTGTCCTCGCAGATAATTTGGCATATCACACTTCCACGAGAAGGTAAAGTGGTTATCTTGAATTCGCACTTGAAAATAACAAAACAAAAAATCTTTTTTTTTTTCACCGATACTCTGTTTGGGAAAATAACAAAACAAAAAGAATAATCGCTCAGTATGTCTTTCGTTATATCTATCGGTGTAAGTAATCGCTCAGTATGTCTTTCGTTATATCTATCGGTTTAAGTATCCCCGTAATTAACTTCTGTGGTTAATTAATTGATTAATTAACCCTTCCGTTCTTAAATAGTGTTACATACATATATATATATATATATGTGTGTGTGTGTGTGTATGTATGTTCAGTTAGACGTCCACTCTTACGCTACAAAGACAACTTGAAACGTGTCAACTTTCATCTGAAAACCTGGGAAGCCCAAGCATCAAAGCGAAAGGAGTTGCGTAAGCCATGTTTCATTAAGCTTAAGTGTTTTGAAGAAAGTAGACTGAAGCACCGTGTTCAGCGTCGTCAAGCACTGAAGCAGAAACACGATCAAAATCCTGCTTTAACAAGTTTAATCTGTTAGTGTGGCTTTGTCTCCCGCAGCAAGGCTGGGCTAGTATCACACTTAAGAAAGCACAAATGACATAGGTCTTTCCCCTACCCGATTTTATCCACAATAGCCCCTGCTAGTATGCATAAGTGTAAAACGAAAATTATGAAATTTTGTGCGATAATCTTAAGTGGCACTTAACACCCGCTAGTGATTTACAAAGGAGGCCACATATGGAGCAAGTGACGATTGTGAGATGCGATCACTGTTAGATTGGCTGACCTTTTAGATCTTGTTCTCGCTTCTTGAAGATGATATAGACAAGCAGATTGAAAACTGCTGAGTCCACTAAAACACGTTGATCTCCATTCTACTCGCTCCAAGAGTGTTATGTAATATATTGACAGCTGACATTATATATATATATATATATATATATATATATATATATATATATAAACAGTGACTATTACGGCTAATACTGCAAGACTCTTTGGTAAATCGAATCGAGTTCTCTCAGTCACTGTGTTTATCTAAAAATAAATACGCTTAAATTCCCCTTCATCCCTGCCGTGTGCCAACGGCTTAGTGGTAGAATCCCCGACTGATGCCAATTCAGTGGGGTTTCGATCCTAGCTAGAGGCAACCGGCCGTCTAGCCACACTGATGAGCTGTGATACAGCGAAACAGTCTCTCTGTGGATGACTACATATATATATATATATATATATATATATATATATATATATATATAACTGGATACCCTTCTACAATGGTGGCTAGCCAATCCCTATTGCAGACACTGACCAATAATAGAGAATATGCTATGCCTTGCTACCCACTTAGCGACCACCATTCGTATGTGAAGACGTTCTACTCATGGCGGAGTCCATGTTCAGCAAATAGTGTAAAGAAGGTCGGTTGTCTTTCTACACCACATTTTGAATTTTTTTATCTTCTCTCAGTGTCTTTATTCTTTTTCGATCGATCCAGTGTATCGAATTAAAATTTTCAAATTCCGTTTTCGTTATCGACGTCTTTACATCGCAAGAAATTAAAACCAACTTTCCATAGCAGTGAAACAATTACAAACATTAAAAAAAAAAAAACGTAAAAGATTGAAATTTCATTGTGCCTAAAGAATATCCATTTCCATATCATCGTTTTCAAATTTCAATTTTCAGTCAAATGGATAAAATCACAATTTACTGACAAACAAAAAAGAAAATAATTAAGAATAGGAAAGAAAATTTACGAAAGAAAAGAAAAAAAACTATTTGTTTTCATCTCTCTTCATCATGATTCCCATTATCAACGAGATCAATTTTCTAATTATTGACATTAATAGCAATTCTGTATTGTGCTTGTTATTGCAGTATTTCCTTCTTGTTCCTGTAATTCTTTGCTTTCTGCTGCCAGCATTATCATCGCCGTCAACATTATCAGTACATCAACACTATAATTAACATAAAATTATCCTATTTTTACCATGTTATTACAGCTTTTCTATTACATCCTTATTAATCATTCTGTGGAGAATTTGGCTGTTCAGCCGAGAGAAAAAGCAATGTACTTACTTGGGTTGTTGTTTCTTACTAACTAAAATTGCTTACATTTTTACTAACTATTTATAGTTACAGGAGTCACGTGACGTTATTTACCACGTTATCCATGGAGTAGTTTTTTTTTTTTTCCTTTAAGCATTCAACCCCAAGCAAGGCGGGAAGCCACTAGCACGCAATATATATATATATTGCGTGCTAGTGGCTTATATATATATATATATATATATATATATATATATATATATATATAAAGAAAGAACAGTAAGATATAAAATCTGGTGTTCTTATAGATATTTTTATTTTTACACAATAGTGCTCAATGTAAATTTACAGAGCATTAATATTATAAATGAATTGATTTAAAATATGGGTTTTTTTCGCTACACAGTGATAACCATGTTTCAAAAATGGAAGCTAAAACCTTCGAATTTAATTTTGTTATTAAACCAAAGACATTAGTTCCATTTCCTCGTCAAGCGAATTTTGGAGTAACTTATTTTTTTTTATAAATTTACGGTTATTAAAGGCACGGCAAAGATTCATAATTGAGGGTTTCCAAGGATACCGAGAAATCCATTCATCTAGACAACATATATATATATATGTTAAACCTTTATCTATTCATAAGGAAATCCCTGCACCCACAACAAATCTTTGTAGGTAACACTGACATTCTAAAAACATCTAATTGTAAAGACGTTTAAATACAATATAAATATATAATATATTTTTTTAAGCTTTTCGCCCCAAGCAAAGCGAGAAGCCACTAGCACGCAATGGGTTACAGAGAGTTGGAGTGAGAGCAAAGAGGAGTGATAGAGGAAAGGATGAAGAGAAGGATAGGGGATAGATCAAGGCATCTGGAGACGTCGATTGACATTACATTTAAATAGTTGGAGATTATAGCTATCAGGGAAACAAGAAAAGGAGTAGTTCCACAGACGAGAAGTGCGAGACATGAAGCTATTGGAGCAGAAGAGACGGCTACATTTAACAGTTTCGACTGTGAAAGGGTGTGAGCGAGATGCCAGCCTAGTTAAACGCTTAAATTCATGAAATCTGGGAACCAGCGAAAGCAGCTCATCGGAGCAGTTACCATGAAAGTATATGTAAAAAAGACAGAGGGAGACAACGGCACGTCTGTGAGAGCGGCTGAAGACGAGATGCCAGATTAGTTATAACGGAAGTTTTTTTTTTTTCCTTTTTATTTATATATTAGTTAATGCAAATTATTAGACAGTCACCTCACGGAAAGGATTATGTAGAGGGCTGTTGATATGACCTCTCGATTTATATTTAACGCAAAATACCACAAAATATTAAACAAGAAGGAACCACAAATAGTTTTATAACTAGAAGATTTATATTTGTATAATGATGTACACAAGCGGAGGTTACTATTTTGTTGATGTTATGTCCTTTTGACTGAAAGTTTTACTAATGAAATTGAAATATTTATTATCCGAGCTCACAAAAGTTGAACTTGTCGCTCAAAATGTTCACTGTTAGAGAGTTGAAAGACTTATAAAGTTCTTGTTAGTTTGGAAATGTTTCGTATGTTTGTAATGTAGTTTGGAAAATTTCGTATGTACGTGCATGTGTGAGTATGTTTCCATAAGCGTCTGACCGCACGTGGTCAAGACGCGATTCCTTTAAGGTTACATTTTCGTAGGCGAATGAAGAAAGAGGTAGGGAACGAACTCTTGTCTGGTATTTATAATTAATGTAACCACGTGATAGGACCATGGAGAGAGAAAAAAAAGTGAAAACTTGATTTGGTCAAGCGCTGGAAAAAGACTTATACGTGGGTGGATTGCAAAGTCCGCTTATGTGTTTATTGATCAATTAGAAGCTGAGGTTTCCTGAAAATCTGTATGAAGCTGGGTAAGCTCTTCGATCCACTTTTTGCACAGATTTGTACGAAGTTCAACATTGATAAGAAAGTAGAGAGCGGGATGCTAAAAGTATTATTTCGCAGCTTAAGAAAGTGCTTTTGCTTCTATCCCTGGACCCTGGGTTTCACACACACTGTGATCGTCAGGTTTGTCTGACGATCGCAAATAGCGTGAAACCCAGGGTCACATACTCTCATCAATCCAATTATATATATATATTACAAATATCGGGTTGGAACAAAAGTAACGTATTTCAACATGTGGTGTTTGAACGTGATTTTGTTTCACACGTGACTCAAATTTATTCAAAATATGCATCTTCTGAAAAGATTCGTATGCGGATTGTAGATTTTGTCATACTCATGCTCGCCATACTAGTTTGACGGTTCGTCTCTAGGTTGATTTGGGTGGAGATTTTCTCCACAATATCTACTGGGTTGGAAACAAATTTTTTTAGCGTTTTTTTTTTTTATAGAGAATTTAAAAGACATTATGTAGATCTTTGAACATAGATTTATTCAACTCTGTATGTGTCTTTTCGTTCCACTAACTTTCGCCATAGTTTCCAGGATTCCATCTTTACAGAACGTCGCATCTTTCTGGTCTAAGTGATTTTTCAAGTCTTCTAGAGAATTTGTTTTTTTTTTCCATTTAAGATAGTTTTGTCTCAATCAAAATAATTGGTAATCTGAAGATGCAAAGATCAAACTAGTATGGCGAGCATGAGTAGGACAAAATCTACAATCCGCATACGAATCTTTTCAGAAGATTCATATTTTGAATAAATTTGAGTCACGTGTGAAACAAAATCACTTTCAAACGCCATCTGTTGAAATACGTTACTTTTGTTCCAACCCGATATTTATAATATATATATATATATAATTGGATTGATGAGAGTATGTGACCCTGGGTTTCACGCTATTTGCGATCGTCAGACAAACCTGACGATCACAGTATGTGTGAAACCCAGGGTCACAAACTCTCATCAATCCAAATAAATATGTTAGCTCTATCACTGATATTGAGCTCTTTCTAATAATTACCGCGCATATGTGATATATAAATAATATATATATAAAATTGCATATATATATATATGCATACATTTCGTGTATATATATATATATATATATATATATATACTTTGTGTGTGTGTATATATATATATATATATATATACATATACACATTTCAGATATGTATACACACACACACTAGAAAACGTATACAATCAGAATTACAAACATTTCTGTGATATATAATAAGGAAAGAAGGTTTAGAGAATCTAGCACTCGTAGGGCATACTAAATGCATAAGAAGTAGGGGAAAACGATAACCTACTTAACAAGTTCGTGTGAATAGATGACAGGAAAGGAAATAAAAGGATGTTAAAAGGCGGAACGTTACAACAAAAGATAGGAAGTTGTGCAGAGCCATGATTTCTTGGAGATCTTAACTCACAGGATATACTGAAAACGCCAAAAACTCCGGATGAAGCCGTGACTGATCTACGTCACCATTTTGTGTGAATGGATCTAGGTAAATTGCTCGAAAAATAATTTCTCGAACTATCAATTGCTCGAAAGGCAGACTGCTCGAAGTAATTTCGAAGCTCGAAGCACCACGTAAACTGCGCCGTCTCACGACACGTCAACGCAGCTGGATATAAAAGGAGCTACGACACCCAACTTTAGCAGTCCTGATTTTTTTCCTTCTATATTTGTATTTTTATTTCAGTAATTTTGGATATCTCGAACCCTAGTGATGGACATAACTTTTGTTAAGAGCGAAAAAGGGAAGAAGTTGTGTTTGGATTGATATCTATATATTAAGGACAAAACAGTGAACAGTAAGATTTACTGGAAATGTGCAAAAAAAGGAAATACTTAGCACGTGTTTTGTTTTTTAACCACAGGGTTCGAGCAAACTGCCTTTCGAGAAAAAAATAAGACCTGCTATATAAATGTACTCGTTCTTTAATTTTAACTTTTCAGTTAACAACAATAAAGTTGTATTATTTTATCTTATAGTAAATATTAGAAACAATGTAGTTCTTAATAAAAAAAATTTTAACCGCAGGTTTCGAGCAAACTGCCTTTCGAGAAAAAAATAAGACCTGCTATATAAATGTACTCGTTCTTTAATTTTAACTTTTCAGTTAACAACAATAAAGTTGTATTATTTTATCTTATAGTAAATATTAGAAACAATGTAGTTCTTAATAAAAAAAATTTTAACCGCAGGTTTCGAGCAAACTGCCTTTCGAGCAATTGATAGTTTGAGAAATTATCTTTCGAGCAATTTACCGGATACGTGTGTGAAGAGAGGACAGAATCGGAGTAAAAAGAAATGTTCAAGGGCTTCAAGTTAATTATAGCAGCAAAAAACAAATTTGTGGCGAATCATATTTACTCTCGTACTGAAATGAATTCAAACATAAAGAACACCACTAGAGGTTGTTTAGCAACCACTCATGAGGAACAAGTGACAGCAAGTCTTCTCAATATTCTTCATTGTTCGAATCGACTTAAGTTTTGTTACGGTTTATATTGTTCTGTAAGTCTCTGGTAGCTTCAATCTATCTCTTTACGAGTACATTTTCTTGTATTTTTTTCTTCAGGAATCTAAAAATGTCCGTATCGAAAAAATGTTTGAAAATAATTATTCGGAAAACATTTCTTCGAACTATAAATTCTTTGAATGAAAATTAGTCGAAAGATCAATTAAACTAAATGATAATTATTTGATATACTTATGTGGTCTTGCTCTGAGAGAGTCAATGCTGATTTACCTACAACTAATATTGACTATAAAAGATAGCATAGGGCTTTTTTTTTTGCAGCAAGTGTCATCCCATCATCCCACAATATGGACATTCTTAGACGCTCTTAAAAGAAAACAGGACTTGCAAGAAATATTTTGGCAACCGCTCTTACTTCTGCAATATATATCAAGAGCGCCATAAATACCACGACGTAAATAGAAAACTTTAAAAAATTAGTGGCAGCCTTTAAGGAATGCTCTTCAGTAGTTGATTATTTGCTTGCAGTATGATAGAAATGGGTTTTAATGCCGGAAGTACTTTGTAAAAAAAAAAATATGACCAGCTATACATTTTTGAAAAAATATTACCAGTTATACATTTTTGAGGAACGATAATATTACCAGCTATACATTTTTGGTAAAAAATATTACCAGCTATACGTTTTTGAGGAAAAAATATTAACAGAAATAGATTTTTGACAAAACAAAAATATTACCAGGAAAAAAAAGTTGTCGGCATTAAATGACCCATTGAGGTTGATGTGCCGTAAACCAAACCAAGCCAAACACATAATCAAAATTTCCAAAGATCTGGAAAATGTTCCTGATTTAATAGGCGCTGATTGAACACGGGTTGCTATTATGTACTCGTGGTGGGGAATTCACTCTTCAGGTCAAGTACTAAATGAATATAGAGTGATTGAGCAGGAGTGAATAGAAACTGGCATCATTGGGACAAAATAACGCAACAGACCACACATATCAACTAAACAGTGAAGATGGCCAGATGGTACTTGACTGAAACGTCAATTTTTATAACATCTGTAATCAAAATTAAAATAGTTCGAATAGATTAGATTATAAGTTATTTTTTATTCCTGTTTGAAACTCTATGATGAGGAGTTATCTAAATTATTTTCATTTGGACTAATATCCTCATCTTTGTTATCACAGTGTCTTGGCAGTTTTAATCCCAGGCTTTTTTCCGGTGTCTGTCGGTCCTTGTATCTTTCGAACTGAACGCTTTATTTATCTACTGGAGTAAAGTATTCCCATTCTACTGCCCTTGTTTAGGGAGGATCTCAATTTGCACTTGTTTTGTAGTGTTCGGTTGTTGCCCGACTTGCTTCCAATGATTTTGAACGATTCCCTCAAAGATGAAGAGACTCGAGCCGACGGAGATGTGCTTCTACAGAAGGATGCTAAGGATATTATGGACCGATCATGTGAGCAGCGATGAGGTCTCAAAGAGGTTGAAAACAAGGAGAAGGCTTATACTTCACATCAGAAAGAGGCAGCTGAAGTTTCTGGGACACCTAATGAGGGGCCTGGAGAATCTGATACTCACAGGTCGAATAGTGGGAGAGAGAGACAAGCGCATGACATACCTGACGAGCTTGAGCAAGTGGATGACAAAACGTGGTCTGAGGAGGAAAATGAGGGAAGGAACTTTCTGAGAGCTGCAAGGGATAGAGGGAGATGAAGAGCCATGATCACCTGCGCCCTGAAAGGATATGGCGCACAAAAAGAAAAGAAAAAAGAACCGCCCTCGGGGATTGAACTCAGAATTGCTATGCTATCAAATTCACGAAACACTTAAACCCGCTAGATACTCATGGATACAAATATGTTCAGTGGCAACAATCAGTATCTCCAGTTCATGTTGAGAACGGTTTATTACAACCTCCTTCTTCTGATTATGTGTTTGTTCTCACGTTAACTGTTTTATATATTTTAGCAGACATCATTCTATTTTTTTCCCTTTGTTAGCATTTAGTTATTCCATTTATAGCTGAGCCTGCACACGTCCGCTCTCATTTCTTTTCTTTTTTTCTTCTCTTTGGCGAATGGGTTGGAGCAGTTGGCTAATATAATATTTCTCTCATTCTTGTGACTAGCTTGTCAACATATTTAGGATGCAAATCTTTTATGCCTGGTTATTAATTTCCGAATCTGCCAACGATTTGATTTCCTCTTTTGTCCTGTTTCGAAAGAATCCGAAGTATTTAATTATGGACACTGTCCATTCCATTGTTTTTGTTTTTCTATGATTTCAGCCATTTAATTCTGTTTGCAAAAATCTATATGATCCCCGAGAGATATTTCTTTTCTTTTTTCTTCCCATTATTCATGCCTTATAAAATCGCGTTATAATTTTCTTCATTATTTATATCGATTTTTTTTTTTCATACACTCCTTTATTTTCATACATTCATTTAATATTCTTATCTGGTGTGTCATTTCCTTCTGTTCGTATCCACTTTGCACTTTTCTTGAGTGTGTACGTGTGGAGCATTACACAATTCTCAATTTCGAGTTACCAGCTGATGTTTATCTTCAAAATGTTGACTATGGAGAAAAGCGTTTCTAGATCGGCTTTCGTCATTAAAATTTCATCTCATTTCTCGATATCGATCTCCGAAAGGCTGTTAAAATAATTACTACAAAGATGGTCTAATCATGCCTGTTACTAGATAGGATTAAAAGCATTCTATATACGAAAGGTTAAACTCATCTACAGAAATGATTTAGATTGTCATGTATAAAAGATTTAAACTTTCATAGAAACAAGTTGATTTCATCTTCATACAGGATTAATTTGAATCGTTTACATACATTATTTTAATCCGTATCACCCCATGCAAAGCAATAAAGCCACTAAGAAACGAGGGTTTACAGAGTATGGAAAAATTAGGAATGGAAAAATTAATTAGCGAGAAGGGAAGAGTATTCAGAGGGGCAGTTATATTTAACAGCACCTCCCTACGAAGGATGTATGTGGCACAAGGCCGAGTTTACCGTAGGTCCTCCGAGCCCGTAGACTCTCGGCCAAAAATATTCCGTTCGAACCCGCATAAACGGGTTCAGGGCCTATCTACCTCCCCGGATGAAACTTTGCCCTTCGGCAAAGCCTCGGCCGGGTTCCTCTCTGCTCAAGGCAGAAAGTTCGACAGAAATGAACAATCTGGTCGACTGTATTCAGGGGACAGTACATTGTGATTGACATTGCATTTAAATTTTTGTAGATTAATTAAGATTAAAGTTAAAGATAAAATTTTAATTAAGATTAAAGTTAAACATGAAAATGTTAAAATGATTTCTATAAAATTATCAATGGTATCCGACATTGCTCTGGCCAAGTTCCTTGTTGTTCTGCAATATTCTTCAACAAGTCTTTTGTTGGAGAGCTTTTCATATAGCAGTTAAGACAACTACTGTAGGTAAAAATGATTTAAAACTGTTCATTATACAATATGATTAAACTCATGGGTGCGTAGTTGAATGATTACAACGTACACCTTCCGGGTTCGAATCCTACAATAGTCGATGTTATCATGGAAGAGTGTTCTTGATATTATCGGTTTGGGGCGGCAACCCCAGTGTGAGATGCCGTTAGGGAAAACCTGAAAACAACACCACAGATTAACCCAAGATTTGTGGGTCAAATTCGATAGTCGAAACTATTCGGGAGTTGTCGATGGTCGTGCTTGCACGAAGTTAGAAGTCATCGTGTCCGAGGTCTTGTTGAAACTGCTGATTACGCCAGGTTATGCGCGCTCTCCCAAAATTCTGACTACCGTCAGTCAGGATAGTTGCAGTATAAACTACAGATCAGCTCTGTGGGTGCCAAAGAAAATCCAATGTGCCTAAACAAACGTCTTCAATCAGGGATTCGCTCGCCGCCCTACAGAATGATGTGTTTGGTAACAATATTTAATATATGCGGAGACGGTTTCAGGCCGTGCCGTGCGGAGACGGTTTCAGGCCGTGCCGTGCGGAGAAGGTTTCAGGCCGTGCGGAGAAGGTTTCAGGCCGTGCCGTGCCGAGAAAGTTTCCGGCCGTGCCGTGCCGTGCGGAGAAGGTTTCAGGCCGTGCCGTGCCGTGCGGAGGAGGTTTCCGGCCGTGCCGTGCGGAGGAGGTTTCCGGCCGTGCCGTCCGGAGGAGGTTTCCGGCCGTGCCGTGCGGAGGAGGTTTCCGGCCGTGCCGTGCGGAGGAGGTTTCCGGCCGTGCCGTGCGGAGAAGGTCTCAGGCCGTGCCGTGCGGAGAAGGTTTCCGGCCTTTTTGTTACATAAATAAATGTAAATACATATAGAACATGCAATTGCAGCCTGTCTGAAGTTATTATGCAAATCAAATAAACTTCAATTATTCAAAGTTCTGAAAAAAATTTTTTTTTTTTTAAATTTGAACTCGTCTCTTTCCACCTTTCGTAAAACATTTAACTAAATTTTGTGCCATTTTCAATGGTTAGATTTTGAGATGTTTTGAATTTACGAAAATGAACTAACTGAAATTTATATGCAGTTTAAACTAATATTAAGATCTCTGAAATCTAATAAAACCTATTTTTCCTTTTTCTTTTTGTTCATAATGTATGTTGAAACCTGGGTAAAGGGAAGAATGTAACAACTGCTGAAAAACAGAAAATAACGTAATACGTTATTGAATGAGGAAATGTCCACATTGGAAGGAAGTTTACACTATTTACATTATTCGGACTATTGTCCTCATCTTTGTCGCCATATTTATTACAACGTTTCCACCGTTGTACGCTCCGGTCTTCTTCAGGTGGTTGGAATGTCGAACTGAACCCTTTATTTTGCTCAATGGGATAGACTGTTCTAGTTCCACGTGCCAGTGAGCGAAATGAAGGATTCAGTTCAACCACTTTAAGAAGGCCGGAGCGTACAATGGCCGAAACGTTGACGCGGACAATAGTCCGAATAATGTAAATAGTGTACATAATACTTCATCTCAGAAATATAGACAGATACTGAAGAATTATGTTTATTATTTGTTCTATTTAAGGTGTTGATCAATTTTTTAATGATTTTATTCCTCTTTTCTTGAAGTAAAATGTGATTATTTGCTTTTGCCTAATAACCACAGGCGGCAGATTTTTTTTTTTAGAATACATCAAATAACTTCAATAAAACATTGATACGACCTAAAATTTTAACTCA
The DNA here is from genome assembly GCA_964036315.1 of Acanthosepion esculentum. Taxonomy (NCBI): domain Eukaryota; kingdom Metazoa; phylum Mollusca; class Cephalopoda; order Sepiida; family Sepiidae; genus Acanthosepion; species Acanthosepion esculentum. The sequence continues at coordinate 63,998,965 of OZ038513.1, read as the reverse complement.
GGCTTGATTTTGACATCTGTTGGTTAAAATTTGACAGCTTTTTTTTTTCAAACCAAATATGAATTATAGAAGTTATGATTTGCTTAATAACTTCAGACCACGTGTATAGCCGGAATTGTGCGGTTCAAGACCCATTCTTTGGTTCCTCTCCATTCCTCAGTCGTTTCTTTGATAGATTTGTGCCGGCCATAAATTGATATCAGCGAAATTATCGTAATTAATGTGGGCAACAGGCATAATGATTTTCATGACCCTTTATTTCTGATAAGGTACGTCATAGTAAATAATTTTATGTTTTTAGTTTTTCAGAATATGCTATTTAAAAATATCAACTTCGCTTACTTTTTGTATATTATTTCCTTCCCTTAACTCGCATGCTTTGTTTGAAATGCTAAGGTGCTTACCATTTTCTTTAAAGATGTTTATTTTTATGCCCCTTCCCCTCGCAACTAAATTCACTTGCTCTATATTTTAACAGGCTGTTTCGTAAAAATCGACAATTTTGGACTGTCCGTATATTTTCAATCATTAGATATTCATTCATTTTTTTGTCTCCAATAACATTCAGTCAATTTAAAGAAAAAAGAATTTAGTATTTCCTCGGGGTAGAAAATTGTTTTATCTGAATAATTAAGCAACTTGATTATTTGAGAAAAATTATCAACAAAATAATTATTCATTTATGAAAACCACAGAAGTACCAAATCGGCGATGAATAACAAAACAGAAGTATTTTTAATTTGATTTCTACAACTGAATATTACTGGTTAATATCAGCCGCTTCCTTGTAAGGAAACATTCGGTATTCGTTGACAGAGCAGCCATTGCTATTCGAGTTGGGCTTTTTTCACTTTTTGGCCAATGGGATGGTATCAATGTATAGTACCGTAATTCCCTATGTATACGCCTTCATCCATAATATGCACCACTAAAATTGTGCTGAATGTATGGGGAAATGCTTCTATTCACGCATAATACGCACTTGTTTGGTAATCAAACGCTATAAACTGTACATCTCCAATTTCATTACGACCAGCGTTTCCTACTCTTATGAAAAAAAATGGTTTTAAACATAATATTATTCTAATTTATTTTTATGATAATTATTTTAAATTTGTAAGTATTGTTAGGTATATATGATTGTATTTGACATCCTTATGGGGTCGCAATCGCCGAATAGTGTCAAATTGTCCTATGTTTGTGGTGCGTAGTCATTTCGCAACTGAAATCGACCTATGAATCGGTAGTTTTTTGAAGATTTTTTTGTAGCTCTGCATAACACGCACCCCTAAATTTTTTATTATTGTTTTTTATAAAAAAATGCGTATTATACATGAGGAATTATATGTGTATTCATTGTCTCTAATGCTAATATTAACCGTTTCCTTATACGGAAACATCGGGTATCCATTGGGCAAGCGGCCAGTGACACTCGAGTTACGTTTTTTTTTATTTACGCTTTGGCCATCAGGCAGAGATCAATGTTTAGTATCTGTTTTTCTCGTGCCTCGTGGTGACATCAGCTGTTTCCTTATTTGGTGTTATTTTCGACTGAAGTTTATACAATCTTTCTATTAAAACGGTTTTTCAGGAAAACTGATATCGTCTCTTCCAATATTCATGGGGGTTTCCTTTCCAACCTTTTGCTTGAAGTCGTGTGGAATGTTAACATCTTGATTATTTTCTCTTCCAGTTACATGTTATATCCATTTTAGATGTTGTTACTGCTGAAAGTCCCTAAGTGACGCTGTTTCTGTCATCTGGTACATTTGCTTGTTTGTTTTTGATTATGTAGCGCCAGAAAAGAGTTAGCCCTAGTTACGGTCTACATGCTTTACTCTCCCCAACACATTTTAATCATTTGATCTAAGTTTTTTTTTTATACAATCGATAGTTTACATACGTCTAAACGAGTTATATTTCTAAACGACACGCCCATCATTCAGGTGTAAGTAGCGATCTGTTTTTTCTCGGGTTACTTCCTTTTAATTTGTAATTATTGATTCCAATATCACAGCAATACGTTCAATATCGACATCATTATTTAATTGTTCGTACTATCGTCCTCTTCTTTATGGGCATGTTCGCGACGTTTCGGAGGTGTACGCTCCGGCCTTCTTCAGGTGATATACGTTGGAATTTCGAACTTTATTTCGTTCACTCAGATAGAACGTTCTAGTTCCACGTGCCATGCCTCCTCTGGATATATCGGTTTGTGTCAAGTCATTGGATTACTTCAAGCAACGCTTTTTATTCACTGTGTGCATGGCCCATTTCCATTCCATATATTTTATGTGACGCAGCATTTTTTTTCCACAGGCCCAACATATCAAGCCTCTCTATTACCATGGTAAATGTTTAGTTTCTTTTTTTTTTCTAACCAATTCATTCCAAGCAAGGCGATAATACCACTGTGAGGAACGAGAATACTTACCTCCCGTAAAGAGAATTTGCTTGGCGTGTCAGGTCCTGTTGAAAGATCGCGACCGGCATTAAAAGAGAAATGGATTATTCCAAAATTCCCATATCGCGGGCAGACGTACAAAGGAAAAAAAGACTAAGAATTCAAACTAGCTTGAACCGGGCGAACGAGAGGTAAGTCTTGTTTATTCTGTCGCCGTGAGGAACGAGAAGACTTACCTCCCGCAAAGTGAGTTTGCTTGGGGTGTCAGGTCCTGTTGAAAGATCGCGACCGGCATTAAAAGAGAAATGGATTATTCCGAAATTCCTATATCGCGGGCAGACGTACAAAGGGGGGGATTAAAAAAGTCTAAGAATTCAAACCAGCTTGAATTTATAAAATCGGAAGTCTTTGGCGAACGAGAAGTAAATTTCGTATGCATATTTTAGTTGCCCCCCGACGCAGGCATAAATAGTGAGTCTGGGAGGAAGACGACAGATCCGGTTGTTGGCGTGATGGCGTACGTGCGTAACGAGACCGAGAGAATAAGAGGTCACTAGCGACAGCTCAGTTGGTAGACCGGAGGACTGGACGAAAGCAAGCACTTTAATCCATTTCAGTCATCGCAAACGACGGGCGAACTGAATTACCCACAACCACCAAGACGCAATGAGATGCTGGAAATGACAGATAACGAGAAGACTTTAAAAGGAATTGCAAACCTAATCTTAAACAGGGGAAATAAAAGAAATAAACCGTAACTCCTGTTCAAAATATTGGGAGGTGTGTGAACCGGGTGATAGTCGAATATGTTTTAGTTTCGTTAGTCTGGCATTACACCTCAGACTCGCCAAGCAACATCTACGAGGTTGAAGCACCTCCCACTATTTCAATTGTAATGAGGAAATTGCACTAACATAGTTTTTTCCTAAGAACTGCTTTTGGGGAACAGATTACTATATGGATACCTCTCCGAATGCTACAAACCCAATCTCTTCAAGTCAAAGGATCGATCGTTGTATATCTTATATATCCTCACTTCCTGCTTGTTCAGCTTATATTCATAGTTTTCCATTGTCTCTGCCATAAATCGATATCAGCGAAATTATCGCAATTAATGTTATGCAAAAGGCTTAATGATTTTCATGATCGTTTATTTCTGATAAGGTACGTCATAGTAAATAATTTTAGATTTTTAGATTTTCGAAATATGCTGTTAAAATATCACTTACTTCTTTTTGTATATTACTTCCTTCTCTTAACTCGCAAGCTTTGTTTGAAATGCTAAGATGCTTACCATGACCATTCTTGCTCTGGCATGTACTTCTTTAAAGGTGTTTGTTTTATTTCACTTCTGTAGCACCAGATTCCCTTGCTCTGTATTTTACAAAGTAACCAAAAAGCTGTGTGCAGATTTTTTTTCTTTTTTATTAGGAAAATGGTATGCACCAAATTTGGCATACCATTTATTGCTCAAAGTGTCCCCCCCCTCTGTATTCAGAACATTTTGTGAACGTGCCTCAAGCTGTGCAATGCCCTAGCGGTAAAAATTAGTTGTCTTGGACGCAAAGAAGTCTGTGAATGACTCTTGGTTGTCTGCCTCATTTGAGAAGGATTTCCACGAATGTGATCTTCTAAGGAATGGTATAGGTGGTAATCTGTAACGCAAGTTTCACGAAGTACGATAGATGGCACAGTCTCCCAGCCATCTCGCTGTATGGCATCCCAACTTGCACTACATGAGGCCTGGCATTGCCATGGAAGAACAATACTAGCTCCTTCTGCTTCAGTACCTGTTTTACACGTTCCAACAGCCGCGATTAAATGCCTGAAGCTATGATTTGGCCCGTTGGTAGCAGCTCATTGTGTATCACTTGTCGCTTCGTCCACCGGATACAGAGCATGGTCTTGCATGGATGTGGAAGTGGTCTTTTGGTGTGAGGTACAGGGTCCAGTGGTCTGCAACGCTTGGGAGTGTTACCGGGGAGGACTTGATCAAATATGAGTACGTTGCGGTACTGATAAAGTAACAAGAAAAAGCTCTCACACGTTGTTGCTCGTTGGTTTCCAACAGTCTGTGAGCAACCCACTTGCTCAATTTGTACGCTTTCCCTATGCGATGGAGGGAGGGGGTGAATCTGACTGTTTCATCAGGATCTTGGATGCGTTCGGCAAGCTCACCACAGGTTTGGCTGTTGTCTTTCTCCCTGACCGATTTCAGAGCCTCACCAAACAGGACCCGTGGCCGGCCACTGCTCGGTTCATCACAAGGGCACAGATCTCCCGACCTGAACTTCTGGAATCAATGGCGGTGTATTCACTCACAGCATTATCTCTAAATGCGTGACGTATTTGGCGGATTGATGCAGCTGCGGACAAGCCTATCTTAGTCATAAAGAAGACAACCCCGAATGAGCAGCTTCGACACCGCCATGTTTCCTCGCCGCTGCTCGAGCTATGACGGATATGTGTGCGTACATGTATTGGTCAAGAGTAATGATCCCACCGTTTTCCCAGCACATGATTATCTTATTTGGGTATCACTTCTTCCCACACGTGTTTTCTTTTGTTGTTTTTTCTTTTGGTTATCTTATATTTCTGAACGAATTTGGCGCCATGCGTGATATCCATATGAAAATTTCGATCTGTCCTTTCTCGAATTGCATCATTTTAATTGCAATTTTAATTCCAGTATCACGACAAAACAAAAATATTTTTAATTTGATTTCTAGAGCTGAATAGTAATGTCAATGTAATATTAGCCGTTTCATTTTAATGAAATATTCAGCATTCATTGATCAAGTAACCAGTGCTGCTCGAGTTTAGATTTTCTTCACTCCCTGGCCATATGGCTGGGATCAAAATGCAGTATCTGTTCTACTCATCTCTAATAGTAATGGCAAGATTTGCAGTTTTCCTTATAAGGAAACATTCGCCATTTATTGACCAAGCAGTCAGCGCTTTTTTCCTCACTCCCTGACCATCGGGCTTGGATCAAAATGTAGTATCTGTTCACCTCATCCCTAATGCCAATGGTAATATTAACCTTCTCCTCATAAGGAAACATTCGCCATTCATTGACTAAGCAGCCAGCTCTTTTTTCCTCACTCCCTGACCATCGTGCTTGGATCAAAATGTAGTATCTGTTCTCCTCATCCCTAATGCCAATCGTAATATTAAACTTCTCCTTATGAGAAAAAGATTCTGTATTCACTGATCAGCAGATATTGGTACTCTACTTATGCCTTTCTTCATTCTCTGGTATTCAGCTGGGATCAAAGTGTAGTATCTGTTTTTTTCTCGTGTCTAATTCCTATCACATATCTTATTTAGTACATATCCAACTTGAGCATTGTATTGGAAAAAAAATTATGATTTCTCTTTTTTTAATACAACTTATTATCGCCATAAGTCAAATAGATTATTTTACTTTCAAATTTGTATGATTACATTATTTACATTATTCGGACTATTGTCCTCATCTTTGTCGCCATATTTATTACAATGTTTTGGTCTTTGTACGCTCCGGCCTTCTTCAGGTGGTTATAATGTTGAACTGAACCCTTTATTTCGCTCACTGGGGTAGACTGTTCTAGTTCCACATGTCATGTCTAATGGATGTCACTTATCAGTTATCTCCTGTTAATTTCCCTCTGAAAGTTCTCCACTGCCTTAACCGGGCATTGAACTCACACTCTTTGGATTCTGTCACTGGATCTAACTAACTTTATCCACTGTGCCATGGCACGTGGAACTAGAAAAGTCTACCCCAGTGAGCGAAATAAAGGGTTCAATTCGACATTCCAACCACGTGAAGAAGGCCGGGTCGTACAACGGCCCAAACGTTGTAATAGATATGGCGACAAAGATGAGGACAATAGTCTGAATCATGTAAATATGATTTTTTACACCTTGCGCAAAAATCAAAGGCAAAATTTAAATGTCTGTAAAAACCAGCGTACAATCAAAGTTGAAAGTTCTGCAGTTGTGTGAGTTCAATACCCGGTTAAGGCAGTGGAGAACTTGGAGAGGGAAATTAACAGGAGATAACTGATAACTGACATCCATTAAAACATGGTACGTGGAACTAGAGCAGTCTACCCCAGTGAGCGAAATAAAGGGTTCAGTTCGATATTCCAACCATCTGAAGAAGGCCGGATGGTACAACGGCCGAAACGTTGTAATAAATTTGGCGACAAAGATGAGGACAATAGTCCGAAAAATGTAAATAGTGTACATAACTCATCTCAAAAATATAGACAGATACTGAAGGGCTGAAACGTTGTAATAAATATGGCTACAAAGATGAGGACAATAGTCCGGATAATGTAAGTAATGTACATAATACCTCATATCAAAAATATAGACATATTTTATGATTACTTACACTTTTGGGGGGTGGGGTGGTGTATGATAAGTGTATTTCATTTCTGCTAAATTGTCTCTCATTAGTAAGTTTTAAACACTTATTTTTTATTACAAAAGATTGGAGTGAGATCTTTTACGTAAAAAAACTCGAAATTTTTACCAGATTAATAAATGGTAAGTCTCATTAATTTTTTTTCCTAATTTCTACGTGATCCCGTTTCTTTATCTTTGACGTTTGATGTGTTTGTTTATTTTTCAATCGATTAAATCGTTTCTAAAAATGTCGTCGTTATCCTTGCTGATTGGTTTCACGCGCAATTTTGCTCTGATTACATCTGAGGATACCGCGTCGCAAAATTGCCACGTTATTATCATGTGACTTGAGGCGGAATCTCCCTGATTGGCTCATTTCACTGCTATTGCTTCTGCGACCTCATCTTCCGGCAACCTTTCAAGATGTGTCACCTGGAAGTCATTCTGACCTAGCCGATGTAGGTAATCCGTTCTCTCTTGCGAAGTTGTATCAGTGGGCAACACACGTGACAATATGCGAATAGAAACCTCTTTGTCCGATTCTCTTCGTAATTTACAATTTAACGACTATGTTCGAATGAATGACTTCAAATAGGTGTTTTTGTTGGTGCGCATGCGCATTTAAATGACATATAAAACGGTGTATATACGTGTATATATTGTAATGTTTCCATGTTTTTTACGTGTATCCGAAAGATTGTTCAAAAACTCCGACTTAGTGTTTGCTCAGATTTTGGGAATTTTTTTTTTTTTTTGCTTTTGCTTTGTTTTATTTTTCTCTCGAGTTGATGGTTGGGTTCATTCTACACTAGGCCCAAGAGCCACTCGAGATAGAGAATTAGTGAAGAAGTTTGTTCTGTAAACGCTAAGAAATATGAGGATATGTGGGAAAGAAAATGGTTAAATCCGAATTTAAACAAGTTAATAATGTAGGGATCGTAAAGTTTGTCCCACAAGGATGTGGTTCACAGTAGGAAACTTTTTGGATGGATCTTCTGCTTTACTAATGGAATAAAAAGGAAATGAAGATAATTCGTCTCAGTGTATATGTAGGATGGGTTGGTTTTAGCGGTAAGGCTTAGAGCGGATGGAACTGAGGAATGTAGCTCGTCTGAACATTTGCCATGGAAATAGCGATAGAGTAGTGAGAGGCTTAGATGTGAAGGTCTGAACTGGTGGAACTGGAATGTATCTTGTCTGAACATTTTATATGGAAATAGCAATAGAGCAATAAGGGACTTGATACGTTTCGTCTGTAGGGAAGATGGCTGTCGGGTGGAAAATAATTCATCACCTATAAGATTACGTAGAAGATTTTGGGCTTCTTCAAGATTGAAAAGGAAAGATTGTGCAACTCAAGCCCACATATGGCAGCTGTAATCCATTTTCGACCTGATGTGACAAGCTATTTATTCAAACATTAAAAAGTTAACAAAAGAATAAAGGCGGCTGGGGAAAAGATCTTTATTTTCTACAAAGAGAACAAAATCTAGAAAAGTACTTTCTTTATATCATTTCACCCCAAACAAGGCAATAAAGTCACTAAGATGCAAGAGGTTACTGAGTGTTAAAGATGAAAAAATACTACGAAGGATGAAGAACAAGAACAGAACAATAATTAAGAAGAGAGAAGATAACGATTGACATTGCATTTAAATTTTTAAAGATCAAATTTGACTGAAGAGTTCCACAAGAGAGAAAATAAACTATTAGCATAGAACTTTTGGTCACATCTTGCCATTTCAACTGTAAAATGATGAGACCTAGCTGCCAATCTAGTACTGTGCTTAAATTCATAAAGTCTAGGTACCAAAGAGGAAAGTTCATCAGAACAAATGCCATGAACATACTTATCAGATTAAGAAACTGTTAGCATAGAACTTATGGTTACATCTTGCCATTTCAACTGTAAAATGATGAGACCTAGCTGCCTATCTAGTACTATGCTTAAATTCATAAAGTCTAGGTACCAAAGAGGAAAGTTCATCAGAACAAATGCCATGAACATACTTATCAGATTAAGAAACTGTTAGCATAGAACTTATGGTTACATCTTGCCATTTCAACTGTAAAATGATGAGACCTTGCTGCCAATCTAGTACTATGCTTAAATTCATCAAGTCTAGGTACCAAAGAGGAAAGTTCATCAGAA
>OZ038513.1:63980011-63985011 GCA_964036315.1 Acanthosepion esculentum | reverse complement strand
TGGTTCACCACTGCTGTGGCCTGGTATTGAACTCAACTCCTTGGGTCTAGTCACTGGATCTAACCAATGTCTTTATCCACTTTGGCAGTTGTAAGTTCATGGCACGTGAAACTAGAACAGTTTACCACAGTGGATTAAATAAATGTTTCTATTCGAAATTCTAATCACCTGAAGAAGGCCAGAGTGTACAATGTCCGAAACGTTGTAAATATGGCAATGAAGATGAAGATAACACTTCGAATAATGTAAATAATGCAAGTAATCATAATACCTCATCTCAGAAATATAGACAGATACTGAAGAAAAATTTCAATCATCTGTAAAAGGCCGGAGCGTACAACGGCCAAAACATTGTGAATATGGCAATGAAGATGAGGATAACAGTCCGAATGATGTAAATAATGCAAGTAATCATAATGCCTCATCTCAGAGATATAGACAGATATTGAACTTTTATTCACTATTTATTTTTTTTTTTTCCTCAATAGAAGTTTCGCCTGCCGTATGATTCACTCTCCGGTCTTTTGAATAGGATTGGCGCCTTATCCCTCCTTTTCCGTTTAGGATTGCGTTTCCGGTTCCCTCTAAATTCTTTCATTTTTTCTCTTTCACTCCCAGGAGTCATTGCGTCGTAGTGGCATTATCGCGTTGCTTGGGGTGAATTAATAAAAAAATACAAAAAAATCTACTACAGCTTGCGTAATATTTGGAAATAAGATTGGCATCACTAAGTAAATTCTCTTTGCTTCTTGAAATGTCATTAGGTTGATTGATTCAAATTTCAGGTTCTTAACAAATCTTGTAACAAATCTCCAGTACGAATACGGGCTTTGTTGTGAGCGAAAATTAAGGGTACACATCTAAAAACTCTTATATTTATTGTAACATTGAAGAATACTAATTACCGACTAATAGTGGACTAAGTTTGTTCAGATTCCAGTAATTCACTTTGATGCCCACGAAACGGAAAAGGGCGTGGCAGTTGTAGAAAAGATATCAACGTGATTCTGTTTACTTTGACCTAGACTGGTATGATGCACTTTCGACACCACAGATAGAGAGATATAGGGATATAGAGAGAGAGAGATATAGAGATAGAGCTAGATAGATAGATAGAGCTATATAGATAGATAGATATATAGATAGAGCTAGATAGATAGATAGAGCTATATAGATAGATAGATAGATAGAGCTATATAGATAGATAGATAGATAGAGCTATATAGATAGATAGATAGAGCTATATAGATAGATAGATAGAGCTAGATAGATAGATAGAGCTATATAGATAGATAGAGCTATATAGATAGATAGATAGAGCTATATAGATAGATAGATAGAGCTATATAGATAGATAGATAGAGCTAGCTAGATAGATAGATAGAGCTAGCTAGATAGATAGATAGAGCTATATAGATAGATAGAGCTATATATATATAGAGAGAGAGAGATATAGAGAGTAGTAGTTTCGCCTACCGTCCTGTTCGCACTCCGGTCTTTTGAACTACATTGGTGCTTTATCCCTCGTTTTCCGTTTAGGATTGCCTTTCTGGTTCCTTTTTAAATTCTTTTCATTCTTTCACGTGCAGTGGCTACTATCATCTTAGTGGCATTATCACTTTGCTTGGGGTGAATTGATAAAAAACAGAAAGCTATTACACGTTGCGTAACATTTGGAAATAAGATTGGCATCGCTAAGTAAATTCTCTTTGCTCTCTTGAAATGTCATTAGGTTGATTGATTCAAATTTCAGGTTCTTACGCGCATAACACGTCAAACACATTCCTCGGCGATGGCGCAAAGCTACTAATTATCTTTATCGGATTAAAGTTGTGGATTATCTTTATCGGATTCGAGTACCAGCTGAAATTTGAAAAGGAATTAGATGCTGTCATGTTCTGGGCTAATTCGGTGCTTAGTGGGGCTCGTGATTTACAATCAAATTAATATCTTCATCTTGTCTATCATAAAGCTTCGACATCGTACCCTGTGACTTCAGCTGCCTTTAGAAATGAGTAAACTTGTTGTGACTTTCCAACTGGACCCTTTATTTAATTTAAAGGGATCAACGCGGTGGTTCGTGAGTTTGGCGGCATGTTAATTGTGAGTTCAATCCCTGAGTCGGTTTGTATGGAATCGGACTCAGAAGAAACCATGACAGTAATAACTGAACAGGGCGAACAGTCGTCCGAGTGTAAATATATGTCACTACGCATCCTAGAATTTCGGATACAGAATGTTCGCTATACACATCGAATTCAGTATTAGTATTGAACAAGTATCAGGATGGTACAAAGAATGCCTGCATTTTATTTGATTCATTGCATCATTATTTAATAATCCAAGTAATTCTTATTTCTGTAACTTAAATCCAACTTTCAGATAAATTGTGTATTCCGTCATCAAAGAACAACGTCGCTTTTGATTTGATGAATTCTTCAAGTAATTTATGGATCTCTTAATTCGTTGGAACCAACAGTCAGACAAGGAGCTTTCCATGGAGCAGAATAAATGAGTCTTAAAGTCAGGGGCCGGGATACTCTGGCGCTGGTAACAAATTTCCAAAAAGAATACGGGTTTTCTTGTGAATTAAGGGCACACATCTAAATTACTCTTATATTTATTTTAACATTGAAAAATACCAATTACTGACTTTAATAGTGGACTAAGTTTGTTCAGATTCCAGTAATTCACTTTGATGCCCACGAAACGGAAAAGGGCGTGGCAGTTGTAGTAAAGATGTCGACGGGATTCCGTTTACTTTGACCTAGACTGGTATCCCGCATTTTCGACACAACAGATAGAGATGGATAGAGAGAGAGAGGTAGATAGAGATGGACAGAGAGAGAGAGAGAGGTAGATAGAGATGTATATATATATAGAGAGAGGTAGATAGAGATGTATATATATATAGAGAGAGGTAGATAGAGATGTATATATATATATAGAGAGAGAGGTAGATAGAGATGTATATATATAGAGAGAGAGGTAGATAGAGATGTATATATATAGAGAGAGAGGTAGATAGAGATGTATATATATATATAGAGAGAGGTAGATAGAGATGTATATATATATAGAGAGAGAGGTAGATAGAGATGTGTATATATATATAGAGAGAGGTAGATAGAGATGTGTATATATATATAGAGAGAGGTAGATGGAGATGTGTATATATATATAGAGAGAGGTAGATGGAGATGTATATGTAGAGAGAGAGGTAGATGGAGATGGATGGATAGAGAGAGAGAGAGAGAGAGAGATGGAGGTATAGATAGTGTAGTAATGATGTCAACTTTATTTCGTTTAATTTGTGACCTAGACCGGTATCAAGCATTTTCAACCCAATTTCATTCATTTGCGATTCTTGGGACTTTTTTTCTTTCTTTTTATTTTTAAAGACCAGAAAATCCTGCAATTAACCAATAACCGATTGTTCTTGTGGAAATCATTTTCCTAGACACAGGATTTTCTGAAATTTCCAAAGCCACTTCTTACAATTTCCTAATATTTTGAAACAGAGCATTTGGAGAAACCTGCATCAATCTATTTACATTGGTTTATATCACTGACTCTTAATCTGAATTCATCCGCAACTTGTTTTTCAAGAAAATTTAAAGGGTGTGAAGACGTTATAAATAATTGTCCGCTTTATTGCTACTGAATTTTTATCTATCAGTATAGATATTTGTCCGCTTTATTGCTACTGAATTTTTATCTATCAGTATATCTATCAGTATATCTATCAGTATATCTATCAGTATATCTATCAGTATATCTATCAGTATATCTATCAGTATATCTATCAGTATATCTCTATCTACCATTCGCTATCTGTGTTTCTATCTGTCCCTACCTCTCTCTCCGTATCCCTACCTCTCTCTCCGTATCCCTACCTCTCTCTCTCTCTCTCTCTGTCCCTACCTCTCTCTCTCTCTCTGTCCCTACCTCTCTCTCTCTCTCTGTCCCTAACTCTCTCTCTCTCTCTCTCTCTGTCCCTAACTCTCTCTCTCTCTGTCCCTAACTCTCTCTCTCTCTCTCTGTCCCTAACTCTCTCTCTCTGTAATCATTTCGCTTTAAGCAAGGCAATAAAGCCACTGAGACTCAAGGGGGTTACTGAGTGTGAGAAAATATGAGCAAAAGTATTAAGGAGAGACAGCAATAAGAGAACAGGAATTAAGAAGATAACGATTGACATTACATTTATAGTTTTGAAGTTCATAGTTGCTTCGGAAGCAAGAATCCATAAGATATTTTCAAAAGCGAGAAGTACCAGAGAAGAAACTGTTAGCATAGAACTTGCGGTTACATCTAGCTATTTCAACTCTAAAATGAGGATCTTGCGACAAATCTAGTTTGCGCTTAAATTCATAAAGTCTAGGTACCGTAGGCGAAAGTTTGTCAGAACAATTACCATGAAAGTATTTATAAAAAAGGCACAGGGAAGCTACATTATGGCGGTGGGCAAGTGACTGAAGGCAAGATGCCAGGTTATGACTAATAACATTGCAGCTTCTTTGGATTTTATCAAGAATCGCTAAATATATTGCAGGACTACTAGACCATTTATGACAACAATATTTGAATGGTAGATTTATAAATAGGTAACATAGAAAAATTGCCTAGCACGACACAAAGAACAATCTTTATTCCAAGTGGTATAAAAATATTTTAATTTCAATATAATAGGGATTTCAGTATTGATAAAAAAAGCCACTTCACTGACCCTATATCAAGCTGGTGAAAGACAGCAGAAGAGTTTTTTGCGTGTTAAGTTTAAAATGTCACACAATTCTGAATATTGGCTTAAATGTATTGAAACTTTACAACTTTGTTCTTTTGACTTTTATCTTTTATTTTAAATGTTCTGTATTCCTGGAACTAATAACGTCATCAAACGTGCGAATTTGAAAATAAATAAATCAAGTGTTGTCAGTGCAATAACTTTATATCCATATACCAAGTCGTCATGCTGAAGGTACTTTGAAATATTTGTGTAC
>OZ038513.1:63947511-63975011 GCA_964036315.1 Acanthosepion esculentum | reverse complement strand
AGATAGAGATAATTATATATAGAGAGAGATAGTTATATATATATAGAGAGAGAGATAGTTATATATATATAGAGAGAGAGATAGTTATATATATATATATATAGAGAGAGAGATAGTTATATATATATATATAGAGATAGTTATATATATATATATATAGAGAGAGAGAGAGATAGTTATATATATATATATATAGAGAGAGAGAGATAGTTATATATATATATATAGAGAGAGAGAGAGAGATAGTTATATATATATATAGAGAGAGAGAGAGAGATAGTTATATATATATATATATATAGAGAGAGAGAGAGATAGTTATATATATATATAGAGAGAGAGAGAGAGATAGTTATATATATATATATATATAGAGAGAGAGAGAGATAGTTATATATATATATATATATATAGAGAGAGAGAGAGATAGTTATATATATATATATAGAGAGAGAGAGAGATAGTTATATATATATATATATAGAGAGAGAGAGATAGTTATATATATATATATAGAGAGAGAGATAGATCGATACAGGCATGAAAAATGGTCTAGCACGAGACAGGGAATTAACTTTCCTAGCAGCTGACTTAGCAATTGATTCAATCTTTCCACTTCATTTATAGATTTTCTTTGCTTTATTATAGTAAAGCGTTACACACAAAAACGTACTAATAGACATGGTGTATTAGGCAAATAGATGCATGCATTCAAGAACATTCGGTGACTGCGACCGCATAAGAATGTCAAGTATAATCAGATGTACCTAACAATACTTATAAATGTAAAATAAAATAAGAATCATCATAAAACTAAATTAGAATAATATTCTATATTTAAAAGAAAACCATTTTTAAAATAAGAAATACACTGGCCATAATGAAATTGGAGTGGTACAATTTATAGGGTTTGATTACCAAACAGGGGGTGCGTATTATGCGTGAGTAGAAGCATTTTCCCACACTTTCAGCATAATTTTAGGGGTACCTATTATGGATGAAGATGTATTATACATGGGGAATTGCGGTAATTTTAATCATAAGAAAGTATTCACTTCTCACGGCTAAAGGAAAATTATTTTCTTTTGGCAGCTTAAGGATTTTAGAAAAGATGCAAACTTTTTTTTTTCTTTTTTTTTTTCTTTTTTTTTTAATGAGAGTCGATAATCTTTCAGCTAATCTCTAAGATTTCCACATCCGCGGGATTCTGCATATATGCTCAGATGTTAGTTTAATCTGTACGATTTATTTATTTATTTTTAACTACGTTGTGTTTAACACCGACAATAGTACACAATGTTAACCCGTTACGATTTTTAAAAGCGCGAGTTCATTTTTTTATTTTTTTATTTATTTATAATTTTTGGGGAGCGGGGAGAGCTGTTGTTAACTAAGACAAGGAATGGCTTGTTAATTTTAACGCTCTCCAAAACAAAATTACTCTATTAATCATCAGGGAGACCCCTTTCATGCCTTCCATCATCATGGCTGATTCTAATGAGTGACTTGTTGCGTCTTCCAGGGTGAACATTCTCGGCTGACATGAAGTGAAAAGATTTTATTGAATCCATTGCTATGTCAGCTGCTAAGAAAGTTCACTCCCTGTGTTGTGCTAGACAATTTTTCTCCCCTGAATCTATCTTTAAGTCTATCATTCGTCAATGCTTAAAATGCTGCTACCACATATGGTCCGGTGCACTTGCATTTCGAGATTCTTCATAAAATCTAAGGAATCAGCAGCAATATTACTGGTTCTGACCTGGCATCTCGGTTTCAATGGAAAACCGCTTCCCTGAGCCTTTTCTTATTAGTACCGATGAGCTCTTTGCTTTGACATCTAGACTTCATGAATTTCAGCGCACTGCTAGGATAACGACGAGCTATCATCAATTTACAGTTGAATTGACTAGATTTAACTGTAAATTCTATGCTAACAGTTTCTTTTCTCGCACTTCTCGTTCGTGGAACTCCCTCTTGGCTCCACGCTTTACAGTCAGTTTTAATCGTCAAAAACTTAAATGCAATGTCAATCGCTATCTGCTGTCTTTCTGATTACTCTTCTATTGTTCTCGCTCCTTAATAATGATTCTGTGTTCTAATCCCCCCCAATAATCTCTTGTGGCTTAGTGGCTTTATTACCTTGATTGGGGTGAATTCGATTTTTAAAAAAAATATGAGTTAACGTCATGAGACTCGGTATGAATACGATGACTTGATGTGGTTGAAGGATTGCTGATCACCGGACCAGCTCCCTCCATATATCTCGGTTGCGTGCCAACGCCTGAATCTCTGAATATTCTTCGGGTCTACTCAGTGATGCTGTCAACACATTTTTCTTCTGACTATCTCTTTCCCCCCACCCCTCAGATGGTACCTTGTAAGATGACAGTGGAAAGATGGTTGACTCATGTGGCATGTCCATACAATTTCAATTCCTTTCTGATTAGGAGTTTTTCCAACTGGCCTTTTCTCTTGGTTGATTTTGACGCGCACTGCATCCTTTTTTGACGCGGTCGACTTCGATGGTCCTGTAGCGTCTCATTTCTAATGTTTAGATTTTACGCTGTAGTTCAGCTGTGAATGTCCAAGATTCGCAGGTGTCCTAAAAGACGGTGAGGCCTAATGCACGGCAGAATGATCTTTGATTTCAAATAGGTGTTCTTCTTTAACATCAAATGCCTAAGAAAATCTTAAATTGAGTAAATGAAGAATCTGCATCAATATTTCAAGTAAAAAGTCCATGAAGACATTTCTAAAGACAGCTATTTCTGTCGGTCTTACCTCGTTACAAAATCCGAATTTATCCTGTTGAACAAATAAGACACTCAATTTCTAAAGAAAAATTGAGAAGTGGTTCACTTTTTATCATTGTTAATTTCAACGAAGGAGCTTTTGATTCGTTCAATTCTCAGGATTTCATTTGATAGTTGGTAATCTTATTGTTGTCATGTCTCATTTTTCTGAAGTACTGTTATTTCCGAAAGCGTCGGCTTTTAACGTTGGACAGGGGAAAAAATATCAGTCTCTTTTGGCTCCGAAGCGTTTACTTCAGCGAGAAAATGTAAAAGGCTTAAGTGCTGGGAATAATTTTTTTTTTCCTATTTTTTTTTTTCTTGTCTCTCTGAAATTTATCATCGGACGATTTTGAGTCCTCAGCACGTTTTACTAATTGAATGTGACGTTGAAACTTTTGCAGCATCTTGCCCACAGGTCTGTGGTGTCCCTTTAAATTAGAATCAGGTGAGAAAAAGAAAGGAAAAATAATCAGTAGAGAATAAGAAACACGTCAATGATTTGTAAAAGAGCATTTCTGTCATCATCAGCATGATTATAATCAGACGTGTGACACTATTACAACTAATATTATTGTGAATACACAAATTTAAAAAAGGACCATAAGACAAGGTTGTGTCTTCTCACCGGACTTATTCACCCACTACAATTTTAGCCTCTAGGGTCAACGGCTATTTATTCTGATAATCTAAACTTATTCAGTCCTGGGTAAGACGATGGACTACATTAGCTATCCTGGGTAAGACGATGGACTACATTAGCATCCTGGGTAAGACGATGGACTACATTAGCATCCTGGGTAAGACGGTGGACTACATTAGCATCCTGGGTAAGACGATGGACGACGTCCAAAAGCAAGGTTTCTGTTCAGGTTTTAAGGAGCGTGGAACCACCTCATAATTGCTGGCGTTCCCAGGTCCACTCTAACCCGAGGTGGTAGCACCTGTCAAGGTCCCAACTATGGGCAAATAGTTAACTCCCACAAAAGGGGTCAAAACACTATGAAAGTATGAAAATAGGTTTTAATACCAGCAATACTTTTTGAATTTTTTTTTTACCAGCAATACATTTACCAACAATATATTTTGGAAAAAATATTACCAGCAATAAAAATCTTGTCGGCATTAAATAACCTATTGAGGTTGATATACCATAAAACAAATGAAACCAAACCAATATATACCGAGATGGATAAACAAATATTACCAGTAATAAAAAATCTTGTCGGCATTAAATAACCTATTGAGGTTGATATACCATAAAACAAACGAAACCAAACCAATATATACCGAGATGGATAAACAAATATTACCAGTAATAAAAAATCTTGTCGGCATTAAATAACCCATTGAGGTTGATATACCGTAAAACAAACCAAACCAAACCAATATATACTGAGATAGATAGATATATAAAAAATATTACCAGCAATAAAAATCTTGTCGGCATTAAATAAGCCATTGAGGATGATATACCGTAAAACAAATCAAACCAAACAGATACAAAAACATTATCGACATTACCAAGTCTATATCAGAAAGATATACACTGAAAATATAAACAAAATAATGTAATATTATTGAGTGATATGAACACTAAATATAAATAAAAAATATTATCAGTGTGGGCAACAAATTAGAAATCTTGTCGGCGTTAAATAACTCATAGAGTTTGATACGCCGTAAAATAAATCAAACCAAACTGAACTTATTCTCTACGCGAGTGGCTCTTCGGCCTTACATAAGGTAAAAACAGGTTTTGCTTAAAATTACTTTTGTCATTATTTTTATCATTATTATTAGTTTTAACAACAGTAGCAATACCGTTTAAAAACAACGGCAATATTTACGTATATGCCGGCGCTTTTAGTGAAGATTAAAGTGTAGTATATGCGACCTTTGAATCAGACCAAACTTCGAGCAATGATTTTCCAAGCGCATCTTAGATGTGGAAACAAGGCCGAAAGTATGGGGCACACAGTGAGGATCGAACTCACTACTCAGTCATTATTGCTCCAGCGAGTCAAGCTTGCTAACCATTACACTGCCTCGAGGTGCCCAATAGGTTTTTTCCAAGCGTAGCTTAGATGTGGCACAAGGCCGAAAATATGGGGCACCCAGTGAGGATCGAACTCACTACTCAGTCGTTAGTGCTCTAGCGAGTCAAGCTTGCTAACCATTATACCATCTCGAGGTGTCCCATAGTGATTATCCAAGCGCGGCTTTGATGTGACACAAAGCCGAAAGTAAGGGGCACCCAGTGAGGATTGAACTCACTACTCAGTCGTAATTGTTCTAGCCATACAAGCTTGCTAACCATTACACCACCTCGAGGTGCCCTGACCGAACTTCGAGCAGGCAGAAAGATGTAATATGCTTTCTTCACCTCTCTCCCTGACAGTTAAGGAAAAATATCTCCGAGGCATGCTGATCCCGAAGATTCTATTCCTGCGGTGGCATCACCACTCTCATTGTATTAAAGAGGTGATGGATCCTAACGCCACTGTAAACTGTGGTCACTGAGTCTCAGCGTTTTCTCTCATTGCTCATCATCTACGCGTATAGACACTTCACATTAAAATCGATCAGCTTGTACATCTCGCCACATTTGTAAATACAGGATCAGACTGCCTTTTTCTGGCGTTGAACAAGTATCAAAGTGCAGTATCTGTTCTCTTTTCCTCTTGCCCGGGATTCCACCACTGCGGTCTCAACTTCCTCAGTGCACTAAAGAGGGAGGGTAAACACCGACGTCAGGAAGGACAGTTTCTGTCTTTGTCTTATATGTACGCGTATGGGTACCTCATATTAAATTAATCTCGTGTCAGCTCCTGCTACTGCACTTTTCTCTCGTGGAACTCCCTTTCGGCACCATGCTTTCCAACCAACATTAATCTCCAAAAATTTAAATGCAATGTCAATCGTTATCTACTGTCCTTACTACTTTTTTTACTCTTTTCTCTTCACTCTCGTTATTAATGTTTCTGGTGTTTTTTTTTCTTTCTAAGCATTTCAGAAGAGACTGGGTATGGGGGGGTGGAGAAAGGATAAAAAAAAAGAATGCGGATCAAAGCAACACAAGATGTAGATTGACATTACATTTAATTTTTTGAAGATTATAGTTATCAGGGAAGCAAGCAAGTAAGAGGAAGGGAGTTCCGCTGTCGGGAAGTGCGAGAGAAGAAGCTGTTGGAGTAGAAGAGGCGGTGAAATCCGGTTTTGTTCAGCTCCCTTCTTAGAGTTTTTTGAGGAAACTGGGTTCTTGAGATGGTCATTAAGCTCTGCTGTAATTTACGGAGCTGTATTCTTGTGACCCTTCTTAATAATCTGCGTAAAATTCCGACGGTCCAAATCGGACAGCTTTCGTTTTCTTTCAGAGTTTTGCTTCAGTGAGGATGTGTTTCCTTCTTTCTCAAATGCTGTCATGACTTTCGAGACAATACTCCTTGCTCCACCAAATAATACAGCGGTTTTTGTTACACTAGTAACTGCCATATGAGCACCAACATTTTGACATCTTTTAAAGTCTTACAGATCTGCCATTTTAATGAATTAGGATTTATTTCCTCTGTTGATAGCTTTTAAAAAAACAACTTTAGTAAAAGAAAAAAAAAAAAAAAAAAGATAAGAAAAATTAATAATAAATAAAAAAAAAACATAAAAATAACGAACTTTTGATAGTTTTAAAAGAATTTCAAAATTATGATATTAAGATTCTAGGTGTTTCCATTATTTTGTCCAACCCCTGTATGTCCTCCTGTATGGCAGTGAGTGCCGGACAATCTCCCCAAAGACGAAAAAGACACATGAAGCAACAGAAATGTGGTTCTCCATAAGGACACTGGGATACCGAACATGTGAGCAACGACGGAGTTTTAGGGGAAAATGGAAACAAAAAGGAAACCTACTTAAACTCAGAAAGAGACAGTAGAGGTTTCTAGGGCATAATGAGGAAAGACGGCTTGGAAAACTGACACTCACAGGACAGACTGAAAGTAAGAGTGACAGGACAGGAAAACAGCGCATGATATAGTGAGCTTGAGTAAATAGATGACGGAACAGGCTTTAGGAGAAATAAAGGGAAGATAAAATGTATTAAGAGCTACAATGGACAAGAAGTTGTGGAGAGCCGTGATCGCCTCCGTCCTGCTGGGAGACGGCACTTAAGTAGATAGCCATGGTTTCTGTGTAGAAGTTGTGATAGTTTTCAGATTAAATTCTCAAACTAACGCATTCATCCACTCGGCTATTCTCCGTGGGACCATCCTGGTTTTTGGACAAGCAACAGAAGCAGGCAGATTAGGTTTCGTTGAGATTTGCTCAATTGGTCAAATTTGAGGAAGGGCGATAATTGTTCAGCGCCCACACAGATGTTAAAAACAAGCATGTTTATTGTCGTTTTTTTCCCCCTATTATCTTGCGCTTCCTATGAGCACCCCACTCTGTTCGGTTGGTTAGAAAATGGCTGGCTTTCCTTTCTCATTTCTCCCCCCCCCTCTCTCTCTCTCTCTCTCTCTCTTTCACTCTCTATTTTAACTTTCATCATATTTTTTCAAATTTAACATCACTCTCCTTCTCTTTCTTTATCCCTCTCCTCTTCCTCTCTCTTTCTGTATCCCTCTCCTCTTCCTCTCTCTTTCTTTATCCCTCTCCTCTTCCTCTCTCTTTTCTGTATCCCTCTCCTCTTCCTCTCTCTTTCTGTATCCCTCTCCTCTTCCTCTCTCTTTCTTTATCCCTCTCCTCTTCCTCTCTCTTTCTGTATCCCTCTCCTCTTCCTCTCTCTTTCTGTATCCCTCTCCTCTTCCTCTCTCTTTCTGTATCCCTCTCCTCTTCCTCTCTCTTTTCTGTATCCCTCTCCTCTTCCTCTCTCTTTTCTGTATCCCTCTCCTCTTCCTCTCTCTTTTCTGTATCCCTCTCCTCTTCCTCTCTCTTTTCTGTATCCCTCTCCTCTTCCTCTCTCTTTCTTTATCCCTCTCCTCTGCCTCTCTCTTTCTTTATCCATCTCCTCTGCCTCTCTTTTTATCCCTCTCCCCTCCCTCTCTTTTTATCTCACTCTCTCACACTCTCTCACTCTCTCACAATTTCTCTCACACACTGTTTCTGTCTCTCTCTCTTTCTCTTTCGCTCTCTTTCGCTCTCTCTGTATCTCTCTCTCTCTCTGTATCTCTCTCTCTCTCTCTGTATCTCTCTCTCTCTCTGTATCTCTCTCTCTCTGTATCTCTCTCTCTCTGTATCTCTCTCTCTCTGTATCTCTCTCTCTGTATCTCTCTCTCTCTGTATCTCTCTCTGTTTCTTTCTCTCTCGCAGTCTCTCTCTCTCTGTCTATTCTTTTTTGTCACTTTGTCTTTCTGTTTCTTTGTACTCCCTGCATCCTCTTTGTTTATCTTTCTATGAACTTCACTCGCACGCTTTCCATCTACACTAGTTAACCCCACCCCGCCCCCGTATAACGAAGTAATCAGTTAAATCCTCATCGGGTGTCATTTTCAATATTCAATAGTGAAGATTGCAACAAGAATCGTAAAATTGCCCAACCTAACAGGAACTTTATTCTCTGTCTCTCCCATCTTCCTCGATAAGACTTGCAGGATTTTTTCCTCTGCATCTTTGCCGTCCTTTTTCCGTTGCATCTGTATTGTTTGCCTGTCTCTGCTGTCCACATCCTGTACATTCTAACCTCTATATGCAATCACCATTTTCTCTCTCTCCTCATTTTGTACTTCTCCATTCTCTCTGCCCACTGCCTGTGCTCTTCTCTCAGATTCGCACAGTCTTTGTTTGTCCTCTCTGTGCCCTAACATTTCCCCCCTCTCTCTCCCCTCTCTCCGTGCGTGCGCTATAATATCTCCATGCTATCTGACCTTTAATATCTCTCTGCTCTCTCCCTCTCTATAAATAATCTGTGTGCTCTAATATATATATATATATATATATATGTCAGTGTGTGTGTGTGTGTGTGGGCGCGCTCTAATATCTCTCTCTGTGCTATATCTGTGTGTGTGTGCGCTCTCTAATATATATCTCTGTGCCCTAATATATATCTCTCTGTGCTCTCTGCATTTAATCTCTCCCTGCTCTCATAGAACCGACTCACACACTCTCTCTTTCTGCTCTCCACGCTACACTATCTATGTCATTCTGTGCTCTCATTACTATAATCTCTCTATCTCTCTCTGTTTCTCGCATTTATCTTCTCTGTTCCATAATCTCTCTCTCTCTCTTTCTCTCTCTCCTCCTCCTCTCTCTTTCTCTCTCTCGTCCTCATCTCTCTTTCTCTCTCCTCTATCTCCTCTATCTCCTCTATCTCCTCTATCTCCTCTATCTCCTCTATCTCCTCTATCTCCTCTATCTCCTCTATCTCCTCTATCTCCTCTATCTCCTCTATCTCCTCTATCTCCTCTATCTCCTCTATCTCCTCTATCTCCTCTATCTCCTCTATCTCCTCTATCTCCTCTATCTCCTCTATCTCCTCTATCTCCTCTATCTCCTCTATCTCCTCTATCTCCTCTATCTCCTCTATCTCCTCTATCTCCTCTATCTCCTCTATCTCCTCTATCTCCTCTATCTCCTCTATCTCCTCTATCTCCTCTATCTCCTCTATCTCCTCTATCTCTTATAGTTCTCTGCCTCTGTGCACTCTTCGTTCGATACTCTTTGTCTCTCGCTCTGCATACTCTCTCTTTTTCTACGTTCTACGCTGTTTTCTTTCTCTCTCTCTCTCTCTACGATATACTGTCTCTTCACTATACTTTCTCTGTGTTCTATGCTCTATACCCTCTGTGATCTCTACGTTATTTTCTCTCTCTTCGCTACTCTCTCTCTCTCTCTTCTCTGCTCTCTGTCTGTCTCATTTACATGTCGCTTGTCTCTTCCCTTTTGCAATATGCATTCCATTTTGTTTTATTCTTCCCCTCTATATCACATGTCAGGAAAAGCGAATCTTCAAATTTACATGTTAGTAAAAAAAAAAAAATGTTTTCCATTTTCCTCGCAACTGCAACTAGCTCTTAGAACCAACAAAGAAATAGAATTCCCTGCCATTATATCAAACTAGTTGCATTATCTTTGCTTGAAAATCCACTCACGTCAAACTTAATTCTTGTCGTATTTTAAACCCAAGTCAGTGGATTGATTTCAAGGATTTCCCTGGGCGCATTTCTCCAGCATCGAGATACCCACAGTAAAGAAAGAGAAATGGAAGTTAAAAAATCCCCTGTTCTACTTTTAGTCATTAGCTTTTATAGAAATGCTTTTGCCTTGCAGTCAATGCATCCAAATATTGCCCGGATGATGCAATAATTCACAGATGTGAACGCAGTTAAGCAAAAAATACACTTTGTTTCATCAGTAAGAGATTCTTAAAGAAATCATCGTTTGTTTCTAAACATATAGCAATAATTATAGGATACCTCAATGTAGCACAGCGATTAAAATGCGATTCCCATCATGGCTCTCCACAATTTGTAGCTTTTAGTAAATGTTTCACTTTTGTTATCTCTCCTAAACCATTTTCTGTCATCCATTTACACAAGCTTGTTAGGTAAATTACTCGCTGCTTTCCTCAGTCTCTCTTTCCTCAGTCCCTCTTGCCTTCAGTCTCTCTTGCCTTCAGTTCCTCTTGTGAGCATCAAATTTTCTAAGCCCTCTTTCGCCAATATGTGCCCTAGAAGTTTTAACTGCTTCTTTCTGCTGTTAAGTATAGTATTCTCACTATTTTTCTGTAGAACCATATTTCTATCGCATCACGCTTCTTCATCTGTGCAAAATAGTCCTAGGTATGACGATAAACTATATCCGGCAGCAATGCCTCTGATCGGGAGATTAGAGGTTTTGAGGAGCATGGAACCACCTCTTAATTGCAGTTGTTCCCAGTTTCGCCCTGATCCGGGTCGGTAGCTCCTGTTACGGTCCCAGGTATGGGTAAATAGCGAATCCCCAAACAAAACAAGATGAAAAAAATATAGTTTTATAGTAAAAAATACCAGCAATAAGTTTTTATACAAAAAATTACGCCAATAGTTACGGTGTGCTATGGGCAAACTGTCGCCAATTCATATTTTTAATTTCGCATATACGCGTTGCTTGTTTTTGATTTTGTCGACTGAACAGTATAGTAGTGTCTGCTGTGCACCATCTGAGAGAAAAAGAGCACCATGACGCAATTCAGTCCGCCCGATATTTGTAAACGGTATCCTGCATTGCTTGGCATTCGCACCGGAAGCTTCGATACGAAAATTTCAATGTTTGGGTGTCAATTTGATGACAGTTCAGAGGATTCGGAAAGAGTTGGATGAGTCTAATGGGGATTACGAAGGTGTTTGGCGTGATCACCAGCAATGGCGACGTTATGCCTCCATACATCTTCCCACAGGGCATCACTCAACATGTACGTGTGGGGCGCAGTTGAGCGAGAGACCAACAAACCTCCTTGTAACACCAAAGATGAACTTTAGGCAAAGATTATGGCAGCATTAACCAATTTAAACAAGGAGACCATCCAGAAGAGATGCAGGGCATTCCGAAGTCGTCTGGAAGCCGAGGTTTATGGCGATTTATTGAATAAATTTAGTCTTTAGTATTTCAAGTTTGGTTTGTTTTACAGCATATCAACACCTCAATGGGTTATTTAATGCCGACAAGATTTTTATTGTTGTTAATATTTTTTTTCAAACATATATTGCTAGTAATATTTTTCCATCAAAAAATCTATTTCTATTTTTTTTTTTTTTTTTTTTTTTTTTTTTTGCCTAAAATGTATTGCTGGTAATAATTGTTTTTTTTTACAAAGTAATTATGGTATTAAAACCTATTTTTACACTTACAGTTTCATAGTGTTTTGCCCACAGTTTGGGGGTTAACTATTTGCCCATAGCGGGGATCCTAACAGGTGCTACCACCCTGGGTCAGGATGTACCTGGGAACACCAGTAATTAAGAGGTGGTTCCACGCTCCCCAAAACCTCCTGATCAGAGGTCTTGCTGTTGCATGTAGTGTATCATCTTACCCAGGAAAAGGATGTAGTTTATCGTCATACCAAGGACGGAGTAATTCAAGGTATTTGTGTGTAATTTTGGTACATATACCTTTTTAAAATGTGATGTTAGTGTTCATTTTTACGTAATTTAGACGACAATTAATCTATCGCACACTGCATTTGTAGTAAAATGACCAATCCCATTTTAAAACAAAATCACCAACAATACATTTTAACTGTAGTTGCGTTCAAGATATATTTAGTTGAAGGCATACAATTGCGTTCAAGATACATTTAGTTGAAGGCATACAATTGCGTTCAAGATACATTTAGTTGAAGGCATACAATTGCGTTCAAGATACATTTAGTTGAAGGCATACAATTGCGTTCAAGATACATTTAGTTGAAGGCATACAATTGCGTTCAAGATACATTTAGTTGAAGGCATACAATTGCGTTCAAGATACATTTAGTTGAAGGCATACAGTTGCGTTCAAGATACATTTAGTTGAAGGCATACAATTGCGTTCAAGATACATTTAGTTGAAGGCATACAATTGCGTTCAAGATACATTTAGTTGAAGACATACAATTGAGTTCAGTATATTTAGATTCCGGCATTAAATAACCCATAGAGGTGTCGATATGCCGTTAAAAAATGTGTCAACTAAACAACCATTAGAACTCTTTAATGACATTAATCCATATAATATTATACAATTTCTTAAGTAATCAAACTGTATTCCAAAATATAACTTCAACAAAACTACAACATAAAACAAACATCACTGCCTCTAGTAATCATCTCCACACAAACATGTATATGCACGAAAGCGGAGTACCATCTACCATGTATTCACATGTGAAAGGAGAATAACATATATCACATTTGTATAATTTCTAACCTCTTAAGAATATTAAATTTAGACATTAAATGACTCACAAGGAGTTGATATGCCGATCAGTATACAAATCAAATCGATCGAAGATGGTCCAGATTTCACTGTCACATAGGGGGATTGATATTATATAACAATTCAATGCTCTTTACTACTTATATTTGTGGCCTTTTTAAAATCATATTATGGCTAAATTGTAGAAGATTACTGAATGAGTTGGTTGCATGAATGTAAGTGGATTTAGGAGGGGTGGATTATTAGAATATATAGGAAATATAGCAATTGGGGGAAGCATCTTCTCGGGTATTTGCGTGAAGTCTCTTACTTATATGCGAAGATATTGCCTAGCTTTCCCTAACATATAGGGGGACTGATATTACGTAACAGTTCAGTACATTTTGTTTCTGTTTCAAGTCTCGTAGTCTCTGAGGAGATTGTCCAGCATTCATTGCCATATGGAAGAATTGATATTACGTGACTGTTCAATACACTTTTCTTTCTTTCTGTTATTTCATGTCTCATCTGTGAGGAGATTGTCCAGCATTCATTGTCATATAGGAGGACTGATATTACGTAACAAATCGGTATTATTTTCTTTATTTCTGTTTCTCCACGTCTCTTCATCTGTCAGGAGATGGTCCAGCCTTTGCTGCCATATAGGAGGATTGATATTACATAACAGTTCAGCACTTTTTCTTTGTTTCTGTTGTTTCAAGTCTTACCTTCATTAGTGAGGACATTGATCAACATTAACTGCCATATAGGAGGACGGATATTACATAACAGTTCAGTACTCTTTTCTTTGTTTCTGTTAATTCAGGTCTTTCCTTCATTCGTGAGCACATTGCCCAGCATTCACTGCCACCGAGGACTCACATTACGTAACAGTTCAATGCTCTTCATGGCTTATATTTGAGGGATTTTAAAAATAGTATTAAGACCAAAGGGTAGAAGCGTGTTGAATGAACGTAAAGGGATTTAAGAATTTCGGATTATTAGGATATGTAGTAAACCTAACGATTGGCCTTAGACTTGAAGATTGGAGAAGCTTCTTCTCGGAAGTCTGCTACACAAAAATGCTGTTTTTTGGGAGAAGCTGTCCGAATGGAATTTCCTCCTTACAAATGGAATACAAGGCGAATGAGGATAATTTGCCCCAGGGTACGTATACAGGAAGTCCTTGACTGTAGGTAGGTCTGAATTGGTAGAATGAATGAATATAGCTCGTCAGAAAATTAACCGCAAAAACAACGATGGAGTAGCGAGATGCTTGCAGTGTTTGGTCTGCGGGGAAAGAGGTTGTAGGGTGGGAAATAATTGACCGCTGCCGCGAGATCACTAACGACATTTCCAAAGCTTGTCACCGGATAATATACTCGAGACTTTCGATGAGACTAAGCTCAAGAAGTAACGAATTTTCACTAAGTGGTATTTGCTGTCCTTGTGCCATACTAAACTAAGTTTAATAAAGAAAATGGTTAGCCGTGTTTACAGATTTAAGCACTGGGTTATTTGCATTTTTGGCCTCGTTTTCGAACAGATCAGACTTGCAAATGGTTGTCATCAGCGTAGATACCGATAACTGGCGATTATGCAATTATTGCTGCTGTTGCTAACTGGTTGTAACAAAAGTTGTTTTCAAAGAACGGAGCTAAGTACTAAGAAAATGTGTTTAGACACAAAGAAAGAATTCTGAACTGCTATGTAATATCAATACTCCTTTCTGGTGGCGAAAATCCTTACAGATGAAGAGGAGACTGGAGGCAACAGAGATGGTGGTTCTGCAGAAGGATGCTAAAGATATCATAGAAGAAGCGTATGAGATAAAATGGAAACAAAAGGCACACTTATATTCAGAACTAGAACGTCAGTTCAATTTTCACGGATTTATGAGGAAAGAAGGCTTAGAAAATCTTACACTTACAAGTCATCGGAAAGGATAGAAAGATGTCCGGTCTACCTGCCTATCGAGCTTATTTAATGCTAGAAAGTAGAATGGGAAGGATGGTAAATATACAAATATTAATAAGAGCTGCATGGAATAGGAGGTTGTGGAGAGCCATAATCACCCACGTCCCGATGGGACATGGACCATTTTTTAACTTTTAACATAATTACCGCCAGCTGGAAATCGTTTTGATCGCTCACAGTTTAATTCTCGTTTCACCTTGGTTGCTCATACATTAAACTTTCTTACGTACGAATTCTCATACTGAAGTTGATACAGTCAACAGTTCTGACTTTGGCATCGGATTTCAGTCTCATGGGAGAGTTTAAGACCAACGAGACTTCGGCACGAGAAATTAAATCGGAATCGTTACGGCCATAACTTAAAAACTAATATATCCAATGATGTTTTCAAAATGAAATGATTTAAAAAAATAAAGAGTCCAGAAAATATTTGGAAAGTGAACCGATTAATTCTGGTATGTCACAATCGACATATTCTGAAACCTCATCTCTCTATATAAAACAGAGGATGTCTGTCTGTATGATACCTTTTCACTTGAGATCCATTCAACCGATTTTGAACAAACTTGGCACATGCATTGTACAAAATCGATAATTTTGAAAAAGAATGAATAATCGATAAAGCCAATCAAAAATCAATAAAATTATTCTACTTTTTTTCCTCCGATTTCGTTCAAACTCTGTATGTAGGTTACTTACTTCGTGATGAGCTCAACGATACCTCATTTTTATTTTTACGCCACTGCTTTTTAGGGAAAAACGAAAAATCGATTTCAACACAAATTTTAAACAAAAACTCCCTCAATTTTCAAGTGATTTAATACAAACTTCACTCGATTGTAGCCAACAATAAGTTGTTTAACAGTCATTTAACTTGATAATTGAACCAGCCCATATAGAGAAAACCCGTGTAAATAGCGAAAATGGCGATTCTTACTGGTTTCTTTCTTATTTTTCGTTGATCTTTCCACCAATTTTCATCAAACTTAACAATTGCTTTATAAATGTATCCTCTTTTACATCCCTGGTGGCACACTGACAAATTGAATTTCAAAAACTTCAAAATGATTGTGGCCTGAAGTGGGTCTTTATGTTGCCTGTTTTACCCCTTCATGTCCTCGGCTAACTTCGATTGAATAAATACAGACGACTTCTGTTATATCAGTAATTGCATTAATTCAAAATGTTTAATGAAAGTACTTTAAAGTAATGGAAGAAGATAGACCCTGTTACATCTAAACATGAGGCTGTTTTTGTTTCATACTAATTGAACGCTTTTCCTGATCGACCCGCTGAATATAGCTGCTAGTTTTAAATAACTACGAAGGGTAGATGGCTTTAACTTGAAAGCGGCAGGAAAGGATTGCACGAATGTGCGCGCCAAATAGAACAAAATGAGAAAATTATTTTTTTTAATGAATATTTTCTGTGATGTACGTGCATGATTCTTCTTAAATATGTCATCCTGGGTATGACGATAAACTACATCCGGCAGCAAGGCCTCTGATCGAGAGATTGAAGGTTTTGAGAAGCATGGAATCACCTTATAATTACTGTTGTTCCCAGATCCAACCTAACCCGAGGTGATAGCATCTATTAGGGTCCCACCGATGGGCAAATTATTAGCAAAATGACAATTAATACAACACCACAAATATATAAAAATACATTTTTATAATAAAATTACCAAGAATACATTTTCTGAGCTACAAAATAGATATCTAAAAAGATATACTTTTACTCTGAAAGTAGAATATATACAAAATAACTGTATTTGATGGTATCAAATAACCCATACAGGTGTTGATAAGCCGACAAAGAAAATATTTTATCCACTGTACCATGTGTCCTTGTGGAGCCTTAGTTGAATTCAGTGAGTTGACCCAAAAAGTTGTGCGTTCAATTTCTGGCTATAGCAGAGGTGATCAAATTCTTAGAGAGTTGAGTTAAAAGAGAGATAACTGTTATTGAGACACCCGGAAGAGGCATGGCACGTGGAACGAGAACATTCTATCCAGGTGGACGAAATAAAGTGTTCAGTTTGAAATTCCAATCACCTGAAGAAGGCCGGAACGTAAAACGACCGAAACGTCGTGAATATGGCAACAAAGATGAGGACAACAGTGCGGACAATGTGAATAGTGTAAAGTGATCTACCTTAAATAAAGTTGTCTACATGCGTAACTTTACTTAAGTAGCACACAGGAAACCCAGTTTATTTGTTTATCATATGGTATTGTTTGCTTAGTACATTATTATAGTATATTCAAGGCTACTCGTCCTTTTTGTCTTGTTCAGTATATATCTATTTTTAATATCTATTTTTATTGTATGTTTTAATGTAGAGAATTTTCTCAACTGGTAGATTACATAAATTAGTGATGCGTTGTTCAGACTCGGAGGATAATCACATACTTAAGTAGCACCCACTTTACTCCCTTCTATGGGTTAAATAACATGGTAATGACCTCTTCTGTATGACAGACAGTCTTGGCAAAGAACAACCACTGAATTCAAAACGGCGGTAGAAAGCATGGGGGAAACAACTCTATTTTCGGTACTATCCTTGCAATTCATAGCAGTTTAGAGATATTAAAAGACGTCACGCGAATAGTTCGGAGTTGGTGTGTAAGTCATTTTTGATATTCGTGCCTGTAAGAATTGAGCGAAAGTTGCAGTTGGTTGTGACTGTATATTGTCTGAGAAAAATTGTCCTGGTAAAACCAGTGGTTTCCCAAAAACGACATCAGCTGTAGAACTGTGCAGGTCTTTCTTCACCACCGACCGAAGTGTCAGCATGACTAATGGAAGGTTGTCTACCCATGAATGTGGGTCATTAAAACTAACTAGTGCTGACTTCAACTGTCGATGGAAACGCTCAACAATTCCATTGGAGGAAGGATGCTATGCTGTTGTAGAAATATGCTTGGCTCCAGGTAATTGTATGAATTCGTCAAACAAGGTAGATTGAAATTGTGGTCCGCGGTCTGTAGTTACTATGGAAGGACATCCGAAGGTAGAAATCCACTCTCGGAATATAGCCTTCGCTACAGCATCCGCGGTGGTTGATTTTAAGGGTACCGCCACAGGCCACCTGGTAAATCGATCTATAATAGAAAGTATATACTGAAAACCTTGACTGTCCTCGAGGGGACCGACCAAATCGACGTGAATGTGACTGAAACGTCCATCAGGTTCCGAAAAGGTGCCTGGGCGTGATTTCACGTGGCGCTGTACCTTTGTTTTCTGACGGGTGATGCAGTGTTGTGTCCAGTTCTTTATGTCTGCATTCATACATGGCCAAACGAATCTGTCAGAAATAAGCTTAGTAGTACCGCGGCGACCTGGATGGGACATACTATGGAAGTGATTGAAGAGTTGTCTCCTCATGCTAGCAGGTACGAGCGGCCGTGGATTAGGGGTGCCGACGTCACACCATCTGTCTCTGTCGCTGAAGGGTAACGGTCGTTTCTCAGTTTTTAGCGCTGTGCTTGTGTGTAGGTCCTTCAGTGTCTGATCGTGCTCCTGTACCTCAGAAAGATTTTCAAGATCGAGAACTTGGGTAATACTTGAGAGTATGTTGGCACGAGATAAGGTGTCAGCGACTGTGTTATTATCTCCCTTGACGTAACGAATATCAGTCGTGAACTGGGAAATATATTCTAACTGACGACACTCTAGGATTATATTTATCTGTCTTGGCATTCAAGGCGTATACCAACGGCTTGTGATCTGTAAATACCACAAACTCTCGCCCTTCCAACAGATGACGAAAGTGTCAAATTGATACATATATCGCCAGTAGTAACCTAGAGAAGGTACTGTATTTTGTTTGAGCAGGAGAGAGTTTCATCGAATAGGATGATATTGGTAATTTCTCCTTGTCAAGTATGTTCATGAATCACCGATCCAATGGCATCGGTGGATACATCCGTGGTTAATGATAAGAAGGAATTCGGTTGATCACGGATATAGGACAATTTAGTGAGGTTAGCGAGTGCAGTCTTAGCTTCGTTAAAAGCAGAAAGTGTGTTATCAGACAGAGTTATCATCGCACTCTTTTTTTCCTTGTTATCGTAACATGTCGGAGAGAGGCGCTAACATCTGGGAGCAATTTGGAAGGAATTGTCTGTAATAATTTATGAAGCCTATAAATCTCCGAAGCTGTCGGAGCGTTTCAGGTTTGGGGAAGTTTTGAATAGCCTCAACTTTCTGTGGGATAGGTGTAATTCCTGTGCCATCTATCTTGTGCCCGAGAAAGATTATACTAGGCACTGCAAATACACTCTTTTCCGGATTTATTTTTAAACCAAAATGTTCCAGGCGTTGGAACACTTGGGTAACATACTGTATGTGCTCGTCTTTGTTTTTACTTGCGATTAGCAGATCGTCTATGTAGGCAAATGAGTGAGCTAATCCTCTTAATGCTTCATCAATTAGTCTTTGAAAAGACTTTGTTGAGGAAAGATTTCTTCCAAGGTTTTGCATTACTTTTTCTTGTTTTTTTGTCGCTTCGAAACTCGGTCACATATTCATTTTTCTTAACAGGCGATGTGGACATATGAATAGTGATAGAAGCAAGTTGACTTAAGACTGTTAATGAAGGTGTCGATTTTCTGCCACTTTTTAGATAACCCGGCTGAAGTCTGGTTCGATTGTTAAACAGAAAGAAGGAACTAGTTCCTGAAAATAGGACAATTCTGAATCAACACCAGTGTTAGATGATTTTTGCAGGCGATTCTCAAAGCTGTAAGCCGAATTTAAACTGTAGTTTGCTGGCTGGATTTGAATTTGGTTAAGTGAAGTTCTGTGGACGTCTTCATATGCAATACGGTTGCGAAATAGCTGAGTCATTTCTTGTTTCAAGACGAATTTTCAATCATTCACATCGATCAACCTATGATCGACACGTCGAGTCACCAAATGTAGGGGCGCAGAACATATTTGGTAATTTTCTCTCTCTCGAGATAAAGCTGGCTCAAGGCCACCTTCAGATGTACTTTCCAAATAAAACCTCTTTCCCTATTATTTAATTTATGAAGATCAAAAACTCTTGGCCTTAGAAAGGAAAGGAAATAAGTTGAACAACGCATTCAATTTGTGACATGAAACAAAGGTAATATATATTCAACAAATATTTACATTTAGGTCGAATTGCATGCGTAAATGGTTAGTTATGCATAAGTTGCCTCCCTTTAGCCGTGGTAGATTACATGTGAAATGTTTTCATATTAATAGATTAGACAAAGTTTGTTTGCTAATTGTTGGTTGACAGAGTCTTAGTAGGAGTAAGTGAGTTGGGCGAAGGTTTGTCTTGAATAAATTCATGTCTGTCCCTTGAGTATTGAAGCCGCAACTGAGTGATTTCTCGCGGGAAAATGTTGATATAGGAATTCGAACAACCTTGTAATTTGGCGGTAAAAAAGATTAATACTCACTTTTATTCTGATTGGCTGGATCTACCCAATCAGTGAACATTTAACATTTTACAAATCACATTCGTTTATTATGTATACACTTAATCTAACGTGTGTGTGTGTGGACGTACAGTTCCACACTTTCCCCTCTGGTTAGGCAGACACAGGTTCGTATATATATATATCGAAAACGCATATATTTCTCCAATATTCAGACCGGTAGACGAAAATGAATAAATATACTGTTTAATAAATAAACGGAGCGTCTATTCAAATATGAGTATCCACTTAAAATAACGCTTAAAGTGATTGTAAGCGTTCTGAAAGCAAAGGAAATATTTGTCGCAGATTACTTCCACAACACAAAGAACAAATCACTGTAAGTTCAGACTTGAATATGGGGGGCAGAAAGAAATGCCGAAAGCTCAATTCGCAGGTACTATCTCACAAATCACAATGCACGCAACCAGTCAGAAAAAGAACTCACTCTTCCGACGAACGCGGTAGCCAAAATACACTAACTTCCCGATTCGAGAACACCAACTGCTTTTATCGGACCGAGCATTGTGCCATTCGTCGACAGCTGGGAGAGGACGCCAAGTATTTTGCATATCAAACTACTTTCATAGCGACTCCTGCGACGGACTTGTTTTTTTGTTTTTTTTTTAATATCCCGTCTTCAGCGTGTCATGCGGAATACGTGACCCTTTTTTTCTTTTTCGCCACATTTTCCGTCGTAAGATACACGACGCGCTGTCGCTTGGTTTGACGAATTATGTCGTCGATTTCTTCGCTATAGTGATAAAAACAAGTAGATATGTCTCTAAATCGCTTTCTTTGCTTTGTTTTCTCCAGTTTCCTGAGCAGGCAAATACTCCAGAAAATGATGTCAATACTAGTGTTGACAATTAATCATTTAGGCTTGAGCGATGACCGTATCGTTGGAATAATTTAAATCATCCGTTGATGATATTTACTGATCTCCAAACATAATAACTGTCAACACTTACTCTGATTAAACTCCATGGAGGCTCGGTAGAGTAATGGTTGGTGTCGTGGATTGAGGAAACGGAGAGCAGAGTTCGAATTTCAGTGGAATTCGTTACATTCAATTAAGTGCTAATGGGACAATTATGAATCTATCTCTTTTCCCCCATCTATAGGTAAAATAGCAGGACAGACTAGGTCATATAGCTTTCGATGGCAACCAGTCTAGGAGAAGGAAACTCTGAATTCAAACTACCTGTAGATCCTGCCTCTTTAGGAAAAAGCTAGAAGAAAGTTAACTTCATTTCTGAGAAGAATGATGGGATAACCTCAACACCCCCGGTGCAAAAAGAAGTGGTAAGGCGTTGCACTATTCTGCACTGAATTTCACCATGAACTACAATTACAACAGAGGAAAGTGGTGACCACAGCGATAAATCGAAGCGGAATAAACCCCAAAAGTTTTACCTTTGATGAGAATTACCGTAATTCCCCATGTATAATACGCCTTCATCCATAATACGCACTCCTAAAATTCTGCTGAAAGTGTGGGAAAATGCTTCTACTCACGCATAATACGCACCCCTTGTTTGGTAATCAAACCATATAAATTGTACCTCTTCAGTATCATTGTGGCCAGTGTTTCCTACTCTTATTCAAGCGGTAATTGAAGATATTTATCCAAATTTCCGATCATCACGATTCTAAAAGGAAACGGAAATACCTATATTGTGCCTTCTGCGCAGACTCATTAACGTGTTTTAGTTCGATAAAATGTGCACTCTACAGGATCTGTATGTATTTTTTCGCAAAAAATGGTTTTAAATAAAGAATAATATTATTGTAATTCTTATTTTATTTTACATTTCTAAGTATCGTTAGGTACAAATGATTGTATTTGACATCCTTGTGGTGTCGCAATGGCTGAATGTTAGTGTCAAATTGTATGTTTGTAGTGACAAACATACGCAACTGAAATCGACCTATGAAACGGCAAGAGTTGAAGATTTTTTTTTTGTAGGTGTTCATAATACGCACCCCTAATTTTGCTTACTATATTTTTTTGAAAAAATGCGTATTATACATGGAGAATTACGGTATTTTATAATATTATTGTAATTTAGTTTTATGATAATTCTTATTTTATTTTACATTGGTAAGTATTGTTAGGTACATATGATTTTATTTCACATCCTTATGGGTCGCAATCGCCGAATGTTAGTGTCAAATTGTCGTATGTTTGTGGTGAGTAGTCATTTCGTAACTGAAATCGACCTATGAAACGGCATTTTTTTTTTTTTAATTTTTTTGTAGACGTGCATTTGCTACTATTTTTTTTTTTTATAAAAAATGCGTATTATACATGGGGGATTACGGTATATTCGCAAAGTTTGCTAACAATAGCAAGGAATGGCTTATTAATTTTAAAACGAGAACTACACTCTTTAATCGTCTAACAGAACCCCTTTTCCCTTCTCTAATGATGGCTGATGCTAACCTCCAGGAGGCTGACTTATTGCACTTTCCCAGACTATCGTTTTCAACTGGCATCATGTGGAAATATTATATATGCTGTTTTTTTCTACTACACTTCTTTTCGGCTTCTTGCTTCCCAATGAACTTTGCACTTAAATTTTTGAAGATCGATGTCAATCGTCATCTGTCTTTTTAATTCTTGTTCTCTCTCTCTCCTTAATAGTAGTTTTCCTCATTCTCCGACACTCAGTAACTTTTGGCGTCTTAGTGGCGTTATTGCCTTGTTCGGGGTGAGAATTAATTTTAAAAAGTTTCCTTGATTCTGCTATCCCCATCTTTGTTGTGTTTCATAACTCCTTTTGCTGTAGCGTTTTTTAGGTGGAATATTTTTTTTAAAATAATCTTTTCAAAATGACCGTCTGTTTTTAGCAAAAGGAACATGCAAATTAAGGATTGGCGATACCAAGAACAAACAAGTAAGAACAATTTAAAAATCTGAGAAGTATATTAAGAGAGGACGGTAAGTGCAACACTGACTAAAAAGCTACAGTAATTATTTTTTTTTACACCAAAGCTACAGTAATTATTTTTTACACCAAAGCTACAGTAATTATTTTTTTACACCAAAGCTACAGTAATTATTTTTTTACACCAAAGCTACAGTAATTATTTTTTTACACCAAAGCTACAGTAATTATTTTTTTACACCAAAGCTACAGAAACTTTTTTTTTTTTTTTACACCAAAGCTAGAGAAATTATTTTTTTCTCAAAAGTTACAGAAATTTTATTTATCAAAACTACAGAAATTAATTTTCTTTTGACCAAAGCTACAGAAATTATTTTTTTTTTACTCCAAAGCTACAGAAATTTATTTTTTCTCTCAAAGTTACAGAAATTTTTTTTATCAAAGGCTACAGAAATTTATATTTCGTAAAAGCTACAGAATTTTTTTTCTCCAAAGATACAGAAATTAATTTTTGTCCAAATCTACGGAAATTAATTTTTGTCCAAATCTACGGAAATTAATTTTTGTCCAAATCTACGGAAATTAATTTTTGTGCAAATCTACGGAAATTAATTTTTGTCCAAAACTGCGGGAATGAAGAGTTTGAAAACAACTTCACTTTATATAACTTATCTTTTTTTAATAATTTTACCCCAAGCAAGGCAATAAAGCCACAAAATCTGAAGGAGTTATTGAGTGCGAAAGAATATGAGAAAGAGAAAAACATTATTAAGGAAAAAGGACGAGATTTTATAAGATAACGAATGACATTGCATTTACGATCAACGTTAACTGGGAAGCAAGGATCTAGAAAATGGTTTTTGTTTTACGGCATATCAACCTCAATGGGTTATTTAATGCCGACAAGATTCTTATTGCTGGTAATTTCTTCCCCCAAAATGCATTGCTGGTAATATTTATTTTCAAAAATATATTACTAGTAATAATTTTTTTCAAAAATTCATCGCTGGTAATATTTTTACAAAAATGTATTGCCGTTATTAAAATCTATTTTTACACTTTCATCGTGTTTTGACCCGAATTTGGAGGTTAACTATTTCCCCATAACTGGTACCCTAAGAGGTGTTACCACACCGGGTCACTTTGGACCTGGGAACACTAGCAATTAAGAGGTGGTTCCACACTCCTCAAAACCTCCTGATCAGAAGCCTTGCTATTGGATGTAGTTTATCGTCTTACCCAGGACACAGACATTAAGTTAAATTTTGTACTCAAAAGCTACAGCAATTAAGAAGGGTTTGAAAACAACTTCGCTTTATATAAATTATTGTTATCTTCTTTTTTTAATAATTTTATTCCAAACAAGGCAATAAAGCCACTAAGACTCAAGGAGTTACTGAATGCGAAAGAATGAGAAAAAGAAAAACATTGTTAAGGACAATAAAAGAACGGGTTTTAAGAAGACAGAAGATAACAAATAACATTGAATTTACATTTTTGAAGATCAAATTTGACTGGGAAGCAAGAACCCAGAAAAGATTTCCACAAACAAGACCTAACACAAGAATATCTTCTTTTTTTTTAAAATGTATTGCTGATAAATTTTTTTTTTTTTAAAAAGTATTTCTGATATGTATTAAAACTTATTTTTACCCTTTCATAGTGTTTTGACCCTAGTTTGTGTGTCAACTATTTGCCCATATCTGGGACCCTAACAGGTGTTACCACCCCAGGTCAGGGAGGATCTGGGAACACCAGCAATTAAGAGGTGGTTCCACGTTCCTCACAACCTCCTGATCAGAAGCCTCGCTGTTTTATGTAATTCATTGTCTTGCCCACGAAGCGGGTGTAGTTTACCCTCTTACCCAGAGACGGACAAACTTTGAAGAAACTTAAAAGTACCTTCCATTCCTGTGCTAGAGAATACGAGAAAAACTGCTATTAAGGAGAGGACAATAAAAGAATAAGACAAATGACAACAATTGATATTTCATTTAAATTTTTGAAGATCAAAATTGATTGGGAAGCAAGAACCCAGAAAAGAGTTCCACAAACAAGAAACACGTGAGAATTGTACAAGTGAATTATGGGGATTAATCAGTAAGTTCATAGCCTAACACAAGAATTATCTTTAAAGAATGTCACAAAATGAAATGAAAAGGTTAATAAGAAAGAAAAGTGAATTGACCAGCAAGAAAGTCTTTCAAGCAGCTGATGTTAGAAATTTGAACAAAAAGAAAAGATACAGAATTCTAAGAAAAATACCAACTTTAAGTAAACATCACAAAGAGAAATTCCGTCCTGGGTATAACGATAAACTACGTCCAGCAGGAAGGCCTCTGATCAGGAAGTTTTGAGGAGCGTGGAACCACCTCTTAATTGCTGGTGTTCCCAGATCAACCTGATCCGAAGTGGTAGCACCTGTTAGGGTCCCAGCTATGGGCAGGTGGTTGGCCCCGAAACTGAGGTAAAAAGTATTATAAAAGTGTAGAAATAGGTTTTAATGCCGGAAGTACTTTGTAAAAAAAAATATTACCAGCTATACGTTTTTGAAAAAATATTACCAGCTATATGTTTTTGAGGAAAAAATATTAACAGAAATAGATTTTTGACAAAACAAAAATATGACCAGGAAAAAAAAGTTGTCGGCATTACATGACCCATTGAGGTTGATGTGCCGTAAAACAAACCAAACCAAACACATAATCAAAATTTCCAAAGATCTGGAAAATGTTCCTGATTTAATAGGCGCTGATTGAACACGGGTTGCTATTATGTACTCGTGGCAAAAAGTTACCCCCCCCCATACTACGGTCAAAACATGTAAAAATAGGTTTTAATATCAGCAATTACATTTTTATAAAATATTATTACCAGCAATAAATTTTCGAAATAAATTCATATTACCAGCAATACATTTTTGAAGGAAAAAATATTACCAGCAATATATTTTTGAACAAAAATATTTATAGCAATGAAAATTTTGTCGGCATTAAATAACCCATTGAGGTGTTGATATACCGTAAACCAAACAAAATCAAATCTGAACCCTGACGAAGTCTCAACTTGAAACAGGAAATTCTGAATTCAGATCTGAACTTTGACAATGTCTCAACTTGAACCTGTGGAACTTATTAAGGCACCTTCTGGTGGTCTTCGCAATTTTGGAAGGAACATTGTCTTTTTGAAAAGTCGCATTTGATAATTCCTCTTTAGAACGCAACATCTCGCTTGCAGGAAAAATGTTTTTATATAATATTATTTTGTATTAAAAAAAAAACTTTAATCTTCTATCCATGTTGAATTTTCCTCCTTTTTTTCCCCAGGTGTATAGGTATACATAAATAGATTGGCGGTATTCGTATACGCAAAGGATTCTAAAGTAAAAATATAACTGATAGAATGAATCGTAGAATCAGTTACTCTTACTTTCGCTCGCCCGGGTACACGTGGAATCCGACTACGTGGTTATATATCTTTTCTTTCAGAATTTGCCCGCGGTAAAATGATGAGAAATCAAAATTTCCAAGAACAGCACCAGTCCGCATACCGACGCCAACAAAGAATGAAATATGTTATATTTTATATTTCTTAAATTTGGTTCACTCGGAATCTGATACACGCTTCAAAACTTTAAAGATTTTAAAGAAGAGAGCAAGTAGGCGCATTAAAATGTTCTTTTGGCAAAAAAGTGGGTATTAGACTCGACCAGAGTTTCGTAGTTCACGAGTAAATTTGCGTATCGAGTACTGGATATGACAATAAGCTACATAAGGCATCAACTTCAGCGAGAATAGTACAAAGAAATCGCGAAAATCTTGATAAATTATTTCAAAAACAGAATAGCTACCAGGATTTGTTATCGGTTGACAGAATTTTAGCGTAATACACGCCGATGTCAAAATGGAGTCGAAGAGAAAACTGCAAAAAATTTCGAGACAAAGTAGAACAAGAAAGTGAGAATTTGCATAATTTATTTATTCTCAGAGGCACTAAAATAAACAAGGCGTTTTTGGTTTTAAATCTATTGCTTATAATTTGATATCTGCTGATATTTTAACTTGACAGTTACCAAGTTTTTACTGGGCTGATTATCTTACGTGAAAAAAAGCTACTAACATTGGAAGAGTTGGCGTACGTCTGCTAAATTTGAGAAATAGACCTTTTCGGTGGGGAGGGGAGATTTTCGGATATTTAAAGTTGAATGGCAAAAGAGACAAAAATAAGTTATACCGACATATAAAACAGTAAAATTATTTATCTACATATATTACCCGCGTTATATTTTTAAACAGATGCAATATAGACATTTATTAAATTTTGTTAATCTTCCTTTCGTTTGTATGTAAGAAAGAAAATATATTCTTGTATTAACTCCTTTTCTTGCATAAACGTCCATCTACGATTTTTTTTTCTTTTTTTTTGGGGGGGGTGTGTTTTTTTGTTGTTTTTTTTGTTTTATTTTGTTTTTTTTTTGTTTTGTTTTTTTAACAACGAAAGTCTCTTTTTCAGACACG
>OZ038513.1:63837511-63942511 GCA_964036315.1 Acanthosepion esculentum | reverse complement strand
AACTGCAATATTAACGTCCACTAAATCAGCTAAAAAGAAATAACAGAAAAACAAGAAATAAAACACAGTTACTAAATATATAATTTTATACTGTATTCAAGAGTTCTACCAATTAATACAGAGTGCTCTAGGAATCACCCTGAGATTTAAAAATCTATCATTTTCAACTTTTTATTATTCATAAAAAGCTTTTATTTGTTTTGTTTTCTGTAGCTTTCTTCATAATAATGTTTAATAAATCTGGGTGAAACTTTCCAATTTCTGTACAACCCTTATCCTTGCGTATAGGATATTTTTGGTAAAAAAAAACCTAAGAAAAAATACTTCAAAGAAATCTTTGAGGTCACATTAAATTATATGGGTAGACAACAAAGACAGACGACACGAGCCGAGTTTAAAAACAGACGATCAATTTATTGTTAACACACAAAAAATGAATGGCACAAATTAAGTTTTTGTGTGCCAAATGATAGCCAATAACACGTATGTAAATTCCCAATGAAAATGAAATCTACCTTTTTACAATTAAATTTATAATGCTGCACAAGGTCTACAGAAAAGAAAACATAAATAAAATGAAGAAAAAGAGAAATACTTCTCAGAATATTTTTCAAAGAATAATTTGGTACCATTTTCAAAGCAAAATCCGTGGTAACAGCGAAGAATAGATAAAGCACATCATGCGAAGACTTTTCTTTAATGTGGGAGCGACTTTGTTGTTCTTTTCAATTCTTGTCGGGTGGTTGTCTAAATTCATCTGCGTTGTTTACTTTCTGGACCGGGGCGACCTGGATTCCTGCAGCAGATGTTTGTCGACTACGAAAAGTCAAATCCAAAGACTCTCTTAAATAACTAACAGGTATACACCAACTACGCTGCTTGGAATTTGGAGGAAAAGCCTTTCTTTGGTTTTGAATGAAAAACAAAGACATCTGAATTGCCACTAATCAAAATTTACCGTAAATATTTTCGAAACTGAAAAATTAATCAAGGCCCTGTCGTAGCGTCTGGTTACTCTTTGAAAGCACCATGCGCACACGCGCAGCTTAAATTTGTTATATGAGTTACTAAATTGTCTGTAGATGATTGTTGCATATAGCCTACTTAAGATATACAAAGAATAATGGGTAGGCATCGGATCAGGAGAAAATTGCGTCCATAAAATTTCGGAATTTCACGGTAAATAAAAGTTTGGTTAAATCCAAAATAAAATTTCAATATTTTAGTCTTGTTCAGTTGTGAATTTTCTCAAAGACAATTTTCGTATGGTAATCTAAATTCTGGAAAAAAAGAACTAAAACTTTCATTATTTATATTATTCGGGCTGTTATCATCATCTTCATTGCCATATTCATAAAGGTTTCGGTCGTTGTACGCCCCGGCCTTCAGATGATTGGAATTTCGTACCGAACTCTTTGTTTCGTTCACCGGGGTTCTAGTTCCACACATCATGCCTCTTCCGGACGAAATTCCAATCACCTGAAAAAGGCCGGGGCGTACAACGGCCGAAACTTTGTGAATATGGCAATGAAAATGAGGGTAACACTCCGAATAATGTAAATAATTCAAGTAATCATAATAGATCCTCCCAGAGAAATAGATAGATATAGAACTAAAACTGATGAAAAACATGACGTATCATTTTTAAATACACAGGTGATTTTAGGGACACACTGTAGAAGCCAGTTTCAATCAAGCTAACAATTTATAGAATAGGCATTTTGAACGTTGGAAGCTTTTAATTTACTATTTTATGAGAACATATTAGTGCTAATCTATAACATGTGTAGATAATGTAAAGCAAAATGACTTATTTTTTTATTCATTAAACGCAAGCATGACAAAGTTAAGCAACCATTTAAACGATTTGGGTACGAATTGTTACACAGAAATGAAACGACCAGAATACTGGTCTACACCATAAGTTACTTATAAAAGAAATGTCGTATTTTCCTAAGTGTACATATTTTGTTATCGTTATGAGTCATTGATAATTCTCTCCTG
Organism: Acanthosepion esculentum; assembly: GCA_964036315.1. Classification (NCBI taxonomy): domain Eukaryota; kingdom Metazoa; phylum Mollusca; class Cephalopoda; order Sepiida; family Sepiidae; genus Acanthosepion; species Acanthosepion esculentum. The sequence goes on along the minus strand of OZ038513.1, from coordinate 63,940,507 downwards.
GTTTCTTCCTATGACAACCGTGACTATGCTGTTCTCACGAGATCTAATATCTTCCCATATTTTCTGGCCAACATCAACAGTTTGAATACAATTCAATCAATCATTTCTTAAAGATCATTTACCAAAACATTTTGTGTTTCTCTTTATCTTTTAATTAATCGAACAAATTCAAAAACTTCATAATCCGTTTCAAATTCTTCAAATGAGATTTGTGTTTGTCATGTATTTTCGTTCTTGAAATTTTTTGTGGCACGAATTGATAGGCAAAGCAAACATTACTGTAATGTTTTTTGAAGAGAACATGAAAATATATTCATATGTGGTCATCATATGAATTGACAGGCAAAGCAAACATTACTACAATGTTTTTTGAAGAGAACATGAAAATATATTCATATGTGGTCATCATATGAATTGATAGGCAAAGCAAACATTACTGTAATGTTTTTGAAGAGAACATGAAAATATATGCATATGTGGTCATCATATGAAGTGATAATTCATTTCACCTTTATCCCTTGGTTTTGTTCAAAATATTGAATTTCTCTTTTTTTCTTTAATTTGTCGCTCTAACATTTTGGTCAAACATGTCTTTAGCGATGAAAATGAGATCAAAATAAGATGACTGACAAAAGGAATGAGTTGTCGGGAGTATAATGGGTTATCAGAAGGCGAAAAAGTTTTCTTGCTCAAATTTTATTCATCGAAATCAATTTTAACAGAAATGTCTATTTTTTTACATTTTTGTCTTTTTTACATTTTATTTTTCCTTTTTTTCTTTTCTTTCTTTCCCTTTTCTTTCTTTCCCTTTTCTTCCTTCTTTCCCTTCTTTTCTCTGTCTTTTTCTTTGTCTTTTTTCCTCTGTCTTTTTTTCCTCTGTCTTTTTTTATTCTCTGTCTTTCTTTTTTCTCTCTTTTTCTCTTTTTCTCTTTCTTTTTTCTCTCTTTTTCTCTTTTTTCTCTTTCTTTTTTCTCTTTTTTTTCTCTCTCTTTTTTCTCTCTCTTTTTTTCTCTCTCTTTTTTTCTCTCTCTTTTTTTCTCTCTCTTTTTTTCTCTCTCTTTTTTTCTCTCTCTTTTTTCTCTCTCTCTTTTTTCTCTCTCTCTCTTTTCTCTCTCTCTCTTTTCTCTCTCTCTCTTTTCTCTCTCTCTCTTTTCTCTCTCTCTCTTTTCTCTCTCTCTCTTTTCTCTCTCTCTCTTTTCTCTCTTCTCTTTCTTTCTCTTTCTTTCTCTTTTTCTTTTTCCTCTTTCCTTTTTTCCCTTCTCTTTTTCTCTTTCTTTTTTCTCTTCTTTCTCTTTTCTCTCTTTCTCTTTTTTCTCTTTCTCTTTTTTCTCTTTCTCTTTTTCCCTCTTTCTCTTTTTCCCTCTTTCTCTTTTTCTCTCTTTCTCTTTTTCTCTCTTTTTCTCATTTTCTTTTTGTCTTTCTTTCATATTTTCTCATTTTTTTCATTCTTTTTTCTCTTTGCTTCCTTTTCTTGTCTTACTTTCCTTTTCTTTCTTTCTTTGCTTTTTCTCTTTTCCCTTTTCTTTCTTTCTTCTCTATTATATTATTGGAACTCTCAATGAAAGCAATTATATTGTTTTCTGTATCCTGTCACTAAACCAAGCGATTATTGACTTAAAAAACAGGTTACAAATTCTGCCATTAAATTCCATTTGTGTCGTGACTAAGTATAAAATGTTTAATCAAACCTCTTTTTACATTACAAGAGAGGAAAACAAAAGAGTAGGACAGAAGAACACTTTTATCTCTATTGTGTATAATCATCAATTACAATAATTTCAATTTCTTTCTTAAGACATTCCATCTTGTTTATAACTTGGATTGTATTTAATTCATTTATTACAGCTAATTTGTTATTGGACATCCCTTCCTTTTACAAGGAAAGATTTGACATTTGTGAAAAGGTTTTGTATGTTTCGTCATCGTTTTAATCTCTCTAACGAATCCAAGAAAATTTTATATCCGTTTTTAATTCTTCAGATATGATTGTTTCTGCCATGTGTTTTCTTTGAGGCTTTTTGCAACACTAATACATTTTTAAATCAAATTCATCCCAAGCAAGGTAGTAAAGCCACTAAGAAACAATGGGTTACTGGGTGTGAAAGAATTAGAATCAGAAACATTACTAATAAGCGCGAACAAAAAGAGTAATTAGGACGACAGTAGAGAGCGATTGACATTTCATTTAAATTTCTGAACATTAAAGTTAGCTGAAAAGCATGGAACCGAAAGTAGTTCCACAAGAGGAAAGTTTGAGAAAAAATTGTTAGTGTAGAATTTACGGTTACGTAAACTATTACAACTGTAAATTGATGAGATCTCGATGCCACTCTAGTACTGCGCTTAAGTTCCAAAATGTAGCTACCATAGCGAAGAGATCATCCAAACAAGTGCCATGAAAGTATCTATAGAAAAGATAAAGGAAGGCAATCTTATGGCGGTGAGAAAGTGACTGAAGCCAAGCTGCTAGATCAGGACCAATAATATTGTTGATTCCTCTTCGGATTTTATCAAGGAGCGCAAGGTAAATAGCGGGAACATACTTAGAATCACTGAAACCTACTTTTCCTGAATATGTCCTGATGAAATGGAATTTCTTTTATATCGTCAAAAACGTTGTTGATTTTTCTTTGGATTTTATCAAAGAGCTTTACATATATAGCAGGCGCACCGGACCAAATGTGACAACAATATTCTAAGCGTGGGCGATTGGTAAGTCGAGATATGTAGGATAGATTCACAGTGAACCAAATCTCTTAGCAGCTGACCTAGAAAAAGATTCAATATATTCTTTCCATTTCATGTCAGCTGAGAACAATAGATTTCTTCAGATAATGTTTTAACTCCTTGCTAGTTTCACGAGTATAAAATACTCCTTGCTAGTTTCACGAGTATAAAATACTCTTTGCGAGTTTCACCGGTATGAAATACTCTTTGCGAGTTTCACCGGTATGAAATACTCTTTGCGAGTTTCACCGGTATGAAATACTCTTTGCGAGTTTCACCGGTATGAAATACTCTTTGCGAGTTTCACCGGTATGAAATACTCTTTGCGAGTTTCCCCGGTATGAAATACCCATGACAATTCCCATTACATCGTTAACTATTCAAACTTAACAACTTTAACATAATCTTAAATTCCAATTCTGAGAGCTCGACTGGAATTGGAACTCAGCTCTCCGATTTCCAATTTCACCACTCGCGTCTCCAATTATACAGCACCTGGCATTCCTAAGTGGTCACCCATCTTTGAAGTGACCATACTCGGTGTTGTTTAACTTCAGTGATCACGCAACAATGCAGTAAAGCTGCTGTTAATACACTTATGGGACATTAGGAATAGGGAGATGAGTGTTATGGATTTCTTTCTTATTGCAATTCCGAGCTCGTTATCCATTTCACCATCCGCACTTCCATGCTTACAGTACCAGATATTCCCAAGCGGTTATCTATCTAGGAACTGACTAGGCTCGATGTTGCTTAACTTCGGTGATGAAAAGATTTTAAATTGGTAATTTTTCCATTTCACTGAAGCAGACGTTAAACGCATGAGAGTGTTATCGCCCCTCCGTTTTAGCTTTCGTTCTTTTTTTTTCTAAAATCATACAACGCCTTTGATATATCTAACTTCTCTCCTCGCAATTAAATAGAAATGGTCTATTGTTCATTTGAGGCGATGGCAACGCGTGACATACATGTTAACTAATAAACAAGCAGAATTATAATATGATAATTCTTTTTTGCTCTCATTTCTGTCTTCTTTTTTTTTTCTCGCACGTCTCGCCCATCGAACTCTGTTCCTGTTCCCTGCTTCCCTGCTACATACGTTCTTCAAAAATTTAAATGCAACATGAATCGCCATTTTCTGTCTTCCCGAAACCTGTTCTTTTATTGTCGTTTTTCCTCATTAAAGTCTTCCCGTTGTCTTATTGTTCTTTTTCCTCACTGAAATCTTTCCATTCTCTTTCAACCCCCACCCCGCCGTAACCCCTTGCATCTTAGCGGCATTATCACCTTGCTTGGAGAGAAATGATTAAAGGATTATATATAGTAAGTCTGAAGTGAACTTGAAACGTAATAGAAATGTAAAAGATGAAGTGTCGTTTAGAGTAGAATTGTTTATTATGACTGGAGGGGACCCGAGATCTGAACGACGCTGATGAAACGGGTTCAGCATTGTTTGGCGAGGTTGAATTGCCTGTTATATGGCCCTGTTTTGTGACTGTTCGATACTTAGACTTCGCCCTTATTAAAATGAATCGTCCAGTTTAATTCTCCCTCTTGGTACGGATGGTATTAGCCGATTCAGAAATTCACGGACACTCTTGTAGAAACGCCTGTAAAAACAAATGTTATTCGTTTTTATTAAGCCATGCTAGATTAAAATATGGTGGGAAGATTTTGTCCCAGGGGTTGTAATTGTGAGTTATTACTCAACACAAGAACAGTTTTATTACATTAAGAGATTAATTTACGGTAGAATTATTTTAAAAAGTGGAAGTTTTAAGTGCTTTTTGATCAAGTTCATGTCAGCGGGGCTGTAAGATTCAGCATTAAGTTCATTTTCAGAAGATGTGAACACATTTTACGAATATACAAATGTCATTTTCGCCATCTTACTTTTGCATCCTTTAAGCTTAAACACAAGGTTATAATAGATCAAGCCGCGTTTAAATAATTTTCCATTCCATCTTAGATTAGCAGAGAGGCTCTCAGTAGAAACTTTTTCTTTTTTTTTTTTTTTGTAAAACTTCGGGGAAGGCACAAAAATATCGTTTCAAAATGTGTTATTTAGCTTTCAGGCACATTTCCTTACCTATATTGTATCTTAATTGTATTAAAATTAACGAGTTTTCCGGAAATATAGCGACAAAGCATTTCCAGAAGTTATTTTTTAAACAACTCGTTCGAACTATTGTTGCAAATAAAATGAAAATTAAATTTAAATCGCTTTTAAATGGCCACGATGCTTTATAAGGGATAGCTGCAAAGTTCAAGGCCAAACCAAGAACCCCCGCAAATATTTCTGATCTTTGGTTTATTTTCTTAGATTTTAATGATTGGATCAAAACAAGAACTTTTCAACACCCTGTTAGACGTTAACTAAAAAAAAAACAATTTGGACTGTCCTGGATAAGACGATAAACTACATCCGCGTCCTGGGTAAGACAGTAAACTGCGATCAACACCGGAACCTCTGATCGGGAGGTTTTGAGTATTGTGGGACCACCTCTTAGTTGCTGGTGTCCCTGGGTCCACCCTGAGCTGATGTGGATTCACATGATTGGGTCCCAACTGTGGGGAAATAGTTGACCCCTAAACTGGGGTCAAAACACGATGAAAGTGTAAACATAGGTTTTAATACCAGCAATAAATCTTTGCGGAAAAATTATTACCTACAATATATTTTTGAAGAAAAGAAAATATTACCAGCATTTTTGGAAAAAATATTACCAGCAATAAAAACTTTTCGGCTTTAAATATCCCACTGAGTTTGGTATGCCGTAAAACAAACCAAAACCATACCAATTTGGATTTGTTTTAGAAAAGATAATTTACTGCTAATTCGCCTTATCTCGCGATTTATCTACCACTGAGTCAGGTTGTGACACAAGGTCGGTTTTAACGTCGGGACCCGAGGGTTTCCCCTCGGGCCGCTAGTCCAAGCTGGTCTTAGCTTGTCACAGAGTGTCTAAGCTGGTCATAGTTTGTCTGAGGTAGTGATAGCCGGTCATACCACCGCTACGTAACAGATGATACGCAACGGTGGGGGAGGGGGAATGCGAGTGATGGGAGAAGGTCTCCGGCACGGAACAGATACTACAACCGCAGCATCTACTCCGACGGAGAAAAAAAAAGCCTTCTCCTCTGCCAATCCCTCCGGAAGTATCCGGAGGTAGCTAATTCGCCTAATCTCTCTTGCTTTACGGATGTTGAAATCCATCCGTAAAGATACTCGACCTATTTCTCAAATTACTTTTGTTATCCGTCGGTTTTAAGTGTCAGTGCGGGGGCTATTACACAGAGTGGACCACCTAATTATTAGGGATAAAAGTATCTTAGCAGATGGTAGATTGCTTTCAGTTTCAAAATTTGCATAAATTTGCTAATGTGTCAATACATAATGGCTTTAATAATCGGCAATACGTTCTGGCCTACCAAGAGACTATGATTTATTTGCAGAGCCCTTAGAATTCAAACTTTATTTGTGTCAACAAAAGAATGATTATAGAGCCTCGGTGTAATCAGTATATATATATATATATATATATTAACATATTATTAATATATATGTATTTTTTAAAATCATTTCACCCCAAGCAAGGCGTGAATGCCACTAGTACACAGAAGGTTTCAGAGAGTGAAACACAAGACTGAGTATAGGGGAATTGAGGAAAGGACAGAAGATGAACCGGATTCAATAAGACATTAAAATAAGAAATTAAAATACAACGTCAATCGCCAACTGACGTTGTATTTTAATTTTTTGAAAATTAGAGTTATCAGTGAAGTAAGTAAAAGGAAGGGCGTTCTACAGGCGGGGAAGCACGGAAAAAGTTCCTGTTGGAGTAGAAGTGACGGTTGCATTTATCTGTTTTAATAGTAAAACAGTGGGACCTAAATGCCAATCTAGTAGCACGCTTAAATTCATTTTCATATATATATATATATATATATATATATATATACTAGCCGTTTGTTTTTAAGCATTTTGCTTTTGAGTCTGCTAAGGTGGTTAAATAATCCTTGTTGAAGACAGCTGCGGGTTTGTTTCCCCTTAAGCCCACAGAATACTCCCTGGAGTTTAATTATCAGAAGTGATAATGTAATTCGATGTATGGTCCCTACTTATCCCCAGAGACGCCAGCGCAATTTTTCTTACATACAGTTTTGTCTTTCCTTCATTCTACCTTGAATACGCTCTCGGGAGCTGACACACTCGGTGAAACGCGTCGTTTATAGCTTTTCCACTTTGTCTCCTTATCTTCCCTTTTTTATTTTATTTATTCATTTATTTTTCTTTGGACACTATTATGCACCTGACAGGCAGTCAGCGTCCAGGGTAAGACGATAAACTACGTCCAACTGCAAGGCCTCCGATCAGGAGGTTTTGAGGGGCGTGGAACCACCTCTTCTTTCTCTCATATTCTTTCGTATTCAGTAACTCATTGAGTCTTAGTGGCTTTATTGCCTTGCTTGGAATAAAATTATTAAAAAAAAGAAGATAACAATAATTTATACAAAGTGAACTTGTTTTCAAACCCTTCTTAATATCTGTAGCTTTTAAGTACAAAATTTAACTTAATTTCTGTGTCCTGGGTAAGACGATAAACTACATCCAACAGCAAGGCCTCTGATCAGGAGGTTTTGAGGAGCTTAGAACCACCTCTTAATTGCTGGTGTTCTCAGGTTCACCCTGACACTGTGTGGTAACACCTGCTAGGGTCACAGTTATGGGGAAATAGTTAACTCCCAAACTGGAGTCAAAATACTATGAAAGTGTAAAAATGGGTTTCAATACAACCAATACATTTTTGAAGGAAAAAAATATCAGCAATATAATTTTGTACATAATTATTACCAGCAATAAAATGACTTGTCGGCATTAAATAGCCCTCTGAGGTTGGTATTCCATAAAACAAAAGAATCCAAACCAACCACAGATAGATACACACACACACACACCTATATATATATATATATAGGTATGCAGAAATATAGGAAAGAACACGTTAGGTAAATAATCCGGAGTTCTTTAGTATTTTTGTCTTTATTTTTAAAAAGACAGGGGTAGGAATCATATTTTTTTAAAAAATATTATATGGTGGTACTCGCTTGGAAAAATCTTGGATATTTCGACTTGGAGTAGAACAAAACGGAACCCAATGAAAAATGAGGAATAAAAAAGAAAGAACCAAGAACATTAAACTAAGGCGAAAACATTCGTTCAGAGTTCAGGCTCAGTCCAAAGGAAACAAAACAACGCGAGTAAAGGCAACTGCGTAAAGTGCTCAATACACGAAGTAGAGCAAAACCTAAGGTAACCGTAAGGAGCCAGGCAAACCTACCTAGGTTTCACCTGACGATTCATTCAGATTAAACCTAGCTAGCTTTGCCTGGCTCCTTAGGTTCATATATATATATATATATATATATATATATATATATATATATATATATATATATATATCTCAAAGTAAAATTATTTTGATATATATATATATATATATCAAAATAAAATAAATATAATATATATATACATATATATATATATATATATATATATATATATATATATATCTCAAAATAAAATTATTTTGATATATATATATATCTCAAAATAAAATTATTTTGATATATATATATATATCTCAAAATAAAATTATTTTGATATATATATATATATCTCAAAATAAAATTATTTTGATATATATATATATATCTCAAAATAAAATTATTTTGATATATATATATCTCAAAATAAAATTATTTTGATATATATATATATCAAAATAAAATAAATATAATATATATATATATATATATATATATATATATATATATATATATATATATATATACCAAAATAATATATATCAAAATAAAAAAAAAATTATATATATACCAAAATAATATATATCAAAATAAAAAAAAAATTATATATATACCAAAATAATATATATCAAAATAAAAAAAAAATTATATATATACCAAAATAATATATATCAAAATAAAAAAAATTATATATATACCATAATAATATATATCGAAATAAAAAAAATTATATATATGCCAAAATAATATATATCGAAATAAAAAAAATTATATATATACCAAAATAATATATATCGAAATAAAAAAAAATTATATATATACCAAAATAATATATATCGAAATAAAAAAAATTATATATATACCAAAATAATATATATCGAAATAAAAAAAATTATATATATACCAAAATAATATATATCGAAATAAAAAAAATTATATATATACCAAAATAATATATATCGAAATAAAAAAAATTATATATATACCAAAATAATATATATATATATATATATATATATATATATATATATATATATAATATAAACAATCAAAAATATCAATAAGAACACCGGATTATATATCTTACTGTTTTATTTATATATATATATATATATATATATATATATATATTTGTGTTCGCGCGCGCAATTTGCTATGTTTATTTTGCTATAAAAAGTTATCTACATGCGTTAGTATTATTTTATTTATTTCAGGATAAATTTGTCGACATACATTTGCTTATAATCGGCTGACACAGTTTTAACGACTTCCACATTTTTCCTGTTATTACTCTTTAAACGAAGAGGGCGTATTTCGCGAAAAATACGAAGAGAAATAAAATCATTCCTCATAAAAAAGAAATCAGAAACGTTTCCAGGAATTGAAATAAGATTCAATTTTATGATTGTTATTAACATTTTAAACGTTGCTGAGGCACTAAAATTGATTTCGGTATTCAAAACCAGCATATTTCAATATTTCTCGTTAAGGAAAAAGAATTCTTCTGTAAATGAAGGCACGGCTTGTAATGAGCGCGTCACTTCAAATTATGAAGTCGCAAAAAAAATTTTAATTCTTACGAAATAGCAGCTTGGAAAATAGACTGATCTTCTTGTACAACAAATACTTTTGTAAATCTCATTGCAGATGAAGAAGAAACTTGAAGCAACAGAATGCCGAGAATACAGTGCTATGGAAAATATGATACATTGAATCGTTTTCTACGGCAATCAAAACCTTTGCGCGTTATTTAAAGCCAAAAGATATTTTTAGATTGTAAGAATTTTCTTTTGAGATAATCATGGTTTAAGGATACAAGTCTTACTAATAGCCCATAACTGGGAGGAGGTGAAGAAGTGGATTGATACCTAATTTAATTTTTACGTGAATATTAAATGGGGGATCAATTCTCTATTACAATCAGTATATAAACTGATCCCTCACTTTGTGGTCACAGGTGCTGCTATATATTTATATTCTAGAGCATGTAAATAAATCTAAAAGACATGCTCGTGTAGCTAAACAGTATTTCATTGAGAAACTGATTTGTTCTTATGATAAACTGATTCTTGTCTTTGCAGGTTATTTAAAGCCAGAAAATAGGTGTAGATTGTAAGGTTGTCTTTTCACATAATAGTTCAGTGATACAAGTCTTATTAATTAAACCTTAAAACAAGATTAATAAATATGTATGCTGACTTTTTAAATGTTATTTAAAGCCGGAAAATATTTTTAGGTTGTAAGAATATTTTTCGGTATAATAATGATTTATTGATACAAATCGTACTTACTAACCCATAGCTGGCGGATGAGGTAGATTCATGCCTTTCCCAAGGGTATTTGTGCATAAGTGAATATAACGAACTCAACTGATATTGGAACTCGGCTATGCGATTTCCGATTCGAAACCGTTATCCGTTACACCACCCGGACGTTCAAGCTTACGGCACCTGGTATTCCCAAGCGGTCACCCATGTATGTATTGACCAGGCTCGATTTTGCTTAACTATGGTGATATGGTCGTAAGACTGCATTAAACAGGGACAACGATAAAGGGTTATGGAAGAGTATTTCAAACAATTTTCTTTTCTTTTTTTGTTAAGCGTTTCACCCCAAGCAAGTCGGGAAGCCACTAGCACGCCAGGGGTTACAGAGAGTTGGAGTGAGAGCAAAGAGGAGTGAACGAGGAAAGGATGAAGAGAAGGTTAGGGGATAGATCAGGGCATCTGGAGACGTCGATTGACATTACATTTGTGTGGTTGTAGATTATAGCTATCAGGGAAACAGGAAGAGGGGAGGGAGTTCCACCGGCGAGAGGTGCCAGACATGAAGCTATTGGAGTAGAAGAGACGGCTACATTTAACAGTTTCGACTGTGAAAGGGTGTCAGCGAGATGCCAGCCTAATAGAACGCTTAAATTCATGAAGTCTGGGAACCAGCGAAAGCAGCTCCTCGGAGCAGTTACCATGAAAGTATATGTAAAAAAGACGGGGGGGCGACGGCACATCTGTGAGAAAGCGACTGCAGATATATACTATATATAATACATGGATACTTATTATATACTTGTATAATACTATATATAATACATGGATGCTTGCTTTTTATGGCGGCCTCTTGGTGATATTTTTGTTTAAAACCACTATTCACCGCCATAAGTAGCAGGTATAACTGGAATAGCGATACTTAGAACCCAGATGCTATTAAATATCATTTACACCATTTATATTCGGACTATTGTCCTCATCTTTGGTGTTGTTATCGTTGTGCCTTCTGGTCTTAATTAGATGTATATAGATTTGCTAACCGACAGTGAATTCTGAACATTTTTGTCAGAATTCATCTTGCACATTTATTGATCTACCATTCATCCATACATTGAATATAACTGCCACATCTAGTCTGGTTCTCCTACAATATATCTTCAGATTCTTGACAAAATTCAGTGAAGGGTCTGCTATATTAAGGATCCTGAGCTGGCATCCCGACTTCAGCCATTTTCTCACCAACGGGACATGTCTTCCCTCTATCTTTTCTACAAATATTTTCATGGCATGCTTCCTCGATTACATAGATTTGATCGTGTAATAAGATTGGTTTTATCATGTAATAAGTTGTTCTGGTGAAAGACACCTAGTCTATAGATAATAGACTCTCCCATCTATTATAAGTAAGAGTCAGTAGAAGTCGAATACGAAAAAGGAGTCAGCGACCACAACTCGATGACTCTGCGTAATACTGATTATTACAAGTTCCTAACGTTTTTGTACGTTGAACCTATTTAGGACGAATTTAGTCCAAATACAGTTTCCACTGAGGAAATAACTCTACAACATCAGTATAATAAGATAACTAGCTCTTACCGTATTACCCTCTAAGTAAGTAGCTGCAAATATCAGTTCTGTTCTAATAGTTTCTTTTCTCCCAATTCCCGCTTGTGGGATTCCTTTCCAATTTATTGCTGCGTCTTGGGTTAGACTATAAACTACGTCCAACAGCAAGGCCTCTGACCAGGAGGTTTTAAGGAGCTTGGAACCACCTCTTAATTGCTGGTGTTCCCAGGTTCAACCTGACCCGGGCTTATAGCACCTGTTAGTGTCCCAGCTATGTGCAAATTGTTAACCCCGAAACTGAGATAAAAAGAATTATAAAAGTGTAAAAATAGGTTTTAATAACAGAAATACTTTGTAAAAAATTATTACCAGAAATAATTTGTTGAAGAAAAAAAAACTATTACCAGCAATATCTGTCTATATTTCTGAGATGAGGTATTATGTACATTATTAGGAATATTGTCCTCATCTTTGTCGCCATATTATTACAATGTTTCAGCCTTTCAGTATCTGTCTATATTTCTGAGATGAGGTATTATGTACACTATTTACATTATTCGGACGATTGTCCTCATCTTTGTCGCCATATTTATCACAACGTTTCGGCCCTTCAGTATCGGCCTATAATTCTGAGATGAGGTATTATGTAAACTATTTGCATTAATCGGACTATTGTCCTCATCTTTGTCGCCATATTTATTGCAATGTTTCGGCCGTTCAGTATCTGTCTATATTTCTGAGATGAGATATTATGTACACTATTTACATTATTCGGACTATTGTCCTCATCTTTGTCACCATATTTATTACAACGTTTCAGTATCTGTCTATATTTCTGAGATGAGGTTTTATGATCATTATTTAGATTATTCGGACTATTGTCCCCATCTTTGCCGCCATATTTATTACAACGTTTCGGCCGTTGTACGTTCCGGTTTTATTCAGGTGGTTGGAATGTCGAACTGAACCCTTTATTTCACTCACTGGGGTAGACTGTTCTAGTTCCATGCGCCATGTCTAATGGATGTCAGTTCTCAGTTATCTCCTGATTTGCAGGTTTTTAGGGTCAGGTGGATTTCTTTGTTTATCGAATGCAGTTATACAAATGTGGCCTTGACAACAAAATTTCAATGAAGGGCGAAATTCTCTTTCTGCTTCTGTTCTTTTTACGTGCCGTCTTCCTTGAAGTTTTGGGGGGACAGGATCACCCTCTCGAAGTTCTCCACTGCCTTAACCTCAAGCACACAGTGGTTAAAGGTGTTAGACCCAGTGACTGGACCCAAAGAGTGTGAGTTCAACAAATCAGGTGATTCGACTTTCGTCGATTAGCTTGCAAATCCCGACAAAAAAATGTGAGCAATAACTTCAACAACACGAACTACTGTGAGAATTTCAACACGCTAAAAAACAATTCTAATACGCTTAAATGTCTAGTGTTTGTTATAACGCATGCGCGCGCATGTGTCGGGGGGGGGTGTTTACTAGTGCGCCCACGCTGCAATCGGACGTGGCACAAGGTCAGTTTAAAGTGAGTTTACCGACAACACCGTGGAAAAATTGCTGAAGACCCTTCGACACTTGCTTTTTGGGGACCCCATCGGGAGCCGAGTAATGACCACCACTCCTGAAGTAGATGTTCTGCCATTGCATCTGGGGCTTCAGCTTATTATTATTTTTAAAATTTCTCTGTCGAAGCCAGGGAAAACACATACGTGTGTCTGGGGAGGGAATATGTCTGACGGGATGATTTCTTCTTTTTTTTCTTTTTGATTTTTTTTCTTTTTGATTTTTTTTCTTTTAATTTTTTTTTTTTTAATTTTTTTTTTTTTTTTTTTTTTTTTATAGCTTTACATAATTTGATCTCACTACGCAATAACCAGAATGACCTCGTTAACCAATATCCTATGTATTTGGGGAATCATTAAAAAAAAAGTCCAGCATTTAATAAACCATAAATGCTTACATAATTAATAAAAAAAATATTTTGATTCATAATTTTGTATTTATTGCTCCCACCTAAAATAAAAGGAAGTCCTGCTCGTTCCAACGTTAAAATTAGTTTCCCAAAATAAAGTTATTGAACTATCTGCGATAGAATCATTGCTTTAACGATGGACTTGTGAGACTTATGACGAATAGTCGATTTAGATACGGAAATAAAAACTTATTTTCCAAGTCCTTTCCATAACTTAAAATATTCTTTATGTATAAACATCTAACGTTTCCTTTCAAACACACACACACATTTATATCTGAAGCGGATGTGTTCATGTCGATCGGAAAAAAAACGTTTCTTTTCCTTTAAAAAGATTTTTATAGATCAACATAATTTTGTCTGACAGCCATCAAGAAAGACGCCAGAATTAACGTGAGGTCAAATTATCTCATTTCTATAACGGCTATATCACGAGCTAACAGATAAAGTACAATTCTTTCAACGATACATTCCAGTCATTTGACTTTCAAATAAAACTTTATAGTCGTCATTTAGTCAATTATTTTCTTTTTTACTATTTACATCATTGTTACGTTTCCATTAGTTACCTTCTAAGTATGTTGAAATGACTAGCCACAGTCAAGGCTCACAAAGAGAGTAACAGCTTGTTACGGTTATGTTAGGTACTTGAGGGTATTTCGTCTATTCGGGTGCTTTTTCGTTTTCTCATTTACACGTGTTGGTGAGTGAATCGGTGATTTGATTTTTTTTACGGCCTTACATTTGCATATTATTTAAAGCCAAAATATATATTTTAGATTGTAAGAAATTTTTAAAGAGAATAATGATTTACTGTCCTACTGATTAAACCATAGATTATATGAAGAGGCTGACTATAACCTCACCGAGTGGGATTAGAACTCCGCTCCCCGATTGTTTATTCCGAGCCATTGTCCATAAAACCACCCGGACATTAAAGCTTACAGAACTTGGTATTCCAAAACGGTCACCCATCTAGCTACTGAACAGGCTCGACGTTGCTTAATTTCATGATCATACTGGAAACAGTTTTTCATCACTCCTGTTGGGTATACAAATGTTGAAATGGAATGTGCCATACTCAATATCGCCTATGTGGACTGACTATATCAGTAGATATATATATATATATATATTGTGTGTATTTAGGCAGCATTTTTTCATTAATACATGTCTCATTAAATAATATAGATAAGCGTTGTCTATATATTTTATGCAAGTTTTTTTCATATAGTCTGATAATCTTAATAACATTATCATTAAATAATGAAAGAAAATCACAATATTGATACATACTTTTTTTTATTTAATCCGATCTGAGCTTTCGGCTTACATAAGCCATTATCAAAGATGACAATTACACAATATATTTATGCAATACACGAACAAGAAATTGATGATAGTATTATTTGTTTACATGGATGATTTCCAAGCAACGATAAACACGTGCATATAAAACGCTGAAAACGAAAATCGCACGACAGCTCATGACGTCACACATGACCACGCGAGAGTGAATCCGATGAGTATTGAGTATGGAAAGCCGTTGGTATGAACCAATGACTTCTGTTACTAATTATAGGCATTTAAGGATATTTTTGGAGATTTCATAGTTTATTTTGTTCAGGTTAGGTATCAATATTGTGATTTTCTTTCATTATTTAATGATAATGTTATTAAGATTATCAGACTATATGAAAAAAACTTGCATAAAATATATAGACAACGCTTATCTATATTATTTAATGAGACATGTATTAATATATATATATATATATATATATATATATATATATATATAGTGAGCACAGGATATTCCTGGGGCCTTACTTCGCCAATTAGTTGGAGATTCGTCTCTAGTTAAGCTAGTCGAACTCTCTGCCTTCGGACAGAGAGGAACCCAGACGAGGCTATGCCGAAGGGCAGTCTCTCGTCTGGGGTGGTAGACAGCTACCCGACCCCGTTTTTTACGGGGTCTACGGGGAATTTTTGCCCGAGCCTACGGGCTCGGATACCCCACGTTAAATTCGGCCTCGTGCCACATCTGACCAGGTTGGGCGGTTGGCAAATATCCTTGCTTCGGCAATTAGTTGGAGATTCGTCTCCAGCTAAGCGAGTCGAAGTCTCTGCCTTCGGGCGGAGAGGAACCGAGACGAGGCTATGCCGAAGTGCAGAGTCTCGTCTGGAGTGGTAGACAGCTACCCGATCCCTGGAGAGAGAACAATAAAAGAACAGGAAATAAGAAAACAGCAGATATGGATCAACATTTAATTTTTTGAAGGTTTAAAGATGAATGGAAAGGCAGAAGCAAGAGCCAGTTCAGTCTGTATAAAGCTGCAAGCTGCCTTACACTTGTTACAAGCTATCTGCAAATTGTCATCAGTACATCAAAACAGCATTTTTTATACTAAAGGTTCACCCAATACAAGGCTCAAGAGCTACTCGAAGTAGAGCGTTACTTGATGTAAGTTGAGAAAGAAAAAAGTAAAGGAAAAAGAGAAACGATATAGACTGACCCTTGATTTGAAGAGGTTACGATTGTAGTGTTCAAGGAAACACTCACGCAGGAGTCTGTGCCACCAAGTAGCAATTCTCGAAGTGGGGAAACTGAGTGAATCTACTTTCTTAGGAATGTAATACGGGGGAAATATGGATTATTTAACTCCTTGCATGTAGAATAGTGAGTCTCAGTTGTAAAGGACAGAATCGGTGGAACTAAAGAGTGGAACCCATCTGAATATTTGCCATGCAAATAGCGAAAGGGGAGTGATAGGTTTCTGACTTTGTGTCTGTGCGGAAAGAGGTTGTAGAATGGGAAACACGTCATCCCCTATAAATGATTCTGAATTCGATGAAACATTGAAAGCAAAGATTGTGTATCTCCAGTACAGATATGGCAATAATAATAGCCAATTTTTTCTAATCTAACTATTTTAAACAGCATATGAGAACGTGTCACATGTTTTCTGAAGTGATACAAGGTGCTGATTGTGTTTCCGGGAAACTGGAAGATGAATTCCAAAATCCTAGGCAAGAGAGAAAAATGACAAATTTTAATTATTACAAATTCCAAAGCAAAAATATTTTTACTCTTGTTTGAGAGACAAGACACGGCAAGAATGAATTGACTGTCTCGTGTTTGAGACTAACTATTTAGATAGATATGGAAACATCAATAGACAGACGTGAAGAGGCCGAGATAGACAGACGTGAAGAGGCCGAGATAGACAGACGTGAAGAGGCCGAGATAGATAGATAGATAGATAGATAGACAGACGCGAAGAGATAGATAGATAGATAGACAGACGCGAAGAGATAGATAGATAGACAGACGCGAAGAGATAGATAGATAGACAGACGCGAAGAGATAGATAGATAGGTAGATAGACAGTCGCGAAGAGACTGAGATAGATAGACGTGATGAGACTGATGGATAGACAGACGTGAAGAAACAGGCGGGTAGATAGACCTGAAGAGACTGAGATAGATGGATAGATAGATCTGAAGAGACTGATGTAGATAGACAGACGAAATATCCACTATAATAATGTTTAATAAGTTAATATAAATGCCGGGTAAAAAATAAATCCATTTATTATTTATTTCGACATTATTTCTTACTACTATATTTAGTTAGGTACAAGTGTTCAAGCAAATTCATTTTTAAACCGCGAACTTAACTTCTACCAGCGTAGAAATCGAAAGTTTTAATAAAGAAAACTTCTATCGTCTTTTTAATTGTATCTTTACGTTGAGAGCGGTTCGCTGATTTAAAAACTAATACAAGTTCGATTCCCAAATATAAGGTTTATGGCGATAATAAACAATGTCGGACTAATCGACATTCATTAGTTTAAATTACTTTGTTTCTGTTACTTTATAATTAAATTTATGTATTTATTTATTTGAAATAATCGAAAGTTTTGAATTTAATTGTTCTTATTTCATTTCAAAAACGTCATCTATGCTGGTTTCTGGAAAGCGGTATACCTTGCAGGTAAGGAGATATTTGAAAACATCCAGGGCGCAGATTTATATTTTGATAAGATTCGATAGCGACGCTCTCAAGAATTTCTCATCTTTTTTATTTTTTCACAGATATATATTTAGTTACTTCCGAATTTTTACTCTCTCTCTCTTACATT
Source organism: Acanthosepion esculentum (assembly GCA_964036315.1). Taxonomy (NCBI): domain Eukaryota; kingdom Metazoa; phylum Mollusca; class Cephalopoda; order Sepiida; family Sepiidae; genus Acanthosepion; species Acanthosepion esculentum. The sequence goes on along the minus strand of OZ038513.1, from coordinate 63,922,499 downwards.
CACACACACACACACACACGCACACACATATATATATACATATACATATATATACATATACATATATATATATATATATATACATATATACATATATATATATATATACACTAGCAGCCATACCCAAATGGTCGATCAGAAAAAGCGTTCAATTAAAAAGGAACAAAAACAGTATCATATTTCGTAGATATTGTTGGAGGGTATGATTATGAATTTTGTGTTTTTGATTATTAGAAATGCTATCGACAGTGCTCTGTCATCAACAACACAAAATTCATTTTGTTTTGCGCCTACCATCAACACGGTGTCAACTGCGTATCTGATGCGACAAAAAAAAACCTTCCAATAAATATTCAGATTTTTTAAGGTGATTTCATTATAAGAAAATACAATAATTCATCCTCATGATAAAACAAAAATTAAATAAAAATTTGCGAGATTATCTTCTATATTTAGAAATTGGTGTTCTCCTCGGAGCTACATTATCCGATTCAGAATTAATGCGGAAAGACATCATGACAGCGGAGATGTCTGTTCCTGGATACACAATCATTACTTCCACCAAGTTTTCAGCAATTACGAGACAAGCATGCAGCGGAGAGTCTTAATTTGCTAACGGCTAAAATGTCCCAGCTATCATTAACTTTAATTAAACTACCACCAATCAATTAAGCACTTCGACGCGACAGTAACGATCACATCAGTTCAGACCTTCTGCTTTCACTTGTGACCGATCTGTAAATTCAAGTACAAGAAGACAAGGACGACGACACTGTTGTAACGCGGTAATATATATATACATATACATATATATTACACATACCAATTCATTCACTATCTCAGTCACTAAATTTACTTTCAAAATCTACCACAGCTCTAACTGTAGAAGTCATAACATAATTTACCTATTAGAATGTACACTATGCCAGAAACAGTATGTGGGAAAATCTTAATGGCTCTTTCAATAGAGAAATGATAATTATTGGAATCGGATCAAATCGGCTCCCCACCAAAGATGATTACCTGTAGAACAACATTTCCACCTAGAAAAACATGATTTTAAAAGCCATGCAAAATTGACTATAATTGAAAAAATAGAAATAGACAGAAAAGATAACGTTAGAAAAAATACCAGAGGAACATGAAGAAAAATGGAATTTGCGTTTCAAAACTCTTTGTCCGGACGGGCTTAACCACAAATTTAACAACATATATAGAATGAATATATAACCACATAAATCAAGTCCTACCCACATTTCTCACCCACACAAGACAGACATGCTTGCAGAGGTGTTGAGGCCTCACACTTATACACATACACAAATCACACACACGCACACACACACACTCTCTCTGTCTCTCTCTCTCTCTCTCTCTCTCTCAAAGAACTAAAAGATAACATACACTTAACACACTCTCCCCATTCCCAGCAACCAACAAAACTGTCAAAATGAATTCTTAAAGTCAGGAATCTCCCATCCGCTATCTTAAAAACAACATAAAAGAGGCCGTTTGACAAACATAATCACTGACCAAAATTCAGTCAGTTGTGTGCCATGCGTGATAAACGCTTAGGCAATCATGTATATTTCAATACATGACTGACGAGTCAGATTTTTTACCCGCAGTAGGTTGTCATTTCTTTCTGCGGTAGACAAGTTTCCATCTTAGTCTATAGAACCTGGTCTCTGCTGCTAAAGGTGAAGAGGATTCATACCCTTCCCAAGGTCAAATCCATGGCATTGACGATTAACGATAAAAACAAATGAAAACTATAGATAAAGTTTACTCTCTTCAGAAACAGTCATTAACTCCTGTAGGTTACTGCTAGTAATAAGCAGGGATTTTTCTCCTGATGATGGCCATGCTGGCCGAAGCTAGTCAAGGAATCTAAGTAAGATAATAAAACAAAAAATATTAATATATACAACGCAGCGTGTCTGAAAATTTTAATTTTTTAATATTGTTCAAAACACATATATATGCATAAATACATACAAAGAAACAAGTGGAGAAAAACTCTACTTAGCTGACCGTTGTTCTCCTCTGAGGGACTTCATCTAGGCAATATGGGATGTATTATTCAGCACGAGTTTATATACTCAGAGGTGACGATTTCATTTGTTTATCAAGGTTTATAAATTTGAGAAGGTTCATAAATGTTCATCAGGTGGTTGGGTTGAAAGGTCAGTCAAAAGCATGTGGAGGACATCAAGAGTCATAATTCAAAATTTGGCAAAAACTAAAGTGAACGAGTTATATTCAAATATTTGTTTTAAAGAATATTGTTTAGATTGTGATTACATTATTATGGTGCGGGATGGACGGCTGTGGTGCACATCTTCAAATGGGAAGAGGAGATGGATTTAATTGTTTTCTTTCGATTTTTCAACATATTTGTGGTTGTGCATGTTGACTTTAGAAAGTAGTAATTCTCCCTTTCTCTCTCTCTCTCTCTCTCTCTCTCTATCTATCTATCTATCTATATATCATATTTTTATTCAAGCATGTTTGGTAAAATAATATATATATATATATATATATATATATATATATATATATATATATATATATATAATAAAAAGAAAGAACAGTAAGATATATAATCCGGTGTTCTTATTGATATTTTTTATTTTTACAAAACAGTGCTCAATGTAAATTTACAGAGCATAAATATTATAAATTAACTGATTTAAAATATGCTTTCTTCGCTACACAGGAATTATCATGTTTCAAAAACTGAAGCTAAAAACTTCAAATTTAATTATATCATTAAAAGCATTAGTTCTGTTTCATCTTCAAGCGAATTTTGGAACATCTACGCTCGGCTCGCATTAAGAATTTCAAGAATATTTACGTTTATGTGTAATTTGTACATGCTCCATCGAATCCGGCTTGATAAATTTGATAAAATCTATTATTTTGGAGTTATCCAAAGTTCCGATTCATTTGCGTCGCAGGCAGCCCTTACGGGCGTTGTTTGTATACGTATGCTGCAGAACAGCCATCAGTGTCGGTATCATTGCGCAAACTGAGCGTGTCTACGTAAATAGTTCTTGTGCGCAGTAATTGAGACAAATTTAGACAAAGATTAGTTCTGCACTTAGCTTTTCGTAGTCTTCCGCGTTGAGCTTTCTGCAGCAAACAACGACAGTAATGGCTGCCGCCAACGACGCGAATGAATCCAAACTTTCACTGTCGATAACTCTAAAACGGTAGATTTTATCAAATATATCAAAGCAGATTCGAATGGAGCATGTACAATAACACATAAATGTAAGTATCTTGGAAATTTTTAATGTGAACTGAGTGCGGAAGTTACATTGAAAATTAACCAGAAAAATTATTCCTAACTGACGCGTTTCGTCCACTGAAAGACTTTATCAATGCAATACAGGCTTTATTATGGTTCACGTGTTTATAGAAACAATGACAAGGGCGTCATTTGTTTCACAAGGCTTCTAGATTTGAGAATGTTCACGAATATTCATCAAGGTGTTAAAAGGTCAGTCAATGCAGGTGGATGATACAAATGTCCTAATTCAAAGCCTGGTGAAAAGTAAAATGAGCGAGTAATATTCAATATTTTTTATTTAATGAATATTGTTTAGATTGTAATTAGATCGTTATGGTGTGTGATCTACGTAATGTGCTGTAAGTCCTTAAAGGCATGAGCTGATGGATTTGACCGTTTCTTTTGATTTTTTTTTTTTCAACATATTTGTGGTTGTGTATGTTAGCTTTGAAAAGTAGTAATTCTTTCAGGAAAGGTGAAATTGCGAAGAAACCGGGGCGTAGATTGATATTTTGATAATACTCGATGGTGGCATTTTGAGTCTGGGTAAATTACTTTCTCTCTTGATGAGTTTGAAAGAATCACTTTTTTTTTCTTTTTTTTTTTTTTTGATTTCGCGTCTTTTTGGAATTATATCAAAAAGTCAGACAAAGGCATTCCATCACTGTCAGAATAATACGCCCACGACGTCCTCTGGCTAATCGTTGACCATTCTGTCCCTGGCCATCGCATTCTGTAACAGTGTGGCCGACTGGTTAAAAACGTTTATATTTTTTAATATAGGGCCCGGCTTTCAAACACATCATGGTCGATTTTTCACTACTTGATGTTATCGGATTGGTATACAATTGGGAAGTTCCTCGTAACAATACCATAGGTTGACCCGAGATTTTTGAGTGAAATTTTGTAGGAGGATCTATTTATAAACCGTCCATGACTTTGCTAACACATAGTAACATGGCATGGGGACCGAGGATTTGAGCAGACTGGCGTTGTTTAAGCTGCTGATCCTAACTTATTACGTGTTCTCTGTCCCTAAAGCCAATTTGGAAAACTACTTTAATTTCGGCATGTTTCGCCAATAAAGCGAAATCAGCAAAATTAAAACATTTACTGATGACGCCGTCCACTTCATCGCCGGTCAGAAAATAACTCACGGCGATAGTAACTTGCTGTTCAATGCATCCATTTTTTATTATTTATCTATGAACAGATCATTCTTGTTTAGAAAAAATCGATTGATTGACTTTTTATTTGATGGGTGGAGGAAGGAGGTATATGCATTTTTTTCTGGGAAGAGGGCATATCATTTTTTGGACGAAGATGTGTTATACCGTAATTTTTCGAAAATAATACGTATTTTTCTTGCTGTAAATTACAGGTGATAGTAGGTGGTATAAATAGGTTTAAACAAAAATATTTTTTCGTTCTTGATTTATAATAAATACGTACTTGTTGTTCTAAAATAAGAAAGATATTATCCCAATTTTCATTTTAAATCCAACAATAATAATTGTAACATTTTCTGTCAATAAATTTGTTTATCAGTAACTGCATTTTTTATTTGTTGAAAAAATAATCTATAAAAAGGCCAATTTTGAAGAAAAGAGGATATTAAGTTAACAATTTATAGAAATTTTTAATTCTTATCATCATCATCATCATCACCACTTTCTATTATAGAATCAATATCTGGATTGTCATTAAACAAATTATCATTCACAATATTATCTTCAGCCTCTTCATTCTCTTGCCAAAGGATGTCATCTTCAGAGCCATCCATGGCTGTTGTAAGACAACACTTCTTGAAAAACCTCTCTTTATAACAAGACACTGACGGAACCCCAAGGTTCCTGAATCCATTTTACAATAAGTTCTAACTCTGGTTTCTTCCTGTTGCCACCAGTAGTAAAACTGGGAACACCGGAAAACAGAGTCATTCCATTTTTTATGCATCTCTTGTTTAAATGGATGGTTGCAGACAACACCCATTATTTGACGTTGGCCCCTTGTATAATAACAAGATCAGACCTCTTCACCTGAAGTATATTCTTCATGCAAGGCATCCTATGACAACGAAATGCATCAAGAACCAACATACGTCTACTTGCAAATTCTGTTCTGTGTTTACACCAAACATTCAGCAGCCAGTCCTTTAAGAGATTCTCATCCATCCACCCTTTTTCATGACATTTTACTATCATACCAGCATTTTTATTCTTTCTCCATAAACGTATGTTAGCCTCATTCAACTCCTATTCTCCAGCTGCAGCTCTGCTTCCTATTCTTTCTGCTAATCCTATTACTTTTTGGTTACAATTTGCTCTATAACTCACATTTTGACAGTAAAATGAAATGTTATTTTTATCAGGAAAACTGCATGGTAATTTTCAACATTATTTTAGCCGCTTAGTTTTGATTTTATTCTTAATGTCAAGGTTGACAGAATGTCTTTGTAATTATTTTTTTTATGATTTTTTTTCTTGACAAAATTTATAGTTGCGTATTATACATAAGGATATAGATATATTTCTTAATTTTTGGATCATTTGTTGGGGTGCGTATTATTCATGAGTGCGTATTATTTTCGAGAAATTACGGTATATATTTTAATTTATTTCTTTTTCCGAATGAGAGGCTTTTTTTTGGTAAGGGGAGACGGTATGTCTTCTTTTTGTGGTGGTGAAGGGATTTCTTTCTTTTTTGATTAATTGGTTGGTTTGTTTCCATACGCCTTATCAACCGTTTGAAGTGATTTCGGCCTGAAAATATTTTTAGATTGTAAGCATTTTTTAGGTAGTAATGATTGACTGATACAAATCCGACTAATTAACCAGCAGTTGACCTCTTCAAGTCTAGGGTTAAAGGTTACAATTCCTGCATAGCCTCATGAACTCACTTCTTGTCTTCTCTTACGGTTATGCAACAGCATACAGTAAGTCTCTACCTTGAGTGGTTCTTGAGCCTTATATTGGGTGAATATTGTTGGGGGGGGGAATACTGGCTTGTTTCATTCAATACCTAAAAAAACAACTTTTCAACGTCACCTGGCTGAACCTAAATTCTCAGCTGCCACAATGATTGATTTGTTTTCAACCTTTTGCAGATTATTTAAAGCCAGAAAGTATTTTAGATTGTAAGAATTGTTTTTAGATATACAAGTTCTACTAATTAACCCATAGCTGGGGGAGAAGAGCTGTATTCACACCTTTCTCAAGGGGATTTACGTGTAAGTGAATGTAACAAGCTCGACTAGAATTGGAACTCGGCTCTCTGATTAACAGTTAGCATTATCAATTACACCACCTTCAAGTTCACAGCACTTGGAATCCCTAAGCAATCACCCATTTAGGTACTGACCAGGCTTGTCTTTGCTTAACATTTTTGCTTAAACGTCATATAACCGTAAGGCGTATTTCTTTTTTGAGTGGGGATGTGTATTACTTTTCAAAGAGGAGACATATTATCTTGGTGCCTGATTATGTAACAGACTCTGCGCGCCACGAATCGAAAATTAAAGATTTTGCTTTCTATAGAGAAAGCATACGAAAACACCTGATGAACATAAAAATAACGTCTAAAGCTAGTTTTATGCTATTGTCATAATTTACATACTAATATCCTCATCTTTGTTATCACATTTCAGAAGGTGTGCTCTATGACCTTCTTCATCTGAAGACAATAGCCTAATAAATTAAAGCGGTGATATAGTAATTGAATTCAACCCTTGAGGCGTATCGACAAACCCAGACTCATTGTAAATAGGACTACCAATAACTAGATTGGTAGATTTGTTTTTTTTTACGACTTACCAACTCTTTGTGGGTTATTTGTAGCTGAAACATATTTTTTATTGTGAAAAATAATTTTTGTGAGTTAATATTGCATTAACAATTTTGGGGGAATAACTTTCATTTTTTATTCTACTATTTAATTAATATCAGAGGTGGGGGGTGAAGAGATTGATTCATACTTTTCGCAAAGGATTTTGCATGCAAGTGAATGTAGCGAACTCGACTGGAACTAGAACTCGGCTCTCCGCTTTCTTATTCCGACCACCGTCCTTTGAGTTTCGGTAATCTGCCAGCCGTCTCCCAAAAAAATTGATCGATAAATTACACTAACAGCTCGTCTCGCGTTTAGGGAAGGGAATAAACACTAGCATGATTCCTATCACGCACGTAGACGACGCATAGCATAAATAAAATCCTCACAAAAATAATAAAGGCTACAATCGAAAGAAGTGTTTCTCAATGTCGTATGGGCGCTATGAACTCTCACAAAGACAGAAAGAAGTGCTCAGAGGAACTACAGGGTGCCCAGTAAAAAAGCGACAAATTTATTATCAGTGTTTTATTTCTCAGGAATAATTAATAACTTTGAATAAATTTCTTGAATACTCATGACCTTCAATAATCTTTCGACTCACACATAATTATTTAACTCTGATTGGTTCTTTTATTATTCATTAATTGCTGCTTGATCTAGTAACTCGTCATGTCAAGGTTATTTGCAGCCAACTTTCGTCTTTCGTTCTGCCCATCTCGTATGGCTAAAGAACTCACTTATTTTGAGCGTCAAGTTATCGCACTTTTCAAAGAAGAACATCCGATGTGGGGATTGACGAACTGTGCCGAAATTCTGTCTATATTTCTGAGATGAGGTATTATGTACACTATTTACATTATTCAGACTATTGTCCTCATCTTTGTCGCCATATTTATTACAACGTTTCGGCCCTACAGTATCTCTATATTTCTGAGATGAAGTATTATGTACATTATTAGGGATATTGTCCTCATCTTTGTCGCCATATTTATTACAACGTTTAGGCACTTCAGTATCTGTCTATATTTCTGAGATGAGGTATTATGTACACTATATACATTATTCTAGCTATTGTCCTCATCTTTGTCGCCATATTTATTACAATGTTTCGGCTCTTCAGTATCTGTCTATATTTCTGAGATGAGGTATTATGTACACTATTTACATTATTCAGACTATTGTCCTCACCTTTGTCGCCATATTTATTACAACGTTTCGGCCCTACAGTATCTCTATATTTCTGAGATGAAGTATTATGTACACTATTTACATTATTAGGAATATTGTCCTCATCTTTGTCGCCATATATATTACAACGTTTCGGCACTTCAGTATCTGTCTATATTTCTGAGATGAGATATTATGTACACTACTTACATTATTGGGTCTATTGTCCTCATCCTCAAGGACACCTGGCACGGTGGATAAAGGCGTTAGTTAGATCCAGTGACAGGACCCAAAGAGTGTGAGTTCAATACCTGGTTAAGGCGGTGGAGAACTTGGAGAGGGAAATTAATAGATAACTGATAACTGACATCCATTAGACGTGGAACTTAAACAGTCTACCCCAGTGAGCGAAATGAAGGGTTCAGTTAGACATTCCAACCACCTGAAGAAGGCCGGAGCGTACAACGGCCGAAACGTTGTAATAATGCCTCCTCTTCTTGTTCTGTTCTCCTTTCCTCCTCTTCTTCGCTTCTCCCTGCCCCCTCCTCTTGTTGTCTTCTCCTTTCCTCCTCTTCTTCTTCTCTTTTCCTTTCCTCCTCTTCTTGTTCTCTTCTCCTTTCCTCCTCTTCTTGTTCTCTTCTCCTTTCCTCCTCTTCTTGTTCTCTTCTTCTTTCCTCCTCTTCTTGTTCTCTTCTTCTTTCCTCCTCTTCTTGTTCTCTTCTTCTTTCCTCCTCTTCTTGTTCTCTTCTCCTTTCCTCCTCTTCTTGTTCTCTTCTTCTTTCCTCCTCTTCTTGTTCTCTTCTTCTTTCCTCCTCTTCTTGTTCTCTTCTCCTTTCCTCCTCTTCTTGTTCTCTTCTCCTTTCCTCCTCTTCTTGTTCTCTTCTCCTTTCCTCCTCTTCTTGTTCTCTTCTCCTTTCCTCCTCTTCTTGTTCTCTTCTCCTTTCCTCCTCTTCTTGTTCTCTTCTCCTTTCCTCCTCTTCTTGTTCTCTTCTCCTTTCCTCCTCTTCTTGTTCTCTTCTCCTTTCCTCCTCTTCTTGTTCTCTTCTCCTTTCCTCCTCTTCTTGTTCTCTTCTCCTTTCCTCCTCTTCTTGTTCTCTTCTCCTTTCCTCCTCTTCTTGTTCTCTTCTCCTTTCCTCCTCTTCTTGTTCTCTTCTCCTTTCCTCCTCTTCTTGTTCTCTTCTCCTTTCCTCCTCTTCTTGTTCTCTTCTCCTTTCCTCCTCTTCTTGTTCTCTTCTCCTTTCCTCCTCTTCTTGTTCTCTTCTCCTTTCCTCCTCTTCTTGTTCTCTTCTCCTTTCCTCCTCTTCTTGTTCTCTTCTCCTTTCCTCCTCTTCTTGTTCTCTTCTCCTTTCCTCCTCTTCTTGTTCTCTTCTTGTTCTCTTCTTCTTTCCTCCTCTTCTTGTTCTCTTCTTCTTTCCTCCTCTTCTTGTTCTCTTCTTCTTTCCTCCTCTTCTTGTTCTCTTCTTCTTTCCTCCTCTTCTTGTTCTCTTCTTCTTTCCTCCTCTTCTTGTTCTCTTCTTCTTTCCTCCTCTTCTTGTTCTCTTCTTCTTTCCTCCTCTTCTTGTTCTCTTCTTCTTTCCTCCTCTTCTTGTTCTCTTCTTCTTTCTTCCTCTTCTTGTTCTCTTCTCCTTTCCTCCTCTTCTCCTTTCCTCCTCTTCTTGTTCTCTTCTCCTTTCCTCCACTTCTTTCCTCCTCTTCTTCTTCTCTTCTTCTTTCCTCCTCTTCTTCTTCTCTTCTTCTTTCCTCCTCTTCTTCTTCTCTTCTTCTTTCCTCCTCCTCTTCTTCTCTTCTTCTTTCCTCCTCCTCTTCTTCTCTTCTTCTTTCCTCCTCTTCTTCTTCTCTTCTTCTTTCCTCCTCTTCTTCTTCTCTTCTTCTTTCCTCCTCTTCTTCTTCTCTTCTTCTTTCCTCCTCTTCTTCTTCTCTTCTTCTTTCCTCCTCTTCTTCTTCTCTTCTTCTTTCCTCCTCTTCTTCTTCTCTTCTTCTTTCCTCCTCTTCTTCTTCTCTTCTTCTTTCCTCCTCTTCTTCTTCTCTTCTTCTTTCCTCCTCTTCTTCTTCTCTTCTTCTTTCCTCCTCTTCTTCTTCTTCTCTTCTTCTTTCCTCCTCTTCTTCTTCTCTTCTTCTTTCCTCCTCTTCTTCTTCTCTTCTTCTTTCCTCCTCTTCTTCTTCTCTTCTTCTTTCCTCTTTTTCTTTTCTCTTCCTCTTGTTTTCTACTTCTCTGCGTCTCTTGTTCTCTTTTTCTTTTCGCCTCTTCTCTTTTTGTTTCCTCATCTTTTCGTTCACTTCTTTTATCCTACTCTTCTTTTCTCTTCTTATTGTTCTCTTTTTGTTTCCTCTTCTTGTTCTTTTTTCCTCCTCTTCTTGTTCTTTTCCTCCTCTTCTTGTTCTTTTTTTCCTCCTCTTCTTGTTCTTTTTTTCCTCCTCTTCTTGTTCTTTTTTTCCTCCTCTTCTTGTTCTTTTTTTCCTCCTCTTCTTGTTCTTTTTTCCTCTTCTTCTTGTTCACTTTTTCTTTCCCCACTCTTCTTACTCGCTCCTTTTTCCTACTCTTCTTGTTCTCATCTTTTTACCTCCACTTCTTTCCTTCTCTTCTTGATCTCTTTTTCTGCTCTTGTTGTTCTCCTCTTCTTTTCTCTCCTTCTTGTTCTTATCTTCTTTCTTCCTCTCCATGTTCCCATCTTCGTTCCTCTTCTTCTTGTTCGCTTTTTCATTCCTCTTCCTGTTCGCTTTTTCATTCCTCTTTTTCTTGTTCGCTTTTTCACACCTCTTCCTCTTGTTCGCCTCTTCACCCCTCTTCCTCTTGGAGAGTTGCGTTAAAGGGAGATAAATGAGTCATCCAGAAGTGGTATGACATGTAGAACTAGAATAATCTACCCCGGTGGACGAAATATATGGTTTAGTGCGAAATTCCAATCACCTGAATATGCCCGTAGCGTACCACAGCCGAAACGTCGTGAATATGACAATAATAAAGATGAGAAAAACAGTCCGAACAATGTAAATAATTATAATACCTAATATCAGAAATATAGACAGACAATTTTTGTCTTTGCTAACAAGTCGCCCCATCATTGTAATTGATACTGTGTGGTCTTTTGTATTCGAGAAAATAAAAAAATATAATCACATAGTCGTCAAATAAAAGACCTGGACATTTTGCTGCTATTGTAGTAAATTTATTTAATAATGGCTGCAATGAACATAAGGGCGGCCATGTTGACGTTTGATACTGTGTTTTGATGAAGCAGACGTTTTTGTTTTGCTTTGTTACAAGTGGGGATTCCATTTTAACGAGATAGATATTTGACGTTCTTTTTGTCTCCTGTTCACTTTTTTCTATTCTTTTCGTATTCGCTACTAAAAGTTGTCATTAAGCCTAATCTAGGTTACAGCAATGGAAAAAAAAGAAGACTTTCAGGTCTCTCCATCAATATGAGCATTTCGAGATTACATCTTCCAAAACAAAATGAGGAATGAATTTCTAGGGTTTTATTTACTGCCAAAACAGATTACGATTTGGTAACCAGTCAAAGCTTAGCATAGGAAAATTAACAGATAGGATGGAAGGATAGGTTGTTGTTTTTTTCTCCGTAGAGGAAATACTTAAGTTCAATGTTATGAAATTGTTTAAATTTAAGGATGAATTCTACGCAGTCAAAAGCCAAATATTTATATCTGAACATGCTATTTATTTAAATAACTTTAATTTTATTAGTTTATTTCTCATCCTGTTATTGTTTTTGTTTGCACTATTGGCTTTGGAAAAGGCATGAATCTATCTTTGTGTTAAATATCAGGGCAGACTGGGATATCTTACCTTGGGGTGGCAACTATTATAGGAGAAGGAAAATTGTGAATTCAAAACCAACCTGAAGAGGGATATTCTCCGTCAGGCTGTTACCCAATACAAACCAATGCTGTTAGGCCTGCAGTACATGTCGTACCATTGTGACCGTAATGACGGGGCACCCAGTAAAAATCGAACTAACTTCTTTTCTATATGCCGCGTCCCTTCAGGACATAGGTGATCATAAACCTGCACAACTTCATATCCCTTGTGGCCCTTAAAATGTCATTTTGCTAAGGATCCAGCCCTCTTTCCGCCATCCATTCACACAATTTACTTCGTCAGGTACCTTCGTCGCTACCTTCCCCTCTCTTGACCTCAGTATCCCCCCATAGGGTTAAGTTCACCAAGCCTCCGCCTACGTTATTATGTGTACAAAGAATTTAGTCTTTTCCTGATTCTGAGTATGTGGTCTTTCCGATGCCATTTTCTTTAAGAAGTTCTTACTCGCTCTGTCCATGGAATTCTCAGAATCCTTTTGTCTCCATTTTTCTCACCATCCAGTACCGTGCTTAACTTTTGGAATACTTCTTTCGCTAGTCTAATGCGTACTTCGGATTTCGGTGTCACATTTTCCATCGTCTTTTAAAACACTTACCAGATATTTAAACTTCTGTACCTGCCTAATATTGACATCTACACTTTGTATCTCGCATTTTCCACTTTTTCTCTTGTTGAAAAATAAAAGAAATAAGCAAAGAATAATCATTGATCTTCCTGATCTCTTCTTGAGCCTTAGTCGAGCAGACAACTTTTCAGCACCCCCTCGTAAGATTTTGACTAACGTACAAGGCCACTGACAAAGAAACATGATTTTCTGTTGTTTTTTTCACCATCTTGTTCTTTCTCATTTTCTTTCTTTCTTTCTCCTTTTCTTTCTTTCTTTCTCCTTTTCTTTCTTTCTTTCTCCTTTTCTTTCTTGCTTTCTCCTTTTCTTTCTTGCTTTCTCCTTTTCTTTCTTGCTTTCTCCTTTTCTTTCTTGCTTTCTCCTTTTCTTTCTTGCTTTCTCCTTTTCTTTCTTGCTTTCTCCTTTTCTTTCTTGCTTTCTCCTTTTCTTTCTTGCTTTCTCCTTTTCTTGCTTTCTCCTTTTCTTGCTTTCTTTCTCTCCGTTTTTTGGTTTTTTTCTTCTCTATCTTTCTCCTATTTATTTTTCTTCCCCTCTTCCTCTATCTTCTCATCTTTCTCCCTTTTCCCTTCTTTCTCTCTTTTCTCTTTTCCCATATTTCTCTTTTCTTCCTTTATTCTTATCGTTGTCTGTCTTTTCTTCCTTTTCTTTCGACTTCTCTTTTTTATCCTTATCTTTCTTTTTCTACACCTTCTTTCCTTCATCCTATCTTTTTCTTTTTCTTCCTCCTTGTCTTTCTTTTATCCCCTTCTTTCCCCTTTCTTTTCTCTTCCCCTTTCTTTTCTCTTCCCCTTTCTTTTCTCTTCCCCTTTCTTTTCTCTTCCCCTTTCTTTTCTCTTCCCCTTTCTTTTCTCTTCCCCTTTCTTTTCTCTTCCCCTTTCTTTTCTCTTCCCCTTTCTTTTCTCTTCCCCTTTCTTTTCTCTTCCCCTTTCTTTTCTCTTCCCCTTTCTTTTCTCTTCCCCTTTCTTTTCTCTTCCCCTTTCTTTTCTCTTCCCCTTTCTTTTCTCTTCCCCTTTCTTTTCTCCTAGTTGCTGCCTTTCTTTTCTTCCATTTATCTTTTTTCTACCCACTTTCTTTTTCTTTTTCTTGGCGTCTTTCTCGTTCTTCCCCTCGTTAACCTTATCTATCTTTTTTCTACCCCTCTTTCTCCTCTCCTCTCTTTCTCATCTTTCTTCTTCCCCTCTTTCACATTCTCTTTATTTATCCCTTCCTTTCTCCTTCTCCCATCTTTCTCCTTCTCTTTCATTTTTTCTTCCTCTCTATCTTCTTCTTTCCTCTGCAAACATAGTTTCAAATATATCTGGCTCCTGAACTGCAAATTTCATGTTCATCCCGAAGATTCTACGTTGCCCGTCTTCGTAGAATGACCAAAATGGCTTCAAGCGAATGAATTGTTTAGTATTCTAAGAAGACAATCCTTCAAAAGACTGGCGCTACATAATCAGATGGAGTCGTACAATAGGCACTACGAGCAAAAATAATAATCTTTTATTTCAGTTTTTCAAGCACCCCAGATCATGAACATAAGAATTTTTTCTTTTATAAATTTTATAAATGTTTATATGGTGTTCAGTCTGCTACGTAAATTCATTGTAAATTGATCGCCCCGACGGAAGCCAAAACAATATATGCTCATACGATCTGGGGTTTTAATGTAAAAAAAAAGACAAATTATTCGTAATCTGGATTTTTTTCATATATTAATCAATTACGAACTCGAAATTATGTATTTCAGAATTTAGTTTGTTTTTTACCGCTCAAGACGTCATATGTGCAGATTTGTTTTGGCTTCCGTAGGGGGATGAATTTACTATAAATTTACATAGCAAACTAGACCCTCTATTGACTTTTATAAAATTTCTTTTTTTTATGTGTATTCCTTGCAGCTCTCAGCAAGTTCCTTCCCTCTGCTTCCTCCCCAAGACCACGTTCTGTTATCCACCTACTGAAGCTCGCCAGGTGTGTCACGCGCTGTTTTCTTCTGTCTCTCTTTCCCTCTATTCGACCAGTGAGTATCAGATTCTCCAGGCCCTCCTTTCTCATTATGTGTCCCAGAAACTTCAGCTGCCTCTTCCTGATATTAAGTATAAGCCTCCTCTTTGTTTGCAACCTATCTAAGATCTCATCGTTGCTCACACGCTCGGTCCATGATATCCTTAGCATCCATCTTTAGAACCACATCTCCGTCACCTCGAGTCTCTTCTTCATCCTTGACGATACCGTCCAACATTTGCTGCTGTACAGGAGGACAGATGTCACGTAACAGCTCAGTACTCTTTTCTTTGTTACCAAAGAAATCCTCCTGTCTCGCAATACTCTGCCCAGCTTTTTGGAATGTATCCTTGGCCATCCCAATACATCTACGGATCTCAATGTCGCACTTACCGTCCTCTGTCAAGACGCTTCCCAGATATTTAAACTTCCGCGTCTGCTTGATTCTAGTGTTACCGACATGCAAATCGCATTTCGTGCACTTCCTCTTTTACAAAAGAAAATTTCTGATAAAGCTAAATGAGACAGGAAGCTGTGGAGCGCTATAACCGCCCAAGTCTGGAAAGGACTCTGTGCATAAAAAAGGGGCATCTGTAGTTTATGGAGTCTTCCCTCCCTCTCTCTTTCTTATTCTCTTTTGTTAGCTCTTTCTCCTTTTAATCCTCTTTCTTTTCCTCTTCCCCTTCTGTCTTTCTCCTGCCAAAAATGACTTTAATATAAGTCTCTTGTTTTTTAATCATTTCGCCACGAAGCAAGGCGATAATTCCACTAAGACGCAAGATGTTAATGGGAGTGGAAGAGAACGAGGAGATCTTAATGGACAGAAAGGACAGGTTACAAGAAGACAGAAAATTTCGATTGAAGTTTCATTTAAATCTTTGAAGATATTAGGCGATAGAAGCAAGAAACTTGAAGAGACTTCTACAGGTGATGAGTGCGAGAAAATGAAACTATTATAATAGATAGTACGGTTACATCCCGCCATTTCAAGAGTAACACGTTGAAGCCTAATTGCCAATCTAGTAGGACGCTTAAATTCATGCAGTTGGGGTATCAGGAAGAGGAACTCATTAGAACACCTGCCATTAAAACAACTACAGAAAAGACAGATTGAAGCCAAAATACGTCCGACAATAAGGCCTCGGATCAAGAGGTTTTCAGGAGCGCGGAACCAGCTCTTAATTGCAGGTGTTCACAGATCTATAATGACCCGAGGAGAAAATGTACTTCGTTGTTTTTTATTGGAGACATAATTCAGTATTTCCCAATTGTGTGACATATTTCTTTATTTCTCAATCGCATTTAAGTATTTCTATAATGGAAACCTTCGTTATTTTTTTATTGGAGACATAATTCTGTATTTCCTAATTGTGTTACGTAATTCTTTATTTCTCAACCGCATTTAAGTATTTCTTCTATAATGGAAAACTTCGTTATTTTTTTATTGGAGACATAATTCTGTATTTCCTAATTGTGTTACGTAATTCTTTATTTCTCAATCGCATTTAAGTATTTCTTCTATAATGGAAAACTTCGATATTTTTTTTATTGGAGACATAATTCTGTATTTCCTAATTGTGTTACGTAATTCTTTATTTCTCAATCGCATTTAAGTATTTCTTCTATAATGGAAACCTTCGTTATTTTTTTATTGGAGACATAATTCTGTATTTCTCAATTGTGTGACGTAATTCTTTATTTCTCAATCGCATTTAAGTATTTCTATAATGGAAACCTTCGTTATTTTTTTTATTGGTGACATAATTCTGTATTTCTCAATTGTGTGACGTAATTCTTTATTTCTCAATCGCATTTAAGTATTTCTATAATGGAAACCTTCGTTATTTTTTTTATTGGTGACATAATTCTGTATTTCTCAATTGTGTGACGTAATTCTTTATTTCTCAATCGCATTTAAGTATTTCTATAATGGAAACCTTCGTTATTTTTTTATTGGAGACATAATTCTGTATTTCTCAATTGTGTGACGTAATTCTTTATTTCTCAATCGCATTTAAGTATTTCTATAATGGAAACCTTCGTTATTGTTTTTATTGGAGACATAATTCTGTATTTCTCAATTGTGTGACGTAATTCTTTATTTCTCAATCGCATTTAAGTATTTCTATAATGGAAACCTTCGTTATTTTTTTTATTGGAGACATAATTCTGTATTTCTCAATTGTGTGACGTAATTCTTTATTTCTCAATCGCATTTAAGTATTTCTATAATGGAAACCTTCGTTATTTTTTTTATTGGAGACATAATTCAGTATTTCCCAAATGTGTGACATATTTCTTTATTTCTCAATCGCATTTAAGTATTACTATAATGGAAACCTTCGTTATTTTTTTTATTGGAGACATAATTCTGTATTTCTCAATTGTGTGACGTAATTCTTTATTTCTCAATCGCATTTAAGTATTTCTATAATGGAAACCTTCGTTAATTTTTTTATTGGAGACATAATTCAGTATTTCCCAATTGTGTGACATATTTCTTTATTTCTCAATCGCATTTAAGTATTACTATAATGGAAACCTTCGTTATTTTTTTATTGGAGACATAATTCTGTATTTCTCAATTGTGTGACGTAATTCTTTATTTCTCAATCGCATTTAAGTATTTCTATAATGGAAACCTTCGTTATTTTTTTTTATTGGAGACATAATTCTGTATTTCTCAATTGTGTGACGTAATTCTTTATTTCTCAATCGCATTTAAGTATTTCTATAATGGAAACCTTCGTTATTTTTTTTATTGGAGACATAATTCTGTATTTCTCAATTGTGTGATGTAATTCTTTATTTCCCAATCGCATTTAAGTATTACTATAATGGAAACCTTCGTTACTTTTTTTTATTGGAGACATAATTCTGTATTTCTCAATTGTGTGATGTAATTCTTTATTTCCCAAACGCATTTAAGTATTTCTATAATGGAAACCTTCGTTACTTTTTTTTATTGGAGACATAATTCTGTATTTCTCAATTCTGTGACGTAATTCTTTATTTCTCAATCGCATTTAAGTATTTCTATAATGGAAACCTTCGTTATTTTTTTTATTGGAGACATAATTCTGTATTTCTCAATTGTGTGACGTAATTCTTTATTTCTCAATCGCATTTAAATATTTCTATAATGGAAACCTTCGTTATTTTTTTATTGGAGACATAATTCTGTATTTCTCAATTCTGTGACGTAATTCTTTATTTCTCAATCGCATTTAAGTATTTCTATAATGGAAACCTTCGTTATTTTTTTTATTGGAGACATAATTCTGTATTTCTCAATTGTGTGACGTAATTCTTTATTTCTCAATCGCATTTACGTATTTCTATAATGGAAACCTTCGTTATTTTTTTTATTGGAGACATAATTCTTTATTTCTCAATTGTGTGACGTAATTCTTTATTTCTCAATCGCATTTAAGTATTTCTATAATGGAAACCTTCGTTATTTTTTTATTGGAGACATAATTCTGTATTTCTCAATTCTGTGACGTAATTCTTTATTTCTCAATCGCATTTAAGTATTTCTATAATGGAAACCTTCGTTATTTTTTTTATTGGAGACATAATTCTTTATTTCTCAATTGTGTGACGTAATTCTTTATTTCTCAATCGCATTTAAGTATTTCTATAATGGAAGCCTTCGTTATTTTTTTTATTGGAGACATAATTCTTTATTTCTCAATTGTGTGACGTAATTCTTTATTTCTCAATCGCATTTAAGTATTTCTATAATGGAAACCTTCGTTATTTTTTTTTATTGGAGACATAATTCTGTATTTCTCAATTGTGTGACGTAATTCTTTATTTCTCAATCGCATTTAAGTATTTCTATAATGGAAACCTTCGTTATTTTTTTTATTGGAGACATAATTCTTTATTTCTCAATTGTGTGACGTAATTCTTTATTTCTCAATCGCATTTAAGTATTTCTATAATGGAAACCTTCGTTATTTTTTTATTGGAGACATAATTCTGTATTTCCTAATTGAATGAGGCATTTCTTTATTTCGCAATCGCATTTAAGTATTTCTATAATGGAAAACTTCGTTATTTTTTATTGGTGACATAATTCTGTATTTCCCAATTGTGTGACGTAATTCTTTATTTCTACATTGGAAGTCGGATTTCGTTATTTTTATATTTTGAGTCGTATGTCAGTATTTCTCTATAAGAAATCGTAATTCTTTATTTCCCAATTGGTAGATGTATTTTAGTATGGCTATAATGGAAGACGTATTTTGTTCTATCTATATTGGGTGACGAATTTTAGCATTTCTATATTGGCAGACGTATTTCAGTATGTGTATGTATATATATATATATATATATATATATATATATTTGTAGATGTATTTCAGTATTTCTATGATGGTAAATGTAATTCAGCATTTCTATAGTGGAAGACGAATTTCTTTATTTCTATAATGTGATGCGTATTTTGGTATTCCTATATTGGGAGACGTATTTCATTATTTCCGTATTTGCAGACGTATTTCATTATTTCCGTATTTGCAGACGTATTTCATTATTTCCGTATTTGCAGGCGGTTTTCAGTATTGGAAGCCTTATTTTTTCATTTCTTTATTGGCAGAAAAATGTTATTTCCCAATTGGAAGATATATTTTCTTATTCCTATTTTGCTTGACGTATTTCCTTAATTTTGTATTGGAAGTCACGCTTCGTTATTTCAAATTTGTTAGTCATATTTCTCTATGGGAAGACGTAATTCTTTATTTCCCAAATGGTAGGCGTATTTCAGTATGTCTATAATGGAAGACGTAATTCATTATATCTTTTTGGAATGACAACTTTCAGCATTTCTATATTGAGATGCGTATTTCGTTATTTCCATATTTGCAGATGTAAATCTCTATTTCAGTATTGGAAGCCGTATTTTGTTATTTCCCAGTTGAAAGACGTATTTCTTATTCCTATTTTGACTGACGTATTTCGTTAATTTTATATTGGGAGACGTATTAAACTATTCTATATCGGAAGATGTAATACTTTATTTTCCAATCGGATGACGTATTTCAGTATTTCTATGTTGGCAAACGTTATTTCGAAAGCGCATTTCTGTATTTCTATATAATGAAACGTTTTTATTTATTTCCCAATTGGAAGCCGTATTTCCAAATATATATATAGTGGACGACGTACTTACTTATTTGTACATTGGAAGATGTATTCCATTATTTTAAAACTGGAAGATGTATTCCATTATTTTAAAACTAGAAGATGTATTTCAATATTTCTCCATTCGACGACCTATTATTTCAATACTGGAACGCGTTTTTCATTATTTCTATAATGTGAGATCAATTTTATTATTTCTTTATTTGAAGAATTATTTTTATATAGGAAGACGTATTTTGTAATTTCTATACTGGCTGACGTAATTCGTTATTTCTCCAGTGGTAGATATGTTTCAGTATTTTTCTATTTGATGGCATATATCATCATTGAAACGTTGGAAGACGTATTTCTATATTTGTATATTGGAAGACGTATTTTTTTATTACTATATTGGAAGACGTATTTTTTAATTTCCATATTGGAAGACGTATTTTTTTTATTACTATATTAGAAGACGTATTTTTTTTATTACTATATTGGAAGACGTATTTTTTTTATTACTATATTGGAAGACGTAATTTTTTTATTACTATATTGGAAGACGTATTTTTTTATTACTATATTGGAAGACGTATTTTGTTTATTACTATATTGGAAGACTTATTTTGTTTATTACTATATTGGAAGACTTATTTTGTTTATTACTATATTGGAAGACTTATTTTGTTTATTACTATATTGGAAGACTTATTTTGTTTATTACTATATTGGAAGACTTATTTTGTTTATTACTATATTGGAAGACGTATTTTATTACTATATTGGAAGACGTATTTTGTTTATTATATTGGAAGACGTATTTTGTTTATTATATTGGAAGACGTATTTTGTTTATTATATTGGAAGACGTATTTTGTTTATTACTATATTGGAAGACGTATTTTGTTTATTACTATATTGGAAGACGTATTTTGTTTATTACTATATTGGAAGACGTATTTTGTTTATTACTATATTGGAAGACGTATTTTTAATTTCTATATTGGAAGACGTATTTTTAATTTCTATATTGGAAGACGTATTTTTAATTTCTATATTGGAAGACGTATTTTTAATTTCTATATTGGAAGACGTATTTTGTTTATTACTATATTGGAAGACGTATTTTGTTTATTACTATATTGGAAGACGTATTTTTTTTATTACTATATTGGAAGACGTATTTTGTTTATTTCTATATTGGAAGACGTGTTTTTTTTATTACTATATTGGAAGACGTGTTTTTTTTATTACTATATTGGAAGACGTATTTTTAATGTCTATATTGGAAGACGTTTTTTTTATTACTATATTGGAAGACGTATCTTTTTTATTACTATATTGGAAGACGTATTTTGTTTATTACTATATTGGAAGACGTATTTTGTTTATTTCTATATTGGAAGACGTATTTTGTTTATTACTATATTGGAAGACGTATTTTGTTTATTACTATATTGGAAGACGTATTTTGTTTATTACTATATTGGAAGACGTAATTTTTTTATTACTATATTGGAAGACGTAATTTTTTTATTACTATATTGGAAGACGTATTTTTTTATTACTATATTGGAAGACGTATTTTGTTTATTACTATATTGGAAGACTTATTTTATTACTATATTGGAAGACTTATTTTATTACTATATTGGAAGACGTATTTTGTTTATTATATTGGAAGACGTATTTTGTTTATTACTATATTGGAAGACGCATTTTTTATTACTATATTGGAAGACGTATTTTTTTTATTACTATATTGGAAGACGTATTTTTAATTTCTATATTGGAAGACGTATTTTTAATTTCTATATTGGAAGACGTATTTTTAATTTCTATATTGGAAGACGTATTTTTAATTTCTATATTGGAAAACGTATTTTTAATTTCTATATTGGAAGACGTATTTTTAATTTCTATATTGGAAGACGTATTTTTTTTATTACTATATTGGAAGACGTATTTTTTTTATTACTATATTGGAAGACGTATTTTTTTTATTACTATATTGGAAGACGTATTTTTTTTATTACTATATTGGAAGACGTATTTTTTTTATTACTATATTGGAAGACGTATTTTTTTTATTACTATATTGGAAGACGTATTTTTTTTATTACAATATTGGAAGACGTAATTTTTTTATTACTATATTGGAAGACGTATTTTGTTTATTACTATATTGGAAGACGTATTTTGTTTATTTCTATATTGGAAGACGTATTTTGTTTATTACTATATTGGAAGACGTATTTTTTTTATTACTATATTGGAAGACGTATTTTTTTTATTACTATATTGGAAGACGTATTTTGTTTATTACTATATTGGAAGACGTATTTTGTTTATTACTATATTGGAAGACGTATTTTGTTTATTACTATATTGGAAGACGTATTTTTAATTTCTATATTGGAAGACGTATTTTTTTTATTACTATATTGGAAGACGTATTTTGTTTATTTCTATATTGGAAGACGTGTTTTTTTTATTACTATATTGGAAGACGTGTTTTTTTTATTACTATATTGGAAGACGTATTTTTAATGTCTATATTGGAAGACGTTTTTTTTATTACTATATTGGAAGACGTATCTTTTTTATTACTATATTGGAAGACGTATTTTGTTTATTACTATATTGGAAGACGTATTTTGTTTATTTCTATATTGGAAGACGTATTTTTTAATTTCTATACTGGAAGACGTATTTTGTTTATTACTATATTGGAAGACGTATTTTGTTTATTACTATATTGGAAGACGTATTTTTTTTATTACTATATTGGAAGACGTAATTTTTTTATTACTATATTGGAAGACGTATTTTTTTATTACTATATTGGAAGACGTATTTTGTTTATTACTATATTGGAAGACTTATTTTATTACTATATTGGAAGACTTATTTTATTACTATATTGGAAGACGTATTTTGTTTATTATATTGGAAGACGTATTTTGTTTATTACTATATTGGAAGACGCATTTTTTATTACTATATTGGAAGACGCATTTTTTATTACTATATTGGAAGACGTATTTTTTTTATTACTATATTGGAAGACGTATTTTTAATTTCTATATTGGAAGACGTATTTTTAATTTCTATATTGGAAGACGTATTTTTAATTTCTATATTGGAAGACGTATTTTTAATTTCTATATTGGAAAACGTATTTTTAATTTCTATATTGGAAAACGTATTTTTAATTTCTATATTGGAAGACGTATTTTTAATTTCTATATTGGAAGACGTATTTTTTTTATTACTATATTGGAAGACGTATTTTTTTTATTACTATATTGGAAGACGTATTTTTTTTATTACTATATTGGAAGACGTATTTTTTTTATTACTATATTGGAAGACGTATTTTTTTTATTACAATATTGGAAGACGTAATTTTTTTATTACTATATTGGAAGACGTATTTTGTTTATTACTATATTGGAAGACTTATTTTATTACTATATTGGAAGACGTATTTTGTTTATTATATTGGAAGACGTATTTTGTTTATTACTATATTGGAAGACGTATTTTGTTTATTACTATATTGGAAGACGCATTTTTTATTACTATATTGGAAGACGTATTTTTTTTATTACTATATTGGAAGACGTATTTTGTTTATTACTATATTGGAAGACGTATTTCTATATTTCTATATTGGAAGACGTATTTTTTAATTTCTATATTGGAAGACGTATTTTTTTTATTACTATATTGGAAGACGTATTTTTTTTATTACTATATTGGAAGACGTATTTTTTTTATTACTATATTGGAAGACGTATTTTTTTTATTACTATATTGGAAGACGTATTTTTTTTATTACTATATTGGAAGATGTAATTTTTTTATTACTATATTGGAAGACGTATTTTTTTATTACTATATTGGAAGACGTATTTTGTTTATTACTATATTGGAAGACGTATTTTGTTTATTATATTGGAAGACGTATTTTGTGTATTACTATATTGGAAGACGTATTTTTAATTTCTATATTGGAAGACGTAGTTTTTTTATTACTATATTGGAAGACGTATTTTTTTTATTACTATATTGGAAGACGTATTTTGTTTATTACTATATTGGAAGACGTATTTTTTAATTTCTATATTGGAAGACGTATTTTGTTTATTACTATATTGGAAGACGTATTTCTATATTTCTATATTGGAAGACGTATTTTTTAATTTCTATATTGGAAGACGTATTTTTTAATTTCTATATTGTAAGACGTATTTTTTTATTACTATATTAGAAGACGTATTTTTTTTATTACTATATTGGAAGACGTATTTTTTTTATTACTATATTGGAAGACGTATTTTGTTTATTACTATATTGGAAGACGTATTTTGTTTATTACTATATTGGAAGACGTATTTTGTTTATTACTATATTGGAAGACGTATTTTGTTTATTACTATATTGGAAGACGTATTTTTAATTTCTATATTGGAAGACGTATTTTTTTTATTACTATATTGGAAGACGTATTTTGTTTATTTCTATATTGGAAGACGTGTTTTTTTTATTACTATATTGGAAGACGTGTTTTTTTTATTACTATATTGGAAGACGTATTTTTAATGTCTATATTGGAAGACGTTTTTTTTATTACTATATTGGAAGACGTATCTTTTTTATTACTATATTGGAAGACGTATTTTGTTTATTACTATATTGGAAGACGTATTTTGTTTATTTCTATATTGGAAGACGTATTTTGTTTATTACTATATTGGAAGACGTATTTTGTTTATTACTATATTGGAAGACGTATTTTGTTTATTACTATATTGGAAGACGTATTTTTAATGTCTATATTGGAAGACGTTATTTTTTAATTTCTATATTGGAATACGTATTTTGTTTATTACTATATTGGAAGACGTATTTTTTTAATTTCTATATTGGAAGACGTATTTTTTGAATTTCTATATTGGAAGACGTAGTTTTTGAATTTCTATATTGGAAGACGTGTTTTTTAATTTCTATATTGGAAGACGTAATTATTTCAATATTGGGAGCAGTATTTCTTTATTTCCTTTCGCCTTGAAACTTCTGTTATATACATCAACTTTGCACCTTGTACTGTTAACGTTTAATATATTCGCATATTATGGTTAAGGTACAAGTATTTTTAGCCCATGGCTTCTTGATAAATAATCGTCTGTCCGAAATATAAACCTTCTATTTCAAACACCAGAGATATTTTGAGGCTGTTCCTTAGGGAAAATTACCTATAGGAATATAATGAAAAGAAAAAAGAGCAGGAAAAATGAATATGAGAGAGAGAGATAGAAATGATGAGAGGGAAAGATGATGATAGAAAAACAGAGATAGATAATTGTTTTTGTGTTTCGCTGTGATTCCGTTACTTCGACAAAATGAATTTGGGTGCCGAAGAATTCTTGGTAACACTATGTCATACGGGAGGAGTAGAAATATCACATCTTGCTCATTCTTCTCATGACAAAAATTCATCTCTGTGATGTAACTCAGAAATTAGAAGTTAATAGTGCTTGAGTTACGTGCCCTCGACAGAAACGATTTCGTCAATTTCTGGTTAAATTAAAATTATTCAGGAGAGAAAGTGGATGGCTTGGACAGTAAATTGCTTTATTCTGCGTGTTTTCGCATTTCAATGTTATTTCGTATATAATGCCGGCAACCATTGATATTTAATATTCGAAATGTTAGCAAAAAGTAGGACTTCATATAAATCTTTTTAAAACAGAATCTGTGATCTGAAATTGGAATAAAAGCAGTAATGGCGTGTGCCCGGGAGTCTGTCATAAACATTCACGATGTGGAATTAATAAAGACGAAACATTTCAGTTATCTCAGCGTATGGACAATTATAACAAATTTAATATAGAAGATAATGGAATTGAAAAATAAGAATATGCTGCGCCAGGGGTACCTATAAGAGAAAACCAAAACATTAATCTGAAAACAGGAATTATATTCTTAAATACCATCGCCATACATATCCTCATGGCATTTAGGTCCTCGTTTAGAAATGCCTAAATTATCCAATACATTCAACCGTTTTCTCAGATCAATGTTTAAAAATGGCTTCAGGCGAATGAATCGGGTGAGTCTTGTGGAGAACTTCACTCATAGACAGGTAATACAGAATTGTGTTCGTCTTATCTGCTTTTCGCACGTCGACTGAGAAAGACATTGGTTATTTAGCTCTCCCAGTTCCAGACCCACGCTGCTTATCGGCTGACACCTTCCCAGTGTTCATATGCAAATAGTCCGAGCCACCTACTCTGAGTAGAAGGTCTTCTCTCAACAGCCCATTGTGGAAGAGGACGCAACGTCTGGTGCTTACAGTATCACATGCAACCAACTTTTATCGGGCTGGCCCGATTCTCTGTTACAAGAATCACAAATAAAGATCTTTACCAAATAGCAAATGTCACATTACGTCCCAAACCGTCAACCACTAAAACGGATAGCACATATAATTTGAAAGGAAAATAAAGATATACCTCTAACATTAGAAAATGGACAAAGTCCGACAATTATTTTAAGACATTTTTATGTTTATACATTCTTTTTATAGATACAAATATTTAAGTAAATGCTCTGTTTATAATAAACAGTATATAAACATAAAACTGTCTTAAAATAATTGCCGGACTTTATCCATTTCATAATGTATGACGTCATTTGTTTACATTTGGATACGCCATGAGCAGATATGAATGTACGTGAGAGAATCATGAAAGATTGTAGTTTAAAGACAGTAAAATCAACCTTACTAACCGAACGCTCCTCTGTGGCCAAATCGGTTAAAGGCATGTCAGGCTATATGACGGTTCCGTATAGGATACAGGTTCGAATCCTGTCGGAGGACGAATATTTTCTGTGAAAATTTCTCGGACATTCAGGCCGGTAAATGTTGTTTAATACTGTTTATTATAAAACAGAGCGTTTACTTAAATATATACCTATCTATAAAAAGAATGTATAAACATAAAAGATGTCTTAAAATATATCTCTAAGTTTCACGCAAAATATGGCTAGCGCTAACCTCCAGAAGACCAACTGCTTGCACTTTCTTGGTCTTATGTTTTCTACTGACATGAAGTGAAGAGATTACATTGATTCGTTAGGCCTATTGCAGGGAAATTTGATTCATTGTGTCGTGTCAAACAAATTTTATCGTCAGAATCCATTTTTTCTTCCGTGCATGGAACATTGTTACCATATCTTGAATCGTGCGCAGGCCATATATTTCGAGATTCTAGAAAAAAAAAACCGAAGAAGCGTCTGTGATCTTATCGGCCGTGACTTAACATCACGACTTTAGTTAATTTTTTGTACGTATGTGGCGTTGCTTCACTCTGTGTTTCTTCTCTGTTTCTTTCTTCCCTGTTTCTTTCTTCCCTGTTTCTTTCTTCCCTGTTTCTTTCTTCCCTGTTTCTTTCTTCCCTGTTTCTTTCTTCCCTGTGTCTTTCTTCTCTGTTTCTTTCTTCTCTGTTTCTTTCTTCTCTGTTTCTTTCTTCTCTGTTTCTTTTTCCTCTGTTTCTTTTTCCTCTGTTTCTTTTTTCTCTGTTTCTTTTTTCTCTGTTTCTTTTATTCGTTTTGTATGGATTTACAGCATATTACAGTACGTTTTCCATTATGGAAATACTTAAATGCCATTGAGAAATAAACAAATGCGTCACCGAATTAGGAAATACAAAATTATGTCTCCAATAAAAAAAAATAACGAAGTTTTCTATTATAGAAATACTTAAATGCGATTGAGAAATAAAGAATTACGTAACACAATTAGGAAATACAGAATTATGTCTCCAATAAAAAAACAACGAAGTTTTCCATCATAGAAATACTTAAATGCGATTGAGAAATAAAGAAATACGTCCCCGCAAATAACGGAATCTATCTTCCAATGTAGAAATACTGAAATATTTCTTCCAGTTGGAAAATAAAGATTTACGTCTTCCAACATAGAACTACGGTAATACGTCTTCCACTAAATAAATACTGAAGTAGGTCTTCCAGTAACGTTTTACTGAAATACGACATCAAGTTGGGAAATAAGTACGTCTATAACTCTGCGGGGCGTCCTGACTCCTGCGCTACGTGACCACACCGTACCGTCCTCGGTCAGCGGTGTGTCTGCGATCGAATCATCCAGCTAACCTGAAGTTGGTCACTTCCGTCCAAGCCTCTCCCTGTCACGTGTTGTGTTTGTTTCGATCAAAAGTCAGGCAAGAATTAAGTCATCACCAGATGTCGCTGGATTGGTGTCGTTCAAGGCAGACGATGTTATAAGACAAAAGGTTGTATAAATTAAGTTTATATAACTAAAGTTTATACAGCAACACCGTTATTTTGTATAAGAATCTCAAGCATGCAGGCGTACGACCATTCTCTCGTAGTCTAATTCCGTGACACTTTGTTCTTCATTTCTAAGTCGGAGTCTTAGGTTTCAAGTTTTTAGTCGAAGACTTCTTCAGGCAGCAAATTACAGAATGCTGACGCTCTCTCACTCGCTCTCTCTCTCTCTCTCTCTCTCTCTCTCTCGTTATATAGAGACTTTTAATTCTTCCACTTTGCAATTTCATCAGGGCACTCTGCTCAATTTATCTAATGGTCTGAAACAAGGTATTAATCAGGAGTTCTTCGTGCCAGCAAAATCATATGGCGTAATGGAAGCGCGCCTCTGCCTCAACAGCTTCCCTCTCAGTCTTCCTTCTCGCTTCTCGCTGTCATTCCCCTCTGGTCTAACGCTTTTATTGACCCTCGCCCAACATCGGCGTGGGATCCGACGCGATCTGGCGTTCCAAGATTTTCCAAATATCCAATCAGATCTCTCTGTTAACTGTTTTTTGGGAAGCATATCGATCCGCCATTTTGTTTTCTCTTGCTCGCATCTCACACCAGTACCTTTCAGTGGGCGTATTCATTTTTCCTCCCACTTCCTCAGATCAGCTCCTCACGCTGCCGCCACCCAGGGAATAAGTATTTCACCCAACCTTGTGGACGCCCGACGCAAAACAAATGCTATTTTTAATGTCGGCATAAAATTATTATCTGCATTTCTCTATTCTTAATGATCACGTTCTGTCCGTCACCCTTTCTCCTTTTTCCCACTTGACCGAAATCTTTCGCCCTAACAAATAAAGTAATACGTTTCCCAATATACAAATACGTCTTCCAATATAGAATTACTGAAATACGTCTTCCAATAGAGAAATAAAGAAATGTCTCCCAATACGAAAATGACGTAGTACGTCATCCAATATAGAAATGATAAAATATGTCTTCCAATTGGGAAATAAAAAAGTAGCTTTTCCATTATAGAAATACTGAACTGCGTCTTCCAATATTGAAATACTGAACTGCGTCTTCCAATATTGAAATACTGAACTGCGTCTTTCTATATTGAAATACTGAACTGCGTCTGTTTCATTTCAAAACTACGGAAATAGGTCTACCAACAAATAAATACTGAAACGTCTACCATTATAGAAATATTGATGAACGACTTCCATTATAGAATTATTGAATACGACATCCAACTGGAAAATAAACAATCACGTCTCCCAATATGAAAATAACGACGTTTGTCTTCTAATACAGAAATACTGTCATGCAACTCCCAATTGGAAAATAAAGAAATACGTCTCCCAATACAAAAATTAGGAAGTGCCTCTTCCAGTTCAGAAATACTGAAATATGTCTAACAGTATAAAATTAGTGAAGTACGTCTTATAATATAGAAATTTTGAAAGATGACTTCTAATTGGAAAACTAAGAAATCCGTCTCCTAATATGAAAGTGATAGAGTACATTTCCAATATTAAAATTACTGATGCACGCGTTCAAATACAGGAAATTAGGAATTACGTTACCCAATGCAGAAATACGTCTGCTACTATAGAAATAATGAAATGCGTCTTCCATTATAGATATAATGACCTACATCTGCCATTATGAAAATAATGAAGTACATCTTCCAATACAGAAATACTGAACAAGGTCATCCAATACAGAAATACTAAACTACGTTTTCAGTTATAGAAATAACGAAGCATGTTGATAAAAAATGGAATAACTCTTACGATTGCGTCTCCCAATATAAAAATAATTTAGTACATCTCCCTATATAGAAGTAAAGATATCCGATTTCCAATATAGAAATTATGAAATACATTTTCGCATTACGGGAAGAACAAAGTACTTCCTCACATACATACATCTACCAATATAGAAATAGCGAAACACGTCTCCCGATATAGAAATAGCGAAACACGTCTCCCAATATAAAAATAAAGAAACACGTCTTTCCTCATAAAAATAAAGAATGCGTCTCCCAATATAGAAATCTCTAAATACGTCTCCCAATATAGAAATAACTTAATAACATTGTATCTTTCAAAATAATAATACCAAAGTAAGTCTTCCATTTTAGAAATAACAATGTACGGCTTTCAAAATAGAAACACTGAAATACTTCCAATATAGGAATACTGAAATAGGTTTTCCAATTGCGAAATAAAGAATTACGCCTCCCAATATAGAAAGAATGAAGTAGTTTTTCCAATATAGAAATAGTGAAATACGTCTAAGGTATTTCTTTATTTCTATATCGTATTTTCATATGTATTTGCTGATGTATGTCTTCCAATATAGGAATACTGTAATACGTCTTCCAGTTGGAAAATAATGAATTACGTCACCCTATATATAAATAAAGAAATACGTCTCTCGACATAAGAATAACGAGTAATACGTCTTCCAATATAAAAGTACTGAAATACATCACTCGACATAAAAATAACGAAATGCATTTTCCAGTGGTGAGCATAAGAAATACGTCTCCCAATATATGAATAATACGTTTCTCAATATAGAAATAGCGAAATACGTATCCCAATACAAAAATAACGAAATAGGTGTATCAAAAGTGAGATTAAGAATCTATTCTCCAAATATAGGAATAATGAAATACGCCTACCAATACAGAAATAACTAAAATACATCTTCAAATCATGAAATACGTCTTCCAATGAAGAAATAACGAAATACGCCTACCAATACAGAAATAAGAAAAATACATCTTCAAATCATGAAATACGTCTTCTGATATAGAAATTATGAAGTATATCTTCCATTATAGACATATTTAAATACGTCTTTCAACTGGGCAATAACGAAATGGCTTCCATTTTAGAAATACTTAAATACGTCCTCTAATATAGAAATAAAGAAATACGTCTCCCAGTGTTAAAGTAATAAGTAATGAAGGAGATCTTCAAATCTAGAAATAAAGAATTACTCAGTGTAATAATAAAGTAGAACAGGTTCCAATATAGAAATGATGAAATGCATCTTCCAATAAAGAAATACTGAAATACGTCTTCTGGTTGGGAAATTCGGAATTATGTCTCCGAATATAAAATTGCTGAAATACTAATATTGAAATAAGGAAATACGATTTCCCGCATCGAAATAACGAAATACGTTTCCTAGTGTAGGAATAACGAAATACCTCTTCCAATAGAGCAATAACGAAAGACGTCTTCGAATAGCGACTTAACGAAATATATCTTCCAATATAAGAAATAATGAAATATGCCTCCCAATATAGTGAAGATATACGTCTTCCAATATGGAAATTAAAAAATACGTCTTCAATTATAGAAATAACGAGATACGACTTCCGAATCGGAAATACCGAGATACGACTTCCGAATCGGCAATAACGAGATACGACTTCGGAATCGGAAATACCGAGATACGACTTCGAAATCGGAAATAACGAGATACGACTTCCAAGATTTTGCGAAATGTTTTTTCAGGAAATGCGTTTCTCAAATTCAGTAACTTTTATTGCTCTTTTCTGTGCTGTCAGTGGCTTCTATCCTAAACCTTTGCTTGAAGTCGTACGGAACATCATCATCTTGATTAGGTCATTAATTTCTCTTCAAGTGACATGTTATATCAATTTTAGCTACTATTGAATCCCTCTCAGTAATGTGGTATGTATCATATAGTACAGTTCTTTGTGATTCTGTAGCGCCAATCTACGATGGCGCGAAGACCGGTGGTCCCTTCCTAAGACCTACATTCTTTATTGGCTATTTTTATCTGTTCTGAGAAATGGCCGTATGAAGCTGGCAGTTTATATATTTCTGAACGAGTTTGGCGCTAAATATCACAAACTAGACTATCCGTGACCCGATGGGGGTCACTGATGGTTCAGGTTATAAAACATTGAAGTTGATTTCAACATTCCATCGAAATGTAAGTTAAATTTTATTATGATTCAGTTAAATATTTCGATTCGTTTGTGTCATCATTGGTTCCGTTTACAAGTTCATGTTTAACGCTTTACTGATTGTTTACAGCATTTAATAGGAATAGAACTTCTGGGATAAACTTGAACTTTAAATCAGATTAATTTTAAAATATTTTTGAAAATCGGAAATAACATTTTTTTTAAATCATATTCACTTGAAAATATTTTTGAATATGCCAAAACATTTTTTTAAATCATATTCACTTGAAAATATTTTTGAATATGCCAAAACATATTTTAAAATCAGATTCACTTGAAAATATTTTTGAATATGCCAAAACATATTTTAAAATCAGATTCACTTGAAAATATTTTGGAATATGCCAAAACATATTTTAAAATCAGATTCACTTGAAAATATTTTTTAAATATGCCACAACTATTTTAAAATCAGATTCACTTGAAAAAATTTTTTTTAATTTGTCAAAAAGTTTTTTTTTTTGGTTTTTGTTTAAAGAAAGCTGAAATATAAATAATTACTCTATAAACAACTGGACGAAGCAGCAAAGCGGGATCTCTTTGTGTCTGTCTGTAACTTAGACATTTTTTTAATTAAATTATTTGTATCTGTCTATATTTCTGAAATGAGGTATTATGTACACGATTTACATTATTCAGAATACAATATGGGAACCAGTAATAAGGAGTGCCAGAGAAAAGCGATAATAACTACAAAAATTGCAATATGAGCTCTGGTAAAAAATGGAATTGATGACATTAGGTTTATAATACCCAGAAATTCATACAAGGACACATGGCACAGTGGATAAAGGCGTTAGTTAAACCCAGTAACAAGACCCAAAGAAAAACACTATCAAGGAGATAGAACAATAAAAAGAAAAGAATTAAGAAGACTGAAGATAATGATTGACTGTCTATATTTCTGAGATGAGGTATTATGTACACTATTTACATTATTCGGACTATTGTCCTCATCTTTGTCGCCATATTTATTACAACATTTCAGTTGTTGTACGCTCCGGCCCTCTTCAGATGGTTGGAATATCAAACTGAATTACTGGGGTAGACTGTTCTAGTTCCACGTGCGATGTTTAATGGATGTCATTTGGTTGCTGAAGACATTAGATTTATAATACCCAGAAATTCATACACAGATGTCCTCAAGGTTACATGGCACAGTGGATAAAGGCGTTAGTTAGTGACAGGATCCAAAGAGTGTGAGTTCAATACCCGGTTAAGGCAGTGGAGGACTTGGAGAGGGGTATTAACAGGAGATAACTGACATCCATTAAACATGACACTAGAACAGTCTACCCCAGTGAGCGAAATAAAGGGTTCAGTTCGACATTCCAACCACCTGAAGAAGGCCGAAGCGTTGTAATAAATATGGCGACAAAGATGAGTAATGTAAATAGTGTACAAAATTGTCTGTTTGGAGAAAGTTAAACTTAAAATACTGACTGTATAAACAACACGTATTTTTTAAATCTTATTCGTTTAAATCAGATTAACTTAAATAATTATACGCCGGACGGACGCACCACATAAGCACGCAAGCAATCACGATTTTATTATATAGAGAGATAGATAAGATAAAATAAACTGTTTAAAACCGAATGCATCTAATGCCAATTAACTCCAAAAACATAGAGCCTACTCTTTCCGATTAAACAATATTTCCCTTGTGATTTCTCTTGTTACATGTTTTTGACTTCAGTGTTTAGCGGGGGAAAATGGAAATGTTTTTGCGCCAACATATACGCATTTCCTTATTTTTATGGAATCATGTTTGTGCGCATGCGTACACATGTACAGATGAGGGAAAGTCTGTAGTTGATATTTTATGTGAAACTAAAAGGGAAGACGGAAGTGTTCGTAAATATGAGAACGTGTTTGTGCAAAAATATCAATACATTAGAGATTGTGTTTTTTTTTTCTTTCTTTGAGGGGCTACTTTATTTATTTCTTACTTATTGGGAGATTGGTAATATGTTTATCAATGTTTTCACGCGTTTAACATGAAATACTGTTTTTGGCAAAATAGCGACAATTGGGGACGTGGACGAGTAAAAAAAAAAATCTTTCCTTTTTTTACATGAAAGAGGAAGCAAATTTATTGCAAAACAAATATTTTGGGAGTTTAGCATTTCAGAAGTGAATATTTCTTTTATTAAGGAATTAATCTTTAAGTCTGCATAGATCGCATATTTACATATTATTTCCTCACTTTCATTTTTCTCCTCTATCTTTCTCCCTCTTCTCTTTTGTCTTTCTCCCTCTTCTCTTTCTCCCTCTTCTCTTTCTCCCTCTTCTCTTTCTCCCTCTTCTCTTTCTCCCTCTTCTCTTTCTCCCTCTTCTCTTTCTCCCTCTTCTCTTTCTCCCTCTTCTCTTTCTCCCTCTTCTCTTTCTCCCTCTTCTCTTTCTCCCTCTTCTCTTTCTCCCTCTTCTCTTGCATCTCTCTTTCTCTTCTCTTGCATCTCTCTTTCTCTTCTCTTTTAGTTTTTCTCTTTTCATCCGCTTTACTTATCTTTCTCATTCATTCTCGCCCTCTAATTTCTTTCTCTTTGTCTTTTTCACGCTTTTTCATTCTTTCCGTTTCCTCTTTCTCTTTCTCTACTTTCTTTCTTTCTTAACCTTTACATTTTTCCTTCTTTTCCGTCTTCCTCCCTCTCTTTCTCATTCTCACCTTTTTCTTCCTTTCTCCCGCTCTTTCTCACCTCTCTCACCATCTATCTCTTATCTGTATCCCTTACCCCTTTCTCCTTCTCTCTTTTTTCTTCTACTTTCTCCTTTTCGGTCTCTTTCTTTCCTTGTTCCCTCTTTCTGGGTCCTTTTCTCCCTCTTTCTCTCACTCTCTTTCGCTGTCTTTAATTCTCACCATTTATCTTTGTTTTTCCTTCTTTTTTTGTTCCCCTCTTCTTCCTCTTTGTTTTCTCTCTCTTTGTGTTTCTGTTTTTCTTCCTCTTTCTCCTCCCCTTCTCATTTTTCTCTTCCTTCCTTCTTCTCTTTCCCTCTCACTCTTTCTCTCTTTCTTACCTCTCTACGTCTCTTCTTTCCTTTTTTTCTTTCCTTCTTTTGTTCTCTCTTTCTCTCTTTCGTGTTTGTTTATGTATGTTTTAGTTTATGCTAAAAACAAAAAGAATCCTTACCTTAAAAATGACAATACCATGCATGACACAAGGCCACATTTATCAGGGTGTTCTAGAGGGGTATTTCTTTCAATATTTCTTACAGGCGTAGCAGGATCTCTTGTTCGCTCTATGCAGTCAATTTATCTACTCTGAAAACGATACTTGCTAAAACATGACGGGCTAAAGAATTGTGACACGATGTTCAACAGACACATCTCACAAACTGTTATAACTTCTGTTGTTTCTGACCTTGTGCCACACTATTCTAAGCTTCCGGAATGTTTTTAAATCCATTTTATTGATTTCGACCATCCCTGATCTTTCATACGATACAAGCTTAAACTAAATGCTGTAACGACGTATAAAAGAAATCGACACATTATCGATGAGTCCTTTCGTGAGAGTAGAGTCCAATTCTAGAGCCGCAAGCCCCTTTGCAGATGATGAATTGATAAAGTGGGTTCTCACTGCTACTGTTGGTCTTCCACTTGGCACGTTTCTCATTAAGGAGACTAGTACGTCTGTTCTCAAAGACATCGATGCCCTCTTTGTAAATTCCCCGCATGGTTGCACAGGCTTGGGTAGTACTTTCCCAGCTATCAAGGCCGATGTCATATCTCTTGAGATTGTACTTAACAGTGTCTTTCTGTCTCAGTTTCGGTCTACCTAGTGGCCTGTTGTCATGCTCTAATGCACTGAAGAAGATTGCTTTGGGAAATTTTGAGTCTTCCATCCGACATACGTGCCCCACCCAAGAAAGCTGTGCTTTGATTATCTGGCTTTCTATGCTGGGTACACCACATCATTCTAGGACATCAACATTGAAGACTTTATCCTGCCATTTAATTCTGTAGATGGATCGCAGGCAGCGTTGTTGGAACTGCTTGAGAAGCTTAATATGGTGACGGTATTTGCTAAAACATCACTGGGTAAAGAATTGTGACACAATGTTGAACACACACCTCACAGACTGTTATACCTTCGGTTCTTTCTGACCTTGTGCCACACTATCATAAGCTTCCGTAATGTTTTTTTATTTTAAAATCCATTCTATTGATTTCGACCATCACTGAGTCCTTTATATGATACCAGCTTGAAATAAATGCTGTAACGACGTATAAAGGAAGTGTTATAAAAATATATAAACACAGTGTTGTAAAAGTGTTACAACGAAGCATAAACTAAGTGTTATTAAAGGAAGGTAAAAAAGAGCATTGCATGCATGCTTGGATTCCCTCGCGTCGTGAGCCAACGCACGAGTATTCTATCGACACATTAACGATGAGTCATTTCGTAAGAGTATAGTTCGATTCTAGACAGGAGTAATTGGTGAATTGAATGAAATCCAGACGTGAGAAGGATATTTCAATGAGAATAACCGGTTGGTCTTCAATATGTATGTATGGATTATGGATTCTCGCTTCGTGAACCAACGTGTGAGTATTCTATCGACACATTAGCGATGAGTCATTTCGTGAG
The DNA here is from genome assembly GCA_964036315.1 of Acanthosepion esculentum. NCBI lineage: Eukaryota > Metazoa > Mollusca > Cephalopoda > Sepiida > Sepiidae > Acanthosepion > Acanthosepion esculentum. Next base: position 63,885,704 of record OZ038513.1, on the reverse strand, counting down.
AGTAGAGTCTAATTCTAAAGCCGCAAGCCCTATTGCAGATTATGAATTGATAAAGTGGGTTCTCACTGCTACTGTTGGTCTTCCTCTCGGCACGTTTCTCATTGAGGAGACTGGTACGCCTGTTCTGAACGTCATCGATTCCCTCATTACAAGTTCTCCTCCAAAGTGTTATAAAAGTATTATTAAGGGAATGTAAAAAAAAAAAGGAGTATTACTCCAGTAAATAAATTCAAATAAGCGGAGATGCTGAAAAGTTCGCGATTGTTTTATTTCCCAGAATCTGACCAAGCATCAGAATGTTTTGGGAGAGCGTTTTCGTTAAACCGAGTACTTCTTTCTCCTCTATCTTTCTCCCTCATCTCTTTCGTCTTTCTCCCTCATCTCTTTCGTCTTTCTCCCTCATCTCTTTCGTCTTTCTCCCTCATCTCTTTCGTCTTTCTCCCTCATCTCTTTCGTCTTTCTCCTTCTTCTCTTTCGTCTTTCTCTTTCTCTTTCTTCTCTTTCGTCTTTCTCTTTCGTCTTTCTCTTTCGTCTTTCTCTTTCGTCTTTCTCTTTCTTCTCTTTCGTCTTTCTCCTTCTTCTCTTTCGTCTTTCTCTTTCGTCTTTCTCCTTCTTCTCTTTCGTCTTTCTCTTTCGTCTTTCTCCTTCTTCTCTTTCGTCTTTCTCTTTCGTCTTTCTCTTTCTTCTCTCTCGTCTTTCTCTTTCTTCTCTCTCGTCTTTCTCTTTCGTCTTTCTCTTTCGTCTTTCTCTTTCGTCTTTCTCTTTCGTCTTTCTCTTTCGTCTTTCTCTTTCGTCTTTCTCTTTCGTTCTTCTCTTTCTTCTCTTTCGTCTTTCTCCTCTATCTTCATCCAAATTTGTCCACCCTCCCACAGCGTCATTTTCATGTCAACCATTCCAAAACAGAAACTATGATCTCGAATGATGGCACCTACTCTGGAATGTTGAATGAGGAAATACTAAACAATTCAGATACCTCAGCGTATGGGTCATTTGTAACAAATCAATTAAAGAGAAAAATAAATTGAATATAAAATAGACTGTGGCAGGTTTAGTTTCGCCCAACATTGAAAATTTCTACGAAATATAAAATAATTTATTGTAAAGAATTAGAAGATTCTGCCGAAACATATACATTTTTGGAAGTGGCTTCCTGGTCTAATCGAGAACATTTTAACAGTCCTTTTGTGCCTTCTTTTGCTGGATACCTAACCATATTGGTATCTCGGGGAATGAGAGAGCAGATGCCGCAGCAAGAAATGCATCTGCTGTTTGGAACACATCAGACACCAAAATCGCATATACAGACCTGAAACGAACAACCTCTAAATATATTTGAGATTTTATGCACTAAAGGTATCAACTATTATAGGACAGAAAAAGCATTATCTGTTGCTGTCTTTGTTACATTTCTATACACATTTTCTACAAAAAATGTACTAACACTTATGAGACAGAGGTAGTATTATTGAATACTGTCTTTGTTCCATAATAATTGTTACCTTTTCATACACATTTCGTACGACAAATGCATCAACACTTATAGGACACAGGTAGTATTTTCTGTTGATGTCTTTGTCCCATAATAATTGTTACATTTTCATACACATTTCGTACAACAAATGTATCAACACTTATGGGACACAGGTAGTATTATCTATTATTGTCGTTGTTGTAGTTAATTTTCTGATTTATTTTCTAAAACATGACGAAACATTATTTTTTAGACATTTTTGTTCAAACCGCATATTTTTCAAAACATTCTCATCTAAATGTGTTCACACGCCATTCTCAGTGGAAACCGCCCCCTTCAGTAGGTACATTGACATCAGTGTTTTTCCACGTCTCAAATGCGCCCTGAACTCATTTCTTCTTCGAAGCCGACAAATACCATTAGCAAGTCGATTTTTTTATTTTATCAACCGACTTAAATCTAAGCAAATGAAAGATCATATGTGGTATTGGTCCTTACACGAGATTTCACAAATGTTTTTTTGCATTTTCTGTCATTTTGTGATTGGTGACTGTGAATGTTTGATCATCTTCACTCGACCAGCCTAGCAAAGCACATGCCACACAGGAAACATGTTTTCGAGCTGAAGAATGTTCACTATTAGCCTAACGAATAATTTCAATATTTTAGGTTAGAAATCTTGCATAAAATTCGTTCCACAATCTTCTGGACAAAGTTGGCTTTTCTCACGACCTCTGAATGTTAAAAAAGTTTATCTTTTTTTTTGTGGTCACAATGGACGAAATAAATTTGTCAGTTACCTTGCGATGTCTAGATATTTGTTCAGATTTTCAATATTTTGTGATCCAGTGCGACAGAGACATCCACTAAATGAAAAGTTTTTGCTTCTTTTGTTTACGATAACTATGAATTTGAGTCATAAGTACATTTCCATTTTTGTTTATCAGCATCATTCTTAAAAAATTAAAGTACGATTACATTTTACTCAGTTATATATCCACCGTTATTTACAATGGCTTGTTGCAATTTACTGTGTCAAACTGACCCGAGTAATCTCTTTCAAACTGACAATGTCTCTCCGTATAAGCAACACCACGTTTACGAGCGAAAAGTCTATTCTCTCTTGCGTGTTGTTTTTCTGCCTAGATGATCTCGCAAAAAAATTGCATACTTCCAACCACTCTCGCCAATTCTCTTAGCTCCGAGACTGTCTTTCTTAAATTAAGGTATTACGGCGGCCATATTTCTTTCTTTTTTTCTGTCCTTCACTCGTTTTGCACACATTTGCTACACGAGGTTAGACACTTTATCGCATATCTATCAATACGAAGGACCCCGCATATCTCGTAATGCGTAGGACTCCGCATGTCTCTCAATACGAAGAATATCCGCATGTCACTCAATACGAAGGACCCCGCATATTTCGCAAAGCGAAGGATATTTGCATGTCTCTCAATACGAAGGACCCCGCATATCTCGCAATGCGAAGGACCCCGCATATCTCGCAATGCGAGGACCCCGCATATCTCGTAAGGCGAAGGACCCCGCATGTCACTCAATACGAAGGATCCCGCATGTCTCTCAATGCGAAGGACCCCGTCATGTCTCTCAATGCGAAGGACCCCGCATATCACGCAATGCGAAGGACCCCGCATATCACGCAATGCGAAGGACCCCGCATATCACGCAATGCGAAGGACCCCGCATATCTCGTAAGGCGAAGGACCCCGCATGTCACTCAATGCGAAGGACCCCGCATATTTCGCAAAGCGAAGGATATTTGCATGTCTCTCAATACGAAGGACCCCGCATATCTCGCAATGCGAAGGACCCCGCATATCTCGTAAGGCGAAGGACCCCGCATATCTCGTAAGGCGAAGGACCCCGCATGTCACTCAATACGAAGGATCCCGCATGTCTCTCAATGCGAAGGACCCCGCATGTCTCTCACTGCGAAGGACCCCGTCATGTCTCTCAATGCGAAGGACCCCGCATATCTCTCAATACGAAGTTTCCCGCATGTCTCTCAATACGAAGTATCCCGCATGTCTCTCAATACGAAGTATCCCGCATGTCTCTCAATACGAAGTATCCCGCATATCTCTCAATACGAAGGACCCCGCATATCTCGCAATACGATTTTCTTCAGTATTCTTTTCTGATTATTTTTATTTCTATATTATTCTTATTATCGTGTTTTGTGTCTGCTTTTTTGTTTTACGAACTGTCTGTAACTTTCAACCTGAAATCTCAAGAGAGTGCAAGTCAACAGACCCTGATTATTGATACAATTGCTTGAATGCGCCTCTGACATTCCCAGAATCATTTTTCTTAACGGTTGGTTCTAATCAGTAAAGGAATGTCTACAAAATACTTCCCTCACTCACCAATTCTGAAGCAAAAGCACACAAATGCATTCTGGGATTTTTTCCTAACCAATAAGATTAGGCCACTTCTCGTTCTCATCCGACTAAGTTCTAATCTTTCTTGTCGTGTCGCCAGAACGCTGCGATCGCTTGTCTGTATCCCCTTTGCATTTTAACTCTATTCTTAGTTTTTGAACTTTTTGCCAAATTACTGTTGCTTTGCCGTATTAATATCAATTCGGTCTGTTGGGCATTTCTGCCAATTACATTTTATCATAGTTAATTACTTTATAATTGTATGATGTCATTGGAATGTGCATAGTAGTTTAAACTTTCAGTGAGATGTGTAAGTACCGATAAAATATATGTTGCAGCATACCTACGGACGATAATGGGTATAGAGAGGATCCCTAGACGTGGCTATGTCGAAGGGCAGAGATTCGTCCCGAGAAGCAGCTACCCTATCCCGTTTTATACAGGGTCTACGGAGAATTTTTGGCCGAGCTTACAGACTCGGATACCCCACATTAAATTCGGCCTTGTGCCACATCTGACCGCGTGGGGAGGTTGGTAGGTATCCTGCAATTGGAGATTCATTGTGAAATTCACTTGATTCACTTCTAGCAGTTGACTACTACTTCTACGCGCCGCTGGCGAATCTAATATGTTGTTCTTGTCCTAACTATTATTCCCAACCTTCGTGTGATTATTCAGTAACCTTCCCTAGGTTACAATAATATACGTACAATTAAAATGTGTAAACGGATTAAATGGAGAATTTTAAAAACTACAATTACGTCACAAGTGTAAAATTCTGTAAACTCGCAGAAGAACCTTCAAAATATAAAGAAATCGTTGCAACTTGTGTAGAATTCTGTAAATATATATAGCGAAGAAAATGTCGACTTACCTCGTCAAACCAAGCGACAGCGCGTCGCGTGTATCCTACGACGGAAAATGTGGCGAAAAAGAAAATTACTTAGCAAAAAAAAGGGCACGTATTCCGCATGACATGCTGAAGATGGAATATTTCAATTAAAAATAAGTCAGTCGCAGGAGTCGCTGAAAAAGTATTTTGATATGCAAAAATTGAGCGTCCTCTTCTAGTTGTCGACGAATGGAAAAAAAATGCTCGGCGATAAAAGCAGTTTGTGTTGTCGGGTCGGGGAAGAAAAAATACAATTGGTGTATTTTTGGCTACCGCGTTCGTCGGTGAGTGAATTATTTTTCTGACTGGTTACGTGATTTGTGAGATAGTACCTGCAAATCGATTTTTCGGCATTTCTTTCTGCCCCCCATGTTCGAGTCTGAACTTAGTGATTTATTCCCTGCGTTGTGGAAGTAATCTGCGACAAGTATTTCCTTTGCAATCCCAGATCGCTCACAATATATGCGAATGTGCATGCAAATTCCAGTAGTGGAAGTCGATTATTATTATTATTATTATGCAGTTACATAAAACATAACAGCTCATCACCTAGAACTCTGTTCAAATCTAGCATCGCAGTCATCACTTAAACGGATACTGCCGATACTTTCAGCTGCAGAAGAAAACTGGTCACATGATGTGTCATCTAATTTATTGACCACTGAAAATACTCTGCATACCATTATTCATGGTGGTTCTTTCAAATCTCTTGAAACAATAAATAATCAGAGACTAGGTAAAAAAATATACACTTTCTTTCTTACCTTCTCAGGCCATGGGGTAAAATGAAATATAATATGCTTGAGCCGCAGGCAATCCCTTCCTTGCGAGAGAGGGTTAAGTTTAATCACTGGAACCAGAGATGTCCGCAAAATGGTAGTATCCAGGAATCTTCATCAACCTCATGTACGCTTGGGACTCACACTTTATTGTCAGCTATGTTATGCTATTTCCCGTTCACGTGGAAATGCGTTCACATATCCCCTTTCTCAACACTAATCATGATCTAACAGCATTGATCAGGTCAACTTAAGCAAGCAATAAGTCACTCCTGCTACTCTTTCTTAGATACAAAGAAAAGAGATGTTTTACACGAAGGTATTAGAGACCTCCAGAAAACCGCGATACCTAAGGTTTAAAATGAACTTTTAAAAATTAAAAGTTTTCTTTAAGTTTTTAGTTTTAATTTCGAGCTAATAGATTAAATATAATATTTCCAATAAGCAAAATACTTTGCTGTATTTCGAAAATTAATTTCAATTGACTGGAAAGAGTTGCGCCTTTTTTTAGTCGTCTTTCATTGCAATGTAAATCTCTTTATTAACAAACTTTCCAAAAATAAAATATACTTTTCTGAAGCTTTCTTTGGTGAATATTTCCTGATTTAAAGTATAATTAATCTGATTTGAAACAAATGTTACTTTGTTTAAAATATTGCAGAAATGCATTTTTAACTTGACAGTAGCTGTATTTACATTAGTCGGACTATTGTCCTCATCTTTGTCGCCATATTTGTCACAACGTTTCGGCCGTTGTACGCTCCGGCCTTCTTCAGGTGGTTGGAATTTCGAACTGAACCCTTTATTTCGATCACTGGGGTAGACTGTTCTATTTCCACGAGCCATGTTTGATGGATTTCAGTTATCAGTTATCTCCTGCTATTTTTCCCACTGTGCCATGTGTCCTTGAGGACACATGGCACAGTGGATAAAGGCGTTGGTTAGATCCAGTGACAGACCCAAAGAGTGTGAGTTCAATACCCGGTTAAGGCAGTGGAGAACTTTCAGATGGAAAATTAGCAGGAGATAACTTGTGAAACATATTTGAAGAAAATGAAGTGATCACCGTTTTTATTTAATTTTTAAATACTCAGTAATCATAAAAAATTTTGAAAATTTTCTCCGTAATCTCATGTTTTATTGAATTTTAGAAATTTTGCTAGTGTCGTCTATGGTTGATCGTACTTAGAAAAATTGGCACATTTATACAAATACAAAAAATTTCAAAATACTTTTTAAAATATTGGTATCTGATTATTTGTATTAAACATTACCCATTTATGATTAGTAGATTTACATTTCACTTAATAATATCATCTAAAAGGTTGAAATACAGAATTTGAGAAAATTTAAAACTTAATAAATTTTTCTAATTAATTTTTTAAAAATATGAAAACAATTCTTGTAAAAATTATTCACCGAAATTTTTATTCTTAAGACAATAATGTCCTTATATCTTATTTATAAAAGAAATTAAAAGATTTTCTGATTAAATAATGTCATAGTTTAATTGTATTTTTTATTTTACGATTCAGAGCAGATTTTCGATAAATGGTGATTCCTGATTTTAATTAATATAAATATGAAGAAGCTGACATTTTAATTTCCCACACGCTCATAAAATTCAGTGTGGATAACAGATGTAAAAAAATATTTTTCTAAAAAAATTTTCTAAAAAAAAAATACATTTTAAAAATAAATCCATTTATTTGTGAATAGGCCCTGAATATTTAATTAAAATCCGACAATTATTTGATTCCAAAAGAATGTGTATTTAACGCCAAAAAAGACGCAAAAATTTCCAGTACTAATCTTTGGCCCACACCTGCTAGTGCAACAAAAATAGTATTTTAACTAATACTTCGAACATGCCAGTAAGAATTAATAAATTAACAGAATAATCAAAAAATATTTTGGTATTTCTTAATAATAACCTAAACATTTGGACGACAAAAGTATTTTTTTTAATCCATGATAGTTTCTTTTGTAGATATTTTTTGGAAGTACCAATATTATATGAGCTAGAATAGAACCTGTAGAAAGTTTTATCTTCCAGATTTTTTTATATTAAAAATCCAAACGTCTAATTTCCAAACAATAATAAAATTCAAAAAAAAGAAAACCTGTCTATGCATTATCACCCCAAGCAAGGCAATACAGCCATTAGCATGCAAGGGGTTACAGGGTGTGAAGGAATTAGGAAAAGAAACATTAATAATGAGGAGAAAGACAAAAAATTGCTGAGATCTCGCCGCCAATCTAGTATTGCGCTGAAATTCCTAATGAAGAGCTAATCCGAACAATTACCATGAAAGTGGTAAAAAAAGGTACAGAGAGGCAACCTTGCTGCGGTGAACAAGTGACAGAAGCCGAGCCGCCAAATCAGGACCAATAATATTGCTGACTCTTCATTGGAACTCAAGGTAAATAGCAGGGGTACCGGACCATACACGGTAGCAATATTCTAAGCATACACTAATCTATGCAAGATAGATTCCGAAGAGAAAAATTGTTTCGCCCGGCACAGTGAACCGACATTCTTAGCAACTGACCTAGCAACGGATTCAATGTAGTCTCCCCATTTCATGTCAGCTAGGAACGTTAGCCCGAGAAAGTTCAATGAATCACTTTCCTGGAGGATAGCATCAGCCATGCTGATGGAAGGCAGAGTGGTCTCTAAGATGATTAAAGGTGAAATCTTTAATTTTGGAGGTATTAAAATTGACAAGCCATCTTTTACCCCAGTTAACGACGGTTTTGAGGTCGTTTTGGACCTCAGCTGCCATTTTGAGCATGTCGGACTGATCAGCCTTAATATCTTTCCGCAATTATCGTCAGCACATCAGCAGTTGACCTGAAAAAAAACGAAAGCCATATTGCTTGTCTGAGAAAAGGCCCGCTGATGAGAGATGATTAACCAATTCAGCATTGATTAGGTCCTCTAGGAGTTTCCTAAACTAGGTAGAAGGCTAATAGACCAATAGTTTCATGGATCGGACGGTTCACCAGAGTTCTTAAAAACTGGAACAGACGATGACTTCCAGCTGCCAGGAAAGAAGGAGGCATTTATTATCCAGTTTAAAGAGAACAGGAGCTAGTTTGGGAGCACACCATGATGTCTATTACGGAGATAACATCGGATCAGTATGCTGTGTGGGGATCCTAGTTAGAGATGATAGGCATATAACCCCCTTCATAGTTTCTACTATCACTCAACAGAGAATCAGTACTAAGTGGGTAGTTGGGCAGAAATACTCTAAATGAGCCAAGATTAAAGTTAATTCAAAATAGTTAAATTGTATTAATAGTGTAGAGGACCATGTGGGTTTGAGTGTTTTTAAATTAGAAACACGTGCTGAGTCCAGCCGAAGAATGTAAAGAAAACAAACAAGACCGATAGATATATATATATATGTCAACAAATATATGTATAAAACAACAAATTTACAAGTGATAAAGAAATCAACATTTGTGTTTGTGTGTGGACGTAAAGAGTTTGTATTTTGGTGAATGTTCGTACGTACGTGTATGTGTGTATAATGTTCACGACGTCTCCCACAAATGGGAAGACGCTATCTTCTGCGAGCGCTTACATTGTAGATGTATTCGCTGAAATGAAAAAGAGAACGAGGCAATACATTTCCCATTATTTATAGTGTAGGGAGAGCGTCCCCTCGTGAACAATTAGGGAATTAAGAAGGAGCTAACTCCGACAAAAGTAGTCTGTAGTTACGTTAAAGTCTTTGAGTAGATGGTACACAGAGAAATCTGTGCTTTACAAGATTTTCATCGTTAGTGAGGATTTACTGACCGTCTTTCTTGTTGGAGATGGCTCGGTTGAATTCGCCGACAAATGATCGTCAGCGGACATTCACTGACTGTTGTTGTTGGAGATTTGAAGTCGTCGAGGCATGTTTCTTCAGGCAGCGTTTGGAGGAGGTACTTATGTAGCTACGTGTTCTAGTATTTGAACGGCTTAGAAACAGTCGCATCTTTGCTGCTGACAGCCAAAATCTGTGAGACTTTTATATGAACCTTTTCCTGGGAGTAGGCTCGCGAAAAATAGTTTTAGTTTTCTCTGAATGGTCAAATATTTCACATGGTGATGTTAACTTCAAACCAATAGAATCTTTGATATACGGTGGAAGCTCTTTTGGCATGTTTGTAATATTGTCTGTTATTGGGTAGAAAATAGATTGGGCGTGTTTTATTATGGTAAGCATGTCGGTATTAGAAATAGGGGTTATTTACTATAACTCTTTCTGGAAGAAAACCCGCCGGGCGGCCACAGTTGCGGTACTGCGATGTCGTGAGGCGTGACATGAAAGCTGTGGACATCAACACAGAGTCCTGGAAGAACCTATCAGCCATACGATCCAAATGGAAAGTAACCCTGACCAAACACCTCAGAGGAGGAGACCTGATACAAGTCGCCACGGAAAGGCGGGCCTGTAGAAAGCAAAGTGCAGCTCCAAATGACCAGAGACAGAACGCACATGCGATCTCTGCAACAGAGATTGTCACTCCCGCCTCGGCCTCTACAGTCACAGACGTCGATGCTCCAGCCAGGCAGACAACGAGGATGCTACCCATGGTCAACCCTGACCGACGGAGGCCTACCATACCACTATAATTAGGAGTAGGCTATAGAGACCAAATTTTTCACAAAAAGTGGGGGGAAGTGTTTTATTCCACTCATGTGTGTCCGAATGAAAGGAAATGGACCAACCTTTTGCAATTTTTTGAAAATTGGGATGGAGCTGGACTGAAACGTGCCCAGACCTACCCGAGCCCCCCAAAATCACTAAAAATGACAACGTATTCCAAATAATATCAATATTCACCAACAAATCTTCACCAAAATGATTCAAATTATGTAATTGATGGCTCTACGTACGCAATAAGGAGTCTAGACATTAATTTCCAAAACAATAGGGTATTTTGGATCTGAAATAGACCAAATTTCAGGGGGAAAAAAGCAGGGAAAAATTGACTATTTTGAACTGAAATCACGTCCACATTGCATTCTATCAAGACACGCTATCGGGCAAAAGTGTCCATATTTGAACATCTCAGGCCATTATAAAAACAGGAAAAATGGTCAACAGAATTTTTGGTGTCTCCAACTCACACTTGTTTAAAAAAGCCATCGTGACTTTGAAAGTAAACAATACCACATCATAAAGCGCATTCAATATATTCCACTTCAAGATACAATTCAGATGCCTGTACCAGTTGTGATTATTTGATGATGTAATCTGAAACCGAATTCCTTAGATCATCAATATGGTGAAGCAAGGTAGCAGCACTATACCCAAGGATACCAAAACGTCTTTCTTTATATAATGCAACCTTTTTACTTTTCACCATCTTTATTCAATACATCATAAAATTCCTCATTAATTTTTTATGACCATCATTCGATACAAGTTTACAAAATGCATCAATTACAGCAAGGATTAAACCTTTAGCCAGGAAAGATTTCAAAGATGGCATTGTTTTGATTATTTTTTCCTTGAGTTCAAATTTACTCTCTACATGCTTCAGATCAGATAGACTCCCTGTGTCAAACACCTTCTTCGTGTGATATACATTGGAATTTCGAACTGAACCCTTTATTTCGTCCACCGGGGTTAATTGTTCTAATTCCACGTGTCATGCCTTTTCTGGATATCTCAGTTTCAGTTATCTCCATTTAATATCTAAACTCTCCAAGTTGTTGTTCACCTCTGCCGTGGTCAGGTATTGCACTCAAAAATCTTTGGGTCAAGCCTCTGGATTACTTCAACGAACGTTTTTACCTACTGTGCCATGCAGAACTAAAACAATATACCCCAGTGTGCGAAATAAAGGGTTCGAATGGGAAATTCAAATGTATATCACCTGAAGAAGGCCGGAGCGTACAAGACCGAAACGTCGTGAATATGGCAACGAAGATGAGGACAAAAGTAATAGTAAATAGTGTAAATAGTTACAATACCTCGTCTCAGAAATATAGACAGATGCTGAAGAAGACCGGAGAGTACAACGGCCGAAACGTCGTAAATATGACAAAGATGAGGACGATAGTACGAACAATTTAAATAGTGTAAATAGTTACAATACCTCGTCTCAGAAATATAGACAGATCCTGAAAAAGGTCGGAGAGTACAACGGCCGAAACGTCGTCAATATGATAACAAAGATGAGGAGAACAGCCCGAAGAATGTAAATAGTCTAAATAAAAGAGATCGTCTCAGAAATATAGATAGATCCTGAAGAAGACCGGAGAGTACAAAGGCCGAAACGTCGTGAATATGATAATAAAGATGAGGACAACAGTCCGAAGAATGTAAATAGTCTAAATAAAAGTGATCGTCTCAGAAAATATAGACAAGTACAATTTACAGCCTGGATAAATAATTTTTCGGGAATTGCTTATCGAGTAAGATTTTTTTTAATCGTCGGGTAAATATTCAAAGACGCAGAGATAAAAAAAAAATATTCTTCTCTTGCTGATAGATTTTTTTTTACTCCTGTGGCAGTGGAGACTTCAGGGGTTATTGGCCCTCGTTCGATGGTGTTCCTTCGGAGAATTGGCGCGATTGCGTCTCGATTAAGGAACGAGCCTCGCGAAACGGAGTGGCTCTTGCAGCGTGTCTCACTGGCGATGGTTCGAGGTAATGCTTTCTCCATCATAGCGGCTGGCAGAGGATAGAAAAAAAATTTGTTTATAGTTACGTAGTTCTGGAATTGTCACCATTGGCCGACTGAACTTGCTTTGTTTCAATTTTTGTTTCCCTTAGATTGAACTTACCATTTCTTTTTATACTATAATGTATTTCAGTGTTATCCAATAAAAATGTTTCGCGTATTCTATAAAAAAATAAAAATATTCAAAGCACTTCAACCATAATATAATGTGCGTTAAGACCTGAACCGACTATACTTTATTCATAGTTATGTAAATGGAAACAATTCGTAGATTTATAGATGATTTGCAAAACAAAAAGTACTCTAATGTATGTTTGATTCAAAATTTCTTGCGGGGGCAGATGCTTTTTATTTATAAAATTGTTGTGTTTATTTTACGAGTGCAGAGAATTGATTATTATGAACCGTCTCCTCGGCTTGTAAAATGATCTGATTGATTACTCTCTTGACTTACATTCAGGCGAGATTTGAGATATATAGACACATTAAGTAGGTAGCTAGACTAATTCGCCAAAAAAGAGCATACAATGATGAAAAAAGGCCCAAGCTTGTTGAAATAATTCTTATCGTGTAAATGTTTGTTATTATGAAATGGAAAGACCAAAGTATTTTTTGATTTATTTTAGAACATTCGAAATTTTGATTAAAAATCTTATTTTTTTTGCGTCAGTGGAATACCATTAAAATTGATGATATCCGCCATTTTTGAGAAATTTGTAAACAAAAGTTAGATTCTCCGTTTAAAAATCTTATAAAAATAAATTATACCTTTTTCAAAAGTTATAAGAAAATTAAAAAATTTAAAGTTTATCTATTCGAATTTGAAACAAACATTAGTTACTTTTTTAGATTTTTATCAGAAAGATGTAGTTGTAAACAAGAGAAGCATGTCTTTACCGCGGTGATTTGTTTTTGAGCTATTTACTGACAGTTACATCGATGTGATGAGAGCTTAGGTCAGAGGTGAAGTTATCGGACAAAAGAACAGAAGTGACATAATTTTTTTCGAATTTCAACTGAGCTAACTTATTTAATTACCCAGTCATTTTTTTAAATTGATACTTTCAGCAATCTAATATTTTATTGATTTTTTTTACAGCCTTACGTTTGAAGATGCTTTCTGAAAAAATAGAATTTAAAATACTAGCAGTAAAATAAATTGAAAATTTCATAACTGAGAGTGAGCTAAAATTTCATAAGTGAGGTACATACATTTTTTACGTACATCTCTTATGAAATTTTATGGTATTATTTTTATTTATTATTATTTTTAGTGTCTCAGTTATGAAAAAAATTATAACTGAGATAATATAAAATTTAATAATAAATAGAAAATAATACAATAAAAGCCGAATCCATTACATTCACTTACGTGCTAATACCCTTGAGAAAAGGTACTACTCCTCTTCTCCCTCCAGCTATGGGTAAACTGGTCTAGGAGAAGGACAACTCTGAATTCAAAACCTGCGGAGGGTCGTTTAGGGACCTTGTGTCCCGTAGTGCACCAGGTCTCTGTATTCGGTTGGTTCTGCACAAAGCCTTCAGCTCTACAAACAAAATCATATGTGCTGATATCAAAGAACTGAACTGCTTGGCCCTCATACGTCGTGAATACCACGGGAGAGTCCACTAATATATATATATATATATATATATATATATATATATATATATATATACAGGCTAGAATATTTAGATTCGTGTTTGGATGTCACCATGGCTGATTTGTCTGTAAACCATACCAAGCCTTGGGAGACGTCGATATTTGTGTTAGCATGAATTCACAAGTCATCGTGATCGAGGGGTTGAGTTTGCTGGGCTTTTTCAAATCTGACCTTTTTCAAACTGTTGATCACGCTAGATAACTATAACTGTAAGGTCCACTAGTTGCAATATAAACCACATGTGGATTCTGTGGGTGTTGAAGAAACGCAAATGTGCCTGAGCAGGCAAGCCGCCTTAATAGACAGCCATCCTCGGATACGAGTGGCGAGCCATACCTTTAGTATATCTTCCTCCATATTACTTATTTATTCATACCAATTTTGATATAACAATTTTGCCAACGTTGTTCCCTGACGAAGTGTTGGTAGGAAGGTGCCTTAGTTAAAAAGAAAAACAAAAAAACTTAACACTAAACCGTGTTTGTTTAAAACAATTTATGCATTCTGCCATGGCATCAAATTGTTGTTGTTTTTTAATATATAAACAGGGTGTCCAAAAAAGTTGATATCATTTCACAGGGACATAAGTTTGGCAATTCTTGTTGAAATAACCTCAAATTTTCCCAGAATGTATAGAAACCGATCAAGATCTTATATTTAATGTTTTATTTTTGTTATCGCAATGAAAATCTGCCGGAGAAATGGATCGGGCGTGGTGGAGATGAAGACAGTTTTCTGATGAAATGGCCGGCGCGGTCAGCGGACCTGTCCCCGTGTGATTTCTTTTTATAGTGATATGTGAAGGAAATGGTCTATGTCCACCTCTTCCTGCCATCATTAAAGAACTCAAGCAGAGAAACACTTCCGCACTGGATAATGTTACCGGAGGCATGCTACAACGTGTTTAGCAAGAGCTTAACTACCGACTTGAGGTGTGCCATGTCACAGGCAGTGCACACATTGAACACTTATGAAATCGTTCCCATAATAAATAATCATGTTCAACACCTTAACTGTTCGATTTCATTGAGCTAGACTTAGTAGTTTTCAAGAGAATTGCTTTTAAAATTATGGCAATTTCTTGGGGGGGGGCATCCTATATATATATATATAATGACGTCACACTTTATGAAATAAACAAAGTCCGACAATTAGTTTAAGACAGTCTTTGTCTTAAAATAATTGTCGCACTTTGTCCATTTCATAATGTATGACGTCATTTGTTTACATTTGGATACGCATCGAGCAGATATGGATGTACGTGAGAAAATCATGGAGAATTGTAGTTTAAATGTATGTAAAACGATTCTTAGTTTGTGAACCATTTTGCTGCTTTGCCTAGTTTTGTCTTGCATATATTATTTGTTTAGCATTAGTTTTGCCCTGTTCTGTTTCTTTCTTTTGTTATTGTTTATTGCAAACTTTGTCAATTCTGTGCCAATTACATTTAACTATGGCCAATTACTCTACAGGTTATGAGCCCAGAAGTAGATTCTGTTTCAACGGAGACAAATACACACACACACACACACACACACACACACACACACACACACACACACACACACACACATATATATATATAAGATTGTGCTCTATATATATTATATCGTGAAGAGGTAATCATACAAAGATTTAATTGAAAAGCTTTAATAAGGAATTAACTTACAATCCATCGAATAACGCGATCCTTATGTTTAAATTGTTGTCCGATGGATTTGATGTTACCTGGCCGAGTACTTTGAAAAATTTCCCATTTTCATCCTCAGGGCGTAATTTTTCCATTTAAAGGTAAACCCGAAGACGAAATAAATGAAAATATTTCGCTATTAATTACATTAACATTACTAATTAATTCTTTGTATGATTACCTCTTTATGATATATATACTGCAAAATGTAATATTTACGAAAATCAATCCGCAGTACGAAATTCTGTGAAGGAAAAAAACTACTAAGACATTTTACTCTATTAATTGGACTATATACTTAATCCATGTCACTTTAACTGAAAAACACATACAATAAAAAATGCGTGGATTTAACACATCGCTAAATTAAAACAAAATTCTCACTTGAATTATTTCAACAAGAACTCTAGCATTGCGGCATCGCACGCTCGAAAATTATATAAGTCAATAAATAACGTATTTAAAAAAAAACATCTTTCGTTCTACACTACATTTATTTCGTTCATCATGTCACCCAGTAAAAACTGCGGCGTTGTATTTGGAGAGGAGAAAGGCCGTGCTTAAATAACCCATCTTTCTCCTGAGAGTTGTCATAAAGGTTATTATAAACAAGGAACGTATTTAAAGACGAATCGCTTTGAAGGAAAACAACATCCCATAATATTCCGTTTTATTTCTGGCAATCGGATAATATTGTAACGATTGTGGGTACGTAAATGGAATCGGCGGGCCGGGTTCAAATTGCAGCCTAGTCTGTAGTGTCCACTTTTACACCAATGCCCTCGGGAAAGTTATACGCTACTAGGGGTATTATGTACAGCGGCTTCAACTAAAAAATTGGAGAGCAGATTTCGAATGCCAGTCTGCTTCGTTACATTCACTTCTGCAAATACCCTTGGGAAATGTATGAATCAATTTTCTCCCCTCGGCTATGGGTTAATTAGTAGGACTCACATCTGCAAAAATAATTGTTATTGCTAACGCAATGTTCACTTGCAAAACTAAAAGAATTACTTTCGCAATCCAAAGCCTGTTTCGGCTTTAAATAACCCAAAAAGGTTGATAAGACGTAAAAAGGATCCTACCCGCTAACTATCGGTTAAGTCGACTGGAGTGGCAGGCAGGTTAACTCTAAATTTAAAAGCGTTGAGAGGAAGTCGGAAAAGTCCTGTCTTTTCGAAGAAAATCATAGTAATTCACAGATAATTAATATATAAGCAGACGTGATAGTCTATGTCTTAAAGGGACTTGACATCTAGGCAATTAAATCGTTCGTTAGACTGTACTTAAGTTGAAATGTCACTACTTTTTCCAATAGACATAAAGGGAAAAATCATTTATCATCATTAGAAAGTAATAATTTAAAATATAAGTAATTATCAGTCATAAGTAATTATCATTTATTATAATTATCACTTATATGAAAAGTAATTGTCATTTAAAAACAATAAGATAAACTTGTTGCCGAAAACAAACGCTCAGCAAAAGATTGAAAAGAATACAGATGATTAATTGGAGTTGAAAAATACTGAAAAGTGTATATATTGCAATAAGATTTACTAGTCAGAATGTTACAGATGCAGAAGGAAGTGTATCTATGTTTCATAGACTTTGCAAAAGCCTTCGACAAAGTATGCCACAAGGATCTGATGGAACAGCTCAGCAACCTTGTTATATTCGGGAAAGATATCAGAATAATCAAGAACCTATAATGGCAGCAAACAGCATCCATGCTTGACCTGTTCAACCTATACAGCGAAGCAATTCTGAGAGAATTGGAAACCCTACCGGCATTTAGCATTGGCAGCCACAATCTTAACAAAATAAGATACGCAGATGACACAGTATTTATAGAAGACACGGAAAATAAATTATAAAATCTCCTACAGAAGGTAGCGACGGAGAGTGTGAAGAAGGGACTAAGCATAAACAACAAGAAAAGAGAATGCATGGTAATCAATAAAAGGATGAGCCCGAAATGCGATTTTCAGGTCGGGAACTCTAGAATCAAGCAGACTCAGCAGTTTACATATCTGGGAAGTGTTCTGACAGAGGACGGTAAATGCAACACTGAGATCCGTAGACGTATTGGGATGGCCAAGGACGCATTCCAAAAGCTGGGCAGACTATTGCGGGACAGGAGGATTTTTACGGCAGCGAATGTTGGACAATTTCTTCAAAAATGAAGAAGAGACTCGAGGCGACGGAGATGTAGTTCTACAGAAGGATGCTAAGGATATCATGGACCGAGAATGTGAGTAACGATGAGGTCTTAGAGAGGTTGCAAACAAGGAGAAGGCTTATACATAACATCAGGAAGAGGCAGCTGAAGTTCCTGGGACACATAATGAGGAAGGAGGGCCTAGAGAATTTGATACACACGGGTCGAATAGAGGAAAAGAGAGACAAAGAAAAACCACGCATGACATACCTAGCGGCCTTGAGCAAGTGGACGACAGAACGTGGTCGGGGGAGTTGGCAGAGGAAGGGAACTTGTTGAGAACTGTAAGGAATAGAGGGAGTGGGGAGCTATGATTGGCTACGCCCTGAAACGACACGACACGACACATAGAAAAAAGTCAATATAGGTCCATCAGTAAGTTCGTAGGCTTCTGGGTGCGTGTTTATGGTTAACAAGGCTTGTCTGATTGAGCATTGTTACTGAGAAGTGTGTTCGATCCGTAAGGGTGGGACGGGGGTGGTTGAACAGAATCCTACTTTAAATAGACTAAAGATTACCTGTCTGTATTTCTGAGATGAGGTACTGTAACTATTTACACTATTTAAATTGTTCAGACTATTCTCCTCTTCCTTGTGATATTCACGACGTTTCGGCCGTTGTACTCTCCGGTCTTCTTCAGGATCTGTCTATATTTCTGAGACGAGGTATTGTAACTATTTACACTATTTAAATTGTTCAGACTATTGTCCTCTTACTTGTCATATTCACGACGTTTCGGCCGTTGTACACTCCGGTCTTCATCAGGATCTGTCAATATTTCTAAGATGAGGTATTGTAAGTATATACACTATTTAAATTGTTCGAACTTTTGTCCTCATCTTCGTTGCCATATTCACAACGTTTCGGTCTTGTACGCTCCGGTCGTCTTCAGGTGATATACGTTTGAATTTTCTGAGATGATGTTTTTTTATTTAGACTATTTACATTCTTCGGTCTGTTGTCCTCATCTTTATTATCATATTCACGACGTTTCGGCCGTTGTACTCCCCGGTCTTCCTCAGAATCTGTCTATATTTCTTAGATGAGGTATTGTAACTATTTACACTATTTAAATTGTTCGGACTATTGTCCTCATCTTTGTCATATTCTCGACATTTTGGTCGTTGTTCCCTCCGGACTTCTTCAGTGTACCTCGGTGGACGAAATAAAGGGTTCAGTTCGAAATTCCAACGTATATCACCTGAAGTAGACTTGAGTGTACAACGGCCGAATCGCCGTGAATATGACAATAAAGATGAGGACAACAGCCCGAACAAGGTAAATAGTGTAAATACATAAAACATGTTAGTGATATTTCACGTTTATACAGAGAGGATGAAAGGATTTTTCCGCGATTACTTGAGCACCCCATTCACTTCCCAAATAAATAGGCTGCAACTGGTGGTATAAAGTGATTCGACCTGAAAAAAAATTTTCAAAACCTCTTAAAAGTAGGGCCACACTCAGTACCATTCAGCTAAACGAGCTAAAGTGCTTAACAGAAAAAGGTGCTAAATTGTTGCACTTGTTTAGTTCTCGGCGCTTCTCTTGCCTCCGTTGTCTTATTTCATGAAAAGCCGAACGAATTTTGGATTGGCGTTAATCAGAGAACTTGTGGCTTCTGTTCAAAAAGAGGCTGTCCTTGTAACGTAACCGGCGCTCATCTCGCGAGACATAACGAATCGAGTCATTAACCACGTTTTTATCAATATGGGCTTTGTAGTTACGAAATGCGAACTGCCTTCAGAGAAAATCGTGTTTTGTGAAAAAACATCACAGGCACTAAAAGACATCAAAAAAGCATCACTCAAAAAAAGAACCTCTTTGATTCTCCCTGACGATTTCATGCAAGACAAAAAGCTCGCGGGAATCTAGAAATGTAAACTGCAGCTTCCAAATCTCGGTCAGTGTTTAACTGAAGCCATATTACAAAAAAAAACCCTCTTTTCCCTTTTTCAATTTTGTAAAATTATTTTTATCAATATTAATAATAATGTCTTGAAATGAAAATAGAAAACTTTACATTTCACTTTTATTTTTTAATTATTCATATCAAACACTGCTCGATTTCACAACTACAACTGCTCCTTGCTTAACGACTTTCTAGTTTACTGACTCCGGACTTAAGACCAGCTATAAAATCTCATGCATTTAACAAAAAAATCCAACCACTTGATATTGTACGTTGTTTAAATTTTTTTTTTATCAGGATTGTTTTCTCTTTCTCCAAAATGAATAACCGTCCTGGGTATGATGATAAACTAGATCCGGCAGCAAAGCCTCTGATCGGAAGGTTTTGAGGAATGTGGAACCACCTCTTAATTGCTGTTGTTCTCAGGTCCACTCTGACCCAGGGTGGTAGCACCTGTTAGGGTTCTAGCTATGGGCAAATAATGAACCACCCAAACTGGGGTCAAAACACTATGAAAGTATAAAAATACATTTTTATAGTAAAAATACCAATAGTACATTTTCATAATAAAAGAATTACATACAATACATTTCTGCGAGGAAAAAAATATTACCAGCCATACATTTTTTTTAAAGAATTAATTAATGCTCCCAAGAAAATTATATTTCGGCATTAAATGACCCATCAGAAGTTGATATGCAGTTAAACAAACGAAATGAATAAAAAAAATATATAATAAAATGGATAAATACGGCGAAAATAAGTGAAAATTTACTTGTCTTTTAAACCGAAGTAATGTACATAATTACTTGCATTATTTACATTATTCGGACTATTATCCTCATCTTCATTGCCATATTCACAATGTTTCGGCCGCTGTATGCTCCGGCCTTCTTCAGGTGATTAGAATTTTGAATTGAACCCTTTATTTTGTCCACCGGGGTAGATTGTTCTAGTTCCACGCGCAATTACTCTTCCGGATGTCTCAGCTATTTCATTTTAACTCAACTCTCCAAGTTTTGGTTCACCACTGCTGTGGCCTGGTATTGAACTCACAACTCTTTGGGTATAGTCACTGGATCTAACCAACGTATTTATCCACTGGGTCGTGTATCCAGTGGACGAAATAAAGTTTTTGGTTCGAAATTCCGATCACTTGAAGAAGGCCGGAGCCTACAACGGCCGAAACGTTGTGAATATGGCAATGAAGATGAGGATAACAGTCCGAATAATGTAAATAATGCAAACAATCTTAATACCTCATCTCAGAGATATAGACAGATAATATACATAATAGTTGATTTTTGAAGGTGTTTATGATATTGACTGTTCCGTACACTAGTGTATAAGTATTTACGAATAAATTAGTGTCACAACCGAGGCAAATGTGTCATTAAAGCTGTCTCAACTTATTGACTGGTGTCAATTAGCTTATGTAGTATACTTCAAATAGCGGTCAGGTGCAATTTCTCGTTTAGCGACTTCATTGGAACGGAACCTGGTCGTTAAGTAAAGAGCCCCGGTATATTATAATGATGATGAAATTTGTCACCAAATTCCTTTACTCACGATATGAATTTACGATTTCCGTCTTTGTATGAAATGATAAAATACATGCATTATATTCCATCATCGCCGATCGAACCCGGAACTAACATGAACGGGTGTTCCTTCAGGGAGGCCACGTGCCTTGAACACCTATTGGGACTTAAACTCAACCCAGGAGAACTCGTGCGTACGAACCCCAGCTAAAGATGCTGGGAAAATGGTCAGTTCTCTGTACAGCTCCTCATGCTATCCCCGGGGTTCACAAAAGCCACGCCAGGCCCCAAATAGAGTACTGTTGCCATATTTCATCAGGAGCTGCCCATTCTCTGACTTTCCAGTTTCGATAGAGTCTAAAAACGTCTCCGCGTCCTTGTGGGTGACAAATTATGTTCCATCCTACAATCTCTTTCCCACGGACGAAACTTCGCAAGCTCCGTGCAGCTCTATCGATTTTGTTTTTGTTTGTTTTTTGTTTTTGTTTTTTTTGTTTTTGTTTTTGTTTTTTTTTTGTTTTTTTAGTTTTTTTTGTTTTTTTAGTTTTTTTTGTTTTTGTTTTTTTTGTTTTTGTTTTTTGTTTTGTTTTTGTTTTTTTTGTTTTTGTTTTTTTTTGTTTTTGTTTTTTTTTTGTTTTTGTTTTTTTTTTGTTTTTGTTTTTTTTTTGTTTTTGTTTTTTTTTGTTTTTTGTTTGTTTTTTGTTTTTTGTTTGTTTTTTGTTTTTTGTTTTTGTTTTTGTTTTTTGTTTTTGTTTTTGTTTTTTGGTGGGGGTCAACGGAAATTGTTCAGATGCACTACATTCCCTAGTTCCATCAGTTCCAAACTTCAGGGCTAAAACCTCCAAGTCAGGTATATGGCCGCGGAGCATTTATTGGATCGGCAATATGTAAATGTTGGTTGTTTATATTTGAATCTATAAGCATTTGCTTCATTCGAGGATAGGTAAATGTTGATTGTTTTTTTTTGGGGGGGGGGTTAGTCTACAAGCATAATTAGTAACTTTCATGATCATTGTATTTGCACTTAATTATGAATTAAGATCCAATCATTGACTTTCTTTTCACCCGTATTACAAATGGAATATTTGTAGATATTTTCGATTATATGAAACTGTCGTAGTTATTTTTGATGATACATCTATTATTACCACCCCGGGGATTGTATCCGATCTCAGTTGATATCCAACAAAGATTTTTAACACTGCTATGATTGCTAAACTCAGAATAACAAAAAAAAATAATTTTTTTTTTTAGTGGGGGGTCTCCAAATTTCACTGTGTGTCGGAGTTAGATAAATATTTCTACAACCTGTCTGACGTTATTACGTAAATCAAATAAGCCTCAATAACTTAAAAAGTTCTGAACCAATATTTGTCAAATTTAAACTCGTCCGTTTCCAGACGTAGTAAATTATTTAATTAAATTTTCTGCCATTTTTAATGGTCTATTTTGAGATATTTTGAATTTATGACAGTAGACTGAAGTTATAATTCAGATATGACGAATATTAGCTTAAGACATCTGAAATCTAATAAAAACTATTTTTCTTTTTGTCCATAATATATAATAAAACATAAGGAAGGATCTAACTACTGAAAAACAGAAAATAACAAAGATATTGAGTAAGGGAATGTCTACATTCGAAAGATCAAAGTAGCTTTGCAGAGATCATAGAACGATAAACTGTTGAAAATTTAAGCTGAGAACTCGAAGCAAAGGAAAAAGCTTTAAGAATTTGCTTCCTCGAGATGAACGTAAACTAAAGCGACTTATAGCAAAAGAACCACTTTTGAGCAGCACTCAGATTTTTGAGAAGGCTGGAATTGAGGGAGCCAAGGACGAAAAACGTAGAATACTCTGTGGATGGGGATCTGTAAAAAAGATCACCGAGGCAAACTCCTCTCACAAAAGCAAATATTTTAAAGCCTCAAAACTTGGCCAAGAAATACATGAAAATTTACTTTTCTTAAGTAATTTTCACGGACGAATCTCGAGTGACATTTGATGGACTAGATGGATGGGCCAGAGGGTGGGTTTTATTTAATTCAGACTTGACTGTAGCTAAAAGAAGGCAACAAGGAAGCGGTAGTGTCATGATATGGGTTGAAATTGTCGACCAAACCAATATTGGTCCATTCAAAATCGATGGAGTTAAACTGAACAGTGCTGATAATTGCGATTTTTAACAAAACTTTCTTTGCATGGCACAAGTCCTCGTTTCGCAGTTTCAAAGTGAAGTGTGTATTTATGCACGACAATGCTCCTTCTCATCTCTAAACTTACCCGTGAATTATTTAAGCATAAAAGATTTATCGGAGAAAATATAAAAGGAGGGCCACCATCAAGTCCTGATCTGAATCCGATCGAAAATCTATCGCCAAGAAGAAGAGGATTACTGCCTTTCTCAATAGTATTAGCACGTAAGGGAATATAACGGATTCGACTAGAACTCGACACTCCGAGTCCTCAATCCGAGCCGCTATCCACTACTCCATCGAAGCACTCAGATCTTTGAAATGGCCGGATTTGAGTGGCGACAAAACGTGAATTGGGATCTGTAAAAAAAAAAATTCGGCAACCTCCTCTCACTAAAGTAAATATTTTAAAGAGTGAAAATTGGCCCAAGAAATAGATGAAAATTGACTTCTCTAAGGAAATTTTTACGGACGAATCTTGAATGACATTTGATGGGCCAATTCAGAAGTGCATGTGGCTAAAAGAAGACAACAAGGAGGCCGTGATGTTATGATATAGGCTGGAATTATCGACCAAACCATTATTGGACCATTCAAAATCGATGAAAGAATCAAACTGAACAGTGTTAATTATTGCGATTTTATGAACAAGACTTTCTTTGCATGTTACAAGTCCTCGTCTCGCAGTTTCAAAGTCTGTATTTATGCACGACAATGCTCCTTCTCATATCTAAGCTTACCCGTGAATTATTTGAGCATAAAAGATTTACATAACAGAAGATAATGGAATGGCTACTATCAAGTCCTGATCTGAATCCGATCGAAAATCTATGGTTAATTGTTAAGATGAAATTATATGAAGGAGACAAACAATATAAGGGCAAAGCAGACCTAAGGGAAGTAATTAAAAGAACAACGTCAGAAATTGAACCTGGTGAAGTAAAAAAAAAAATAACAAAATCAATGGATAGTAGATCATTGGCTGTTATTGAGAAGAAGGGTCACCATATTAAAATGTAAAGGATTCAAAGACTTATCATATCTGTTTATTATTTGTTCTATTTAAGGTGTTGATCAATTTTTGCTGATTTTATTGTCTTTTTATTGAAGTTGGGATCATCTCAAGATCAAAGCCAACTAACAATCTCTTAAACATTCTCTTGAGGATAATGTATAAAGATGTTGCAGTTTACGACCAAAGAAGACGTATGACTAGATCTCCGACAAGTTTTGAAACTATTACAGCTCAAGTAACTCGCCGTTTAGCAACGTGCATCCTGGGCATGACGAAAAACTACATCCGGTAGCAAGGCCGCTGACCGGAAGATTTAGAGGAGCGTGGAACCCCCTTTGAATTGCTGTTATTCCCAGGTTAATCATGACCCTGGGCGGTAGCGCCTGTTAGGGTCCCAGCTATGGCCAAATAGGGTGAAACACCATGAAATTGTAAAAATACATTTTTATAG
The DNA here is from genome assembly GCA_964036315.1 of Acanthosepion esculentum. Lineage (NCBI taxonomy): Eukaryota > Metazoa > Mollusca > Cephalopoda > Sepiida > Sepiidae > Acanthosepion > Acanthosepion esculentum. The sequence goes on along the minus strand of OZ038513.1, from coordinate 63,860,778 downwards.
TAGTAATTATTAGCAATAGATTTCCGTAGTAAAACTATTGCTAGCTATACATTTTTGTAAATGAAATTACCAATGCTCCCAAGAAAATTAAATTTCGGCACTATATGACCCATAAGGATGTTGATATGCCGTTAAACAAACCAAACGTTTAATAACGTCAATGGATGAGCGACTTATATCTGATTTGTAGACAAGGACCTTACACTTCAATATAAATGATAACTCTGATAGTTCTTAGTTTCCAAACAGCATTTATTTGAATAACGATGATTGATTGATTTGTTTAACGGCATATCAACACCTTATGGGTCATTTCATATCGAAATTGCATTTTCGTGGGAGCTTTGTAATAAAAATATGATATACGTTATTCTGCTTTCACAATAGTGTACATGGTAGATGATACTTAGCTTTTATGCATATACATGTTTGTATGGACATATTTACTAGAGGCGGTGATATGTGTGTGTTATGTTGTAGTTCTGTTGAAGTTATATTTTGAAATACATTTTGATTTCTTTAAGAAATTGTAGGATACCATATGGATTAATGTCATAAGAGTTTTTTTCATGTTGGTTAGTTGATTTTGTTTAGCGGCATATCAATCTCTACATGTTATTTAATGCCTTCAACTAAATATATTTTGAGCCAATTATATGCCATCAACTACATATAAAATGTATTGTTGGTCATTTTGCGTCAAAAATGTATTATTGGCCACTTCACTACAAATATGTACTGTTGGTCTTTTTTATACAAAATTGCAATGCTGGCATTACTAGAAAAACTATTTTTATACCCTCATTGCGTTTTTGTTTGGGGGCTCACTATTTGCCATAGTTGTGACCCTAACAGATGCTACCTCCCCGGGCCAGAGTAGTACAAAAGCAATTAAGAGGTGGTTCCACGCTCCTCAAAATTTCCAATCTCCCGATCAGATGCCTTGCTGCTGGATGTAGTTTATCGTCATACCCAGGACTGGAATGATACAATGAAAAATCATATTGGACGCGTGTTTTTCTTCAAAGACTCCTTCAGCCTAAATAATGTTTTATTGATGGTATCTTATATATGTAATATATAATAATATAGTTAAAATTATACATCCAGAGAGACGTTGAACATGCTTCACTTGAAATTAAATGTAAGTGGAAATTTTAAATGTCGAGTGTCCGTTGTGTCTGACTGCGCAACACAGTCGACTTTGTTCAGCTTTCTACGAATTTTCTTTTTGGTTCTATTACTGCTTTTTTAAATATAAATAAAATATAAAATAAGTAGGATAATAAATATAATATAATATAATATAAATATAATAATAAATATAAATTTGTTATAATATAAATATAATAATAAATATAATAATGTAATTTAATAACTGTCTATATTTCTGAGATGAGGTATTATGTACACTATTTACATTATTCGGACTATTGTCCTCATCTTTGCTGCCATATTTATTACAACGTTTCGGCCTTTCAGTATCAGTCTATATTTCTGAGATGAGGTATTATGTACACTATTTACATTATTCGGACTATTGTCCTCATCTTTGTCACCATATTTATTACAACGTTTCGGCCTTTCAGTATCTGTTTATATTTCTGAGATGAGGTATTATGTACACTATTTACATTATTCGGACTATTGTCCTCATCTTTGCTGCCATATTTATTACAACGTTTCGGCCTTTCAGTATCAGTCTATATTTCTGAGATGAGGTATTATGTACACTATTTACATTATTCGGACTATTGTCCTCATCTTTGTCGCCATATTTATTACAACGTTTCGGCCTTTCAGTATCTGTCTATATTTCTGAGATGAGGTATTATGTACACTATTTACATTATTCGGACTATTGTCCTCATCTTTGCTGCCATATTTATTACAACGTTTCGGCCTTTCAGTATCAGTCTATATTTCTGAGATGAGATATTATGTACACTATTTACATTATTCGGACTATTGTCCTCATCTTTCTTGCCATATTTATCACAAAGTTTTGGCCATTGTACGCTCCGGACTTCTTCAGGTGGTTGGAATGTCGAACTGAACCCTTTATTTCGCTCGCTGGGGTAAACTGTTCTAGTTCCACGTGCCATGTCTAATGGATGTCAGTTATCTCCTGTTTATCACATCTCCAAGTTCTCCACTGCCTTAACCAGGTACTGAACTCACAACACTTAGGGTCTCTGGATCTAACCAACGCCTTTATCCACTGTGACATGTGTCCTCAAAGAATAATAATGTAATAAATATAATATAATAGAAATAAAATAATATAATATAAATAAAAAATAATTACTATATAAATAAAATAATAAATATAATAATAAATACTATAAATATAATAACATAATAATAAATACAATAATAAATACTATATAAATATAATTATTAATATAATAATACTATATAAATATAATAATTAATATAATAATAAATACAATAATAAATACTATATATATGTATAAATATAATAATATAATAACAAATATAATAATAATTATAATAATAAATACTATATAAATATAATAATAAATATAATAAATACTATATAAATATTATAATAAATATAATAAATACTATATAAATATAATAATAAATATAATACGTATAATAAGTACTATATAAATATAATACCATATAAATATAATAACAAGTATAATAAGTATAATAAGTACTATATAAATATAATAATAAATACTATATAAATATAATAACGGGTACTATATAAATATAATGATAAATATAAGTACTATATAAATTAAATTAAGTGGAAATTGTAAATGTCTAGTATCTGTTGTTTCTGGCTGCGCAAGATAATCGACTTTATTCAGCTTTTTATAAATTTTGTTTTTGATTCTATTACTGTCGTTTTTAAATATCCCACATTGCTCTGTCAAGCTGCTCCTTGAGGTCAAATTGTTAATTCCAGGCTTTTGGTGATGGAAAAAAGTTATTCAGTTTCGACTTTTCTCGAGGGGCACTTTCTTGAGCAGGACTTCTCAAACAATGCCGTTTGCTATTAAGTTCACTGTTTAAGAAAATAAAATACAGGGATAACAACTCAAACCTGGGTACCCATTAAAAATAACGTTTATAGTAATGAGAAATATCTCACTTTATAATGGCTGTAGCTAGAAGAAATGCTGTATGATCCTAGACATAGATTTACTCAGAAATTAGTGCACCTTCTTTACATTTTTGCCTTAATAAATTATTTTCTCTTTTGGGGTACGCCTATCATCCGATTCACACTCCTCTCCGGCCATTGAGGCAGGTGTATACATTTATCCCTTATTTCTTTTTCAGGATTAGGACCCTTCTAAATTCTTCTGATTTTCTTTCACACCCAGTCGCCACTTGCGTTTAAGTGACATTATCGCCTTGCTATAAGTGATAAAGAATTAAATCCGCTTTTTCAGTCGGGTTTCGATCTTAGCTAGAGGCAATCGGACGATACAGCGAAACGGTCTGTCTGTGGATGACTAAATATATATATATATATATATATTATTAACTTCAAATGTTATTTTAGTGGATATCCGTGCTTGAAATTGGCGCTCCTTTCTCTTTTTTTAAACTTGTGTACATTATGTTTATCGGCCTTTACAAACCGCTAAACTTAAGATACGTTATTTAAAATAACGAGGTGTCTATTTCAAACACGGGCATCCACTAGAAAAATAACAATTGAAGTAAAAAAAAATTCAGGATCAAAAACAACTCCATTAATTCATTACACACACACACACACACACACACACACACACACATATATATATATATATATATATATATATATATATAATACTACAGGTAAAATGTTTGAGATTACCCTGCATTTCTTTAAAAAGAAAATCTTAAAATGAGATATTTTTGTATTTGTTTTTTAAGTCAAAGAGAAAATTTTAGTCACTCCTGTGTATTTCTTGGTTTTTCTCGAGACTTCTCTTGCCATCAAAAATTTCAAATTTGATTGTTCAAAATGTCGTCTGCTATGTTTGTATGGGGAGCATTATATTTATTTTTTACCATTTAACTCTCAGTAGACTTTTTGGAGATTACCAAAATGTCCAACTATTTAAATGTGAATACATGTTGTAAATGTCAAATCCGCACTGACTAATGTTTTAGACAAAACATATGTAGCTGTCTCCGTTTGAAGAAAAAAAAGTTACGCCATTACAATAATATTACGATAATATATTCTTGTCTTGACAGCTTTGCTAGAATATGCTTTTTGTTTAATCATTTCATCCCAAACCTCTGCAGTCGCTCTCTCACAAACGCGCCGTTGCCTCGCTCTGTCTTTTTTGCAACAACATTCACGGTAATTGCTCCGATGAGCTGCTTTCGCTGGTTCCCAGGCCTCATGAATTTAAGCGTCCTACGAGGCTGGCATCCCGTTCCCACCCCTTCACCGTTGAAACTGTTAGATGTAGACGTCTCTTCTACTCCAATAGCTTCATGTCTCGCACATCTCGCCTGTGGAACTCCCTTCCTTATTCCTGTTTCCCTGACAAATACAATCTCCAACTATTTAAGTGTAACGTCAATCGACATCTCCAGTTGCCTTGATCGATCCACTATCTTTCTCCACATCCTTTCCTCTGCCACTCCTATCTGCTCTTCCTCCAAACCTTCTGTAAGCCCTTGCGTGCTAGTGGCTTCCAGCCTTGCTTGGGGGTGAAAAGCTTAAAAAAATAAGGACGCAGGAGGTTACAGGGAACGTAAGTGAATGAGAAGTATTTAGTGAGGAAAAATGAAAAAGATAAATGAACAGGGTTCAGGATACAGAAGATGGCGATTGACGTTGCATTTAAATTTTTGAAGATTAAATCAGAAGGGAGTTCTACAGGCGATAAGAAAAGAACTAATACTAAAACTGACGGTTGCATCTAGCTAGTTTAGCAGTGAGACCTAATTGCCAATCTAGTAGCACGATTGAAGTCATGCAGTCAAGGGACTAAGGAAACAAAACTCATCAGAAAAATAGTCATGAAATTATTTCACTGACATTGTAATTATTTAATTTATTTCTTTATGTTAAATGTAAACCTTTCTTTTTCTCATGAATTGGATAATTTTGGGACATTTTTTATTTTTACGAGAAGTCCGCAAAGCCCTTGGAAGCGATTAAGTTCAGCTTTTCCTAGGGGCAGCTTGATTCTTTAATTTTAGGAGGTGAAAGCAATCAAATTAATCAATATCGATAATTGAACCCAACGTATTTAATATGCATTAAATCCGAGGAAGAATTTGTGCAGTTAATTAATCGAAGTAATTAATGTGAACCGTTAAAGAAAGCCTCGGATTAAAACGGAATTTTTATCTTTAAGGGAGAAAGCAGGAAAATTCACGACATCATTGCTCTTGGGGAAAATTAACGGTTTAAAAGACGATGATAGTAAACGTTTACCACAAAAAATGTAGTCGGAATTTCTGTGAGAAAGGGTACTTCTTCTTTGTACCATGTCCTTTAAAGACGTTGACGATCATGGCTCTCCACAATTCCCTCTCCTTTGTAGCTCATAATTATCTTTTTGTTGGATCTCCTAAACCTTGTCCTGTCATCTATTTGCTCAAGCTCCCTATATAGGGTCATATTTTGTATTCCTCTCTCCCTCTTGCTCTCAATCTGCCCTGTGAGTATCAAATTTTTCAACCCCTCTTTTCTCATAATATGCCTTAGAGATTTCAACTGTTCTTGATGTTGAGTATAAGTGTCCTTTTGTTTTAAGTTTATCTAAAACCTCGTCCCTACTAACATGTTCGACCCGTGGTATTCTCAGCATCCTTCTGTAGAACCCCATTTCTTTTGCTTCAAATCTGTGTTGAGATTGTCCAACACTCACTACCATATAGTATAAGTGATATTACTTAACATTCAGTAGTCTTGGATTCTAAAGAAATGTTTTACTGTTTCTTAACACGTTGCTTAGCTTCTGGAAAGCATTTTTCGTTATCCCAATGTGCCTTCAGATATCACTGTCACACTTTCTCTTCTGCTACTAAAACATTTCCCAGATATTTAAATTGCTGTACTTCAATTTGTGAAATGCATGTTGGGCTGCTCCGTTTGCTAGCAACCATGCAATCTGTCTTCTTGGAATTGATGCTTACTCCTCTCTTTTCGCTTTCCTTCATTACTTTCTGGAGGAGTTCTTGTAGTTTCCTTTCTGTGTCTGTTATCAGCATTGTGCCACCTGCATATCTTACGTTGTTAAGATTGTGGCCACCAACAATGAATGCTGGTAGGACTTCTAATTCTCTCAGAATCGCTTCACTGTATAGTTTGAATAAGTCCGGTGAGAAGTCACATCCTTGTCTTACACCCCTTTTTACGTTCTGAAGTCACTTTCTATTCGTATGCAGGCGGTTTGCTGCTAGTATAGGTTCTGGATTATACCCCCCACGAATCACTCATACAAAGACACAAGCATGGATGAAGAAACTCACCCCCAGATGCAAGCCCCAAGAGCCACTCAAGGTAGGCGGTTAATTCTAATCAAATGTTGCACGTCAAGATCAAAATTGTGGATAAATTGTCCAATGCCCATGTTTTTGTCTCTTTTTGTTCAAGAATTTTCACTCATCTTAGTCATTATCAAAAACTGAGGGTTCAAATATTTGGATGTATTTTTTCTTATTTTGTAAACACATTTGAAGTTAGCGTCTTCTTTGTCCTAGGACTTGATCATCATCCTTGTTATAATTCTTATCAATGTCCTTCCTGATGTCATCACTTCTCGACTTCGTGCCTATGCCGATAACACAATTACCCCCACCCCCCATGAATCACCCAATCTTGATTTTCATACAATGACAAGCATGGATGAAGAAAATCACCTCCCAAATGCAAGCCCCAAGAGCCACTCAAAGTAGACGAATAATGAGTTAATTTGTTGTAAGATCATACAAACAGTGGTTATTAGCTGCCTAATATGAGTATATAAAGGATAGATAACGATGGATCCAAGAGTTGAAAAGGTTAAGATTGTAGTGTTCTGGAAAGCATAAACGCAGAAGATCGTTCCACAAGTGAATACACATCTCACTGGGTGTATCACATTTTTAGCTTGTGCCTGAATTGTGAATCCTTTTGATTTTTAAAGCAAGCAAGATTTCTTTCTGACATGATTTCTGCAACACAATCTTTCTACTCTTTGTTTTTCTATAAACCGAACTTAGCAAATGCCCTTCACTCAAACAGAATCAGTGGCAAACAAAAGTCTCCTTGAATATTTCATTTGCAATGATCACGATCCTCAGTGAGAACACCATGTTTCTACCCTTGTGCCAAACTATACCCTTGTGCAAATTAATCGAAAGAAAACGAATAATTCCGTTATTATTTACTTTTTGTTCGTAATTTTCCAATGAAACATGACCCAGTGTACATATTAGTACTTCGTATGTCCATTCCAAAAAGTCGTTTCCTTGCAGATTGACCACAGATTCTCGATTTGTTTTAAATCAGGAGAGTTTTCGGGCCAGTCTATGGTACTTTGATTTGCTCACAGGTAAGGCTTGCCAGTGTGTTTGTGCAACGTTACAATTTTCGTACGCTTCCTTGGAGCAGCTTCCATCGCAGACAATGCCATTGGCCGTAGGACAACTAATCAACAGTCGAGACAATATAGTCTGAGCGTGATAGAAATCTGATGGAATCGTGGATGGCGCAATATTTTTCAAGGTCAAACACATTTCATGATTGTTTCATTAATTGATAAAAATGTGTGTTAACATACGATCTAACCTAATTAATCCAGCATATCATGAAATAACCTCAATTATCAGGCACTTTTTTAAAATCAGTCGCCATTAATCCCTTGAGCCGCTACGCCTGCAAATCCACACGTTATTTACAACCTTTCGCAGCAGTGTGTTTTGGTGGCACGGTCTGGTTCATATCTTATACATAGCTGCGTATTTACCCATTCAGGATAATAAGCATATATCATTTTGGGGTTTTAGCATTTTTATCGCATAAACCAACAAAATTGTTTTTTTATTTCATGTTTTAAAATTTGTTATAGAGAGAGAGAGAGAGAGAGAGAAAATGCTCTGGCAAGTCTATGTTTACTTATGTTTATTTTATTTTTTTATTTTTTTGTGTGTATCGGGGGAGATTTCTGTCATCCGGCATTTTCTGTGGCCTGTATTCAGGTGGGGGGTGGGAGCTTGAAGACAGATTAGAGATCGAACTGTAGTATATGTAAGTTTCTCGGGTTTAAATGAATATTTTTGAAAAGAACATTTTAGGCGATCGTCCAGGGCGTTGCAGAAGGAACATCCCACGGACGATAATTAAATAAAACAAATTAAATTTTAAAAAACAATTACCGTAATTAACCATTTATAATACGCATTTCTTCTAAAAAACATAACAAGCAAAATTAGGGGCGCGTATTATGCACAATTTTAAAAAATCTTTTAATTGCCGTTTCATAGATCGATTTCAGTTGCGAAATGACTACTCACCACAAACATACGACAATTTGACAGTAACATTCGGTGACTACGACCCCATAAGGATGTCAAATACAATCATATATACCTAACAATACTTACTAATGTAAAATAAATTAAGAATTATCATAAAATTAAATTAGAATAATATTATTCTATGTTTAAAACCATTTTTAATAAGAGTAGGAAACGCTGGCCGTAATGAAACTGGAGAGGTACAATTTATAGGGTTTGATTACTAAACAAGGGGTGTGTATTATGCGTGAATAGAAGCATTTTCCCACACTTTTAGAACAATGTCTGGGGTGCGTATTATGGATGAAAGCGTATTATACATGGGGAAATACTGTAAATTCAAAAACGAAAATTCTAGATAGAATCTTTTTAACCTCAGGTTGATTTGCTTGTGAGTGGACTTTTAGATATTTTAGAAAGACGATCCGATGGTAACGCGGTTTTTGGTCAATGGACGCAGAATATTCCTGATTTAGAAATTACTTATCTTAACATAGCCATTAACATACTCCAAGCTATAGATAACGTTGTTTATAAATACTGCAGCATGTTACCTGGGAAATCCTCCACGGACAAGTGGGTGGAGGGTCTTTACGTTAAAAGTTTCAAAATCTAAGAAGCTTATCTTTGATACAAGAGATTTGCGCTGAAGAACCACGGGTTCCCTCAAGTCATTATCTTAGCGCGCTTCCATTATTCCTCTTCGGAGTGAATGAGTCTAATTGCTCTTACGAGTCTTCGCTTATCTCGTGCCGCTGATATAATGAACTCAAAATTCTTCTAATTATAATGACAGTCGTTTGTAATCCGTCCCACTGGCATGTGTCTCCAATCTACAGGAATCTCTGGATTTCTTCACAAATTCCCACCGGTGATCGTCACAGATAGTCATTAGCTAACCCACTTTGCTCGGGGGGGAAAAACCTCTTATGAAACGTATCATTTCAAATATTATAATAAGCGCTTTATCGATGGTCTTCACAAAACTATAGCAATTATTAAAAGATGAGAAAATGCACAAATAAATAAATAAAAAAAAATTTATATCTGTTCATGATAGACAGAACAATTTTTCTTTCTATATATAAAATTATGTGACTTCTGTTAGTCCGTCCGTACGCCACGCCCTCTAAAATAGCTAAACATTGACGGATCGAAACCAAATTTTGTTTTCGATCAGTCAATGGCTAGCTATTTTAAAGGGTGTAGCAAACAGGTAAGTGGGTACAAAGTACAATTGATTTTACTAGGGTGCGTAGATTAGTACAATACATTTTCATTGCATTTTTTTTTTTGAAAAATTGAAAAATTTTATTATTTAACATAGAAAATACTCCCCCTTTTTTAAAAACAATATAATGATTAAAATAACAAACACTTATTTAATAAAAATACAATATTATTTTTTGCATATCTTTTCTTGAATTTTTATATACAAGAATCCAGTTTCCAGATCGCCCAGCATTTTCGAGAACTATAAAGAAATCAGAATTAGAATTTGGCGCGAGAAAGAAATATTTACACATGGCCAGTTGTATGTTTCATGCTCAAGAGTAAGGAATCCTAAGAATTTTTTCTTCGCGTTTAAAAAACGAAACAAAAAAGTTCTAAAAACAATATTGTTTACCTATAAAATTAAATTAAAGAAATTATTAAATCGAGAAGTAGGGTTTTATCTTTTTTCCAAACAAATCAGCTTATTCAAATTTCATCGATTGGTTTCCGAAATTGAACAAAACGAAGAGTTTGTAAATCTCGACAAAAAATGTTAGCCATAGCTTCAACAATAATAAATATTGTGAAGCGTGAGCGTGTTGCAAAAAATCTAATATTTAAAAAATGAATATGATACTTCTTTTTTTTTATGTACCGTGTCCGCTCAGGACGTGGGCAACCATGGCTTTCCACAACTTCCTGTCCCTTGTAGCTCTTAAATAACTTTGTCTTTCTGTTATTTCTCCTACGCCCTGTTCCGCCATCCAATTACTCAAGCTAAGTATGCGTTGTCTTCCTCTTGCACTCGATCCGTCCCGTGAGTATCAGATTTGCCAAGTCGTCCTTCTTTATTATATGCGCTGGAAACCACAATTGTCTCTTCCTGATGCCTAATGTTATGTATTAGTTTTATTCCATTTTCTCCAAAATCTCGTCGTTACTGACATGTTCGGTCCACCGTATCCTCAGCATTTATCGCGAGAACCACATTTTTGTTGCCTCAAATCTCCTCTTCATCTTTGGAAAGATTGTCCAGCACTCACCGCCATATAGGAAGACATATATCACAGAGCAGTTTAGTACTCTTCTACTTGTATCAAGCAATTTTTCCCTGTTTGTTAGTACTCTGCTAAACTTTGAGAATGATTCCTTGGCTATCCCAATACTCCTTCGTACGGTGGAGTAATGGATAGCAGCTCGGAGTGAGGAATCGGAGAGCCGAGTTCGAATTCCTGTCGAATCCATTACATTCACTTACGTGCTAATACCATTGGAAGGTATGAATCTTCCTCTTCTCCCCCAAGCTATGGGTAAATGGCAGCACAGTCCGGGTTTTGTAGCCTTGAATGGCAACTGGTCTACCGCAGAAAGACATGGCAACCTACTGCATCAGTCATGTATCAAAAGATACATGATCGCCTAAGCGTGTATCACGTATGGCACATAACTGATCTCAAAGCAGTTCAGTTTTCTTTTCCTTTTTCAAGCGAATTTTCCCTATTTGTTAGTATTCTGCTGAACTTTTCGAATCATTCCTTGGCTATCCCAATACGACTTCGTACGGTGAAGTACTGGAAAGCGGCTCGGGTTGAGGAATCGGAGAGCCGAGTTCGAATTCCAGTCGAATCCATTATATTCACTTAGGAAAGGTATGAATCCTATTCTCCCCCCCCCAGCTATAGGTAAATAGCAGGACAGACCGGATTCTATAGCCTTGAATGGCAACTGGTCTACTGCAGAAAGAAATGGTAACCTACTGCGGGAAAAAAATCTACCTCTTCAGTAATGTATCGAAAGATAGATGATCGCCTAAGCGTGTATCACGTATGGCACATAACTGATCTCAGTGCCGTTCTTTTTGTCCTCTATTAAAATTTAGATTTAAATTTCCCAAAAGAAAAAGAAAACTCTCCTCTTCATCTTTGGGGAGATTGTCCAGCACTGGCTACTATATATCACAGAGCAGTTTAGTACTCTTTTCCTTCTTTCAAGCAAATTTTCCCTATTTGTTAGTACACTGCTAAGCTTTTCGAATGATTCCTTGGCTATCCCAATACGCCTTCGGGTCTCAGTGCCGCTCTTTTCGTTCTCTGTTTTAAAAAAAAATTCCCAGATATTTAAATTTCCGCACTTGTTTGATTTTGGTATCTTCGATTTGTAATTCCAACTTTGGGCTCATCCTTTTGCTGACAACCATGTGTTCTGTCTTCTTTGCTGTTTTCCTCTGTTCCTCTTGCCTTCAAATCTGTCCCGTGGGCACCAGATTCTCCAAGCCCCCTTTCCTCATTATATGCCCTAGAAAACTCAGCTGTCTCTTCCTGATGTTAAGTATTAGGTTAATTTTTGTTTTGCATTTTCTCCAAAACATTGTTGTTATTCGCATGTTCGGTCCACGGCACTTTCGGCATCTTTTTGGCGAACCACATTTTTGCTGCCCCACATCACCTCACTGCATTCAGCACTCACTGCCAGACAGGAGGACTGATAGCACGTGGCAAGTCAGCACTCTTTTCCTTGTTTCTAGCAAATTTTCCCTATTTGTTCGTACCCTGCTTAGCTTTAAGAATGATTCCTTGGCTAACCTAATATTCCTTCGAGTCTCAGTCACGCTCTTTCCGTTCTCTGTTAAAACACTCCCCAGATACTTAAATTTCCGCATTTGTTTGATTTTTGTATCCCCGATTTGTAATTTGCACTTTGGACTCACCCTTTTGCTAACAACCATTCTTTGTTGTTTTCCTCTGTTCCTCTTGCCTTAAAATCTGTCCCGTGGGCACCAGATTCTCCAAGGCCCCTTTCCTCATTAAACCCCCTAAAAAACTCAGCTGTCTCTTCCTGATTTAAGTATTAGGTTCCTTTTTGTTTCCATTTTCTTCTAAACATTGTTGTTATTGACATGTTCGGTCCACGGCATCCTCAGAAGCCTTCTGTAGAACCACATTTCTGTTCCAAATCTCCTCACTGCACTCAGCACTCACTGCCATGCAGGAAGACAGATATCACGTAGCAAGTCAGCACTCTTTTCTTTGTTTCTAGCTGCTTAGCTTTTTGAAGGCATCTTTGGCTATCCCAATACGCCTTCGTATCTCAGTGCCGCTCTTTCTCTCCTCTATTAAAACTCTTCCCAGATATTTAAATCTCCGAAAAGAAAAAGAAAAGTCTCCTTCATCTTTGGAGAGGTTGTCCGGCACTGGCTGCCATACTGGAAGACATATATCACAGAGCAGTTTAGTACTCTTCTCTTTGTTACTAGCGAAATTTTCCTATTTTTTAGTACTCTGCTTAGATTTTTCAGTGCTTCTTGGGCTATCCCAATATGCCTTCGGGCCGCTTTTTCTGTCATCTGTTAAACCACTTCCCAGATATTGAAATTTGCGTACTTGTTTGATTTTGGTACCTTTAATTTTCAATTCACACTTTGGAATTTTGCTAACTACCATCCATTCTGTTTTCTTACTTTAACAATATTTTACTGCTATATAGTTCGCATAACGCTCATTGTTCTGGTTAATAATACTGTAAGGCAGGGGTGGGAAATTGTTTTGGCTGGAGGGCCACATTGTCGGGGCAAATAGCGATGGAGGGCCGCACTGATTGTATTCATTAGTGAACATGAAGTTTTATTTCTGAAAAGGTGTAATTTCAAGCATAAAAATCAATAAATAAAACTTAAAAGACTGAGTTAGTTTTATTCATTTATGAGCAAATTTTACATCACATTTAATTATTTAATGGGGCGAGTGTATTACATTTGATTATTTAATGGGGCAAGTGTATTACATTTAATTATTTAATGGGGCAAGTGTATCCTGTCACAACTTTTAAGAGTTCTTTTGAAATCTGAAGTGAGGTTGCTTCTTAAGATGCTCGTTACTGCCTGCAAATTTATGTCTGTTAAAGAGCATCTATATTTATTCTTGTTAAATTTCATGCAAGAAAAACTTTGTTCACAAATGTATGTTGATCAAAATATACAGAACATTTTCCCAGAAATCTCTTCATAGTTGGCAATTTATCAGCAGATAATGATTTATAAAACTCAGTGTCCCAGCATTATCCTTTTCTTTCAGTGTGTGATCGGCTTTTATGTCTATTAACGCAAGCTGCAGCTTCTTAGGTGCTGCATCAACATCAGAAGTGAACGGATAAGACAACAAATTGAATTCAGGCTCAATTTTCTTGAAGCCCTGAAATCTTCATCGTCCAAACTCTGCAAATAACCCCTGATCTTAGCAGAAACACTTTCAGGCACTTTCTCTTTTCCAGATAAAGGGAAATGTCAAAACTTGCCCTCACCTGCTTACCTTAAAAATAAGCCTACTTTTGTGTTGAGAGATTTAACATTTTTCCATATTCCATGCGCAAATAAGCCCTTTCTCTGCAATGTCACATTCAATTCATTCAGGTTGTCAAATATGTCTGCTGTGTAAATATCAGCTCATATCTCTACTCCGCACATTCCATTTTGGTCACAAAATCACATTAAAATATCTTTCATATCTAGAAGTAATAGAATTTCATTTTGTAATGCACAAACTCATTTTATCACTTTACCCAGGCTCAACCACCCCACACTGTTGCGATAATTCCCGCTTTCATACTCTGACTCCATGTCCTCTAGTAGAGATTTCAACAGGCGGTGGTTGAGCGCCCTTGCTCTTATTGTGTTCACCACGTTTACAACTGGATTGATCACATGCTTTAAGTCTATTGCTGATTTACAAAGGCTTTCAATATATCACTGCTCAAGTCTTGTGCTTCTAATTTGTTTTTTAAAAGGTTTAATTATTCCTGCATTTTTCCAGTAAAACCTCTGGCCCCATCGACCGAATAAAAAAAGGTGAACTAAATTTTGATTAACTAGTTTACATAATCCTAAGTGTGAATTAGTTGACTTTTTACACAACTATGTTATACATTCCAGAACTTTTACAAATTTCCAACTTACAAAAATCCCTAGTGACATAAAATTTTGTTTTAACTCGAACAAGCATAAAAACCTACCAATGTCGCTGCTTCTCCAACAACCTTACATTTTCCATTGACAAAAATGTTTCAGACTTTCCTGAATAAATACAGAATATTAGCTTTAAATCCCAGGTGCATTGGATGTCTGGTATTGAAGAAATTCCACCATTTTTCTCCTTTTAAAAATGACCATAATTCTGTCTGACGTTCTTCATTTATAGAAGATATATATATTTCAATGAAATTCTGTTCTTCACAAGGCTTTTCTTAGAAGTCTAGTTTAACCATTGTTCACTAACGGGAAATAATAATTGCACACCCTCCCCGAAAGACGTCAATTTTAAACTGGGTACACAATGTGTATTCTAGAGTGTAGTAAATACTTTGGTAACACTTTCAGAATCTTTGTGAAGTAGTAGCAATCATCTACCGTGTATGCCTGCGCTTTATAAATAGTTAAATTATGATATCTGTCTATATTTCTGAGATGAGGAATTATGTACACTATTTACATTATTCGGACAATTGTCCTCATCTTTGTCGCCATATTTATTACAACGTTTGGGCCCTTCAGTATCTGTCTATATTTCTGAGATGAGGTATTATGTACACTATTTACATTATTCGGACTATTGTCCTCATCTTTGTCGCCATATTTATTACAACGTTTCGGCCTTTCAGTATCTGTCTATATTTCTGAGATGAGGTATTATGTACACTATTTACATTATTCGGACAATTGTCCTCATCTTTGTCGCCATATTTATTACAACGTTTGGGCCCTTCAGTATCTGTCTATATTTCTGAGATGAGGTATTATGTACACTATTTACATTATTCGGACTATTGTCCTCATCTTTGTCGTCATATTTATTACAACGTTTCGGCCTTTCAGTATCTGTCTATATTTCTGAGATGAGGTATTATGTACACTATTTACATTATTCGGACAATTGTCCTCATCTTTGTCGCCATATTTATTACAACGTTTGGGCCCTTCAGTATCTGTCTATATTTCTGAGATGAGGTATTATGTACACTATTTACATTATTCGGACTATTGTCCTCATCTTTGTCGCCATATTTATTACAACGTTTCGGCCTTTCAGTATCTGTCTATATTTCTGAGATGAGGTATTATGTACACTATTTACATTATTCGGACTATTGTCCTCATCTTTGTCGCCATATTTATTACAACGTTTCGGCCTTTCAGTATCTGTCTATATTTCTGAGATGAGGTATTATGTACACTATTTACATTATTCGGACTATTGTCCTCATCTTTGTCGCCATATTTATTACAACGTTTCGGCCTTTCAGTATCTGTCTATATTTCTGAGATGAGGTATTATGTACACTATTTACATTATTCGGACTATTGTTCTCATCTTTGTCGCCATATTTATTACAACGTTTCGGCCTTTCAGTATCTGTCTATATTTCTGAGATGAGGTATTATGTACACTATTTACATTATTCGGACTATTGTCCTCATCTTTGTCGCCATATTTATTACAACGTTTCGGCCTTTCAGTATCTGTCTATATTTCTGAGATGAGGTATTATGTACACTATTTACATTATTCGGACTATTGTCCTCATCTTTGTCGCCATATTTATTACAACGTTTCGGCCTTTCAGTATCTGTCTATATTTCTGAGATGAGGTATTATGTACACTATTTACATTATTCGGACTATTGTTCTCATCTTTGTCGCCATATTTACCACAATGTTTTGACTCTTCAATATTTGTCTATATTTCTGCGATGAGGTATTATGTACACTATTTACATTATTGTCCTCATCTTTGTCGCCATATTTATTACAACATTTCGGCCGTTGTACTTTCCTGCCTTCTTGAGGTGGTTGGAATGTCTAACTGAACCCTTTATTTCGCTCACTTGGGCTGACTGTTCTAGTTCCACGTGCCATGTTTAATGGATGTCAGTTATCAGTTATCTCTGTTAATTTCCGGGTATTGAACTCACACTCTTTGGGTCCTGTCACTGCATCTAACTAACGCCTTTATCCACTGTGTCATGTCTCCGATGACATCAGTGTATGAATTTCTGGGTATTATAAACCTATTGTCTTCAGCAACCATTTTTACCAGTGCTCATATTGCAATTTTTTCTGTTATCATTACATGTTTTTACCAGAGTTCATATTGCAATTTTTGTTGTTATTATCACTTTTCTCTGGCACTGCTTATTACTGGTTCCCATATTGTATTCATTTCTATGCTTGGTCGGCTCAGGGGATTTTTGTGGCCTAGCATATGTGCTGATTCCTTAAGTTTAAGTCTAAATTATGATCTTACAAAGAATTAAAGTCAAGGATTCAAATAATTTTCAGCCTTTTTTCTTACATCTTTCGTACCAAATTGAACTTACGGCCATATTACGTTGAAACACCGGTTCTCGTACGATCATCGAATTTAAGCAACGTCGAACATGGCTAGTACCTAGATGGGTGACGACTTATATTTCCATATGCTCTATCCATGACATTGCTCAGTTTAAGCCTTAATTATAGCATACCATAAACTATAATTTTAGCATATATATTATGTAAAATAAAACGACTTATTATGAGTGGTTGACAAAAAGGAAGGATTGCAGGTGGAGCAAAAGGTTGGTTCATTGCCCAACTGTTAGCTAACGTTTAGAAAAATACCAGACAGAAGATAAACTGATGTTAGAGAAGAGCTTGGTGTCAATACATTGCACAGAACTGCACAGTCATTGTTGTCATGGAAGGAATCTGGAAAATGTGTTTGCAGCAGTCAGCTCACAATGATTGATAATAATCAAGTGCATGCGTATGTGTATCAGTATTAACAAAAACTGGTGTATACAAAAATATTTTTATCGGTTTCTTGTATTTAAAATCGCTTAGAAGTTGCCGCTACAGTAGACGTTGTTTTGATCTGTTTAACATAAACCTCTTCTGTATTATTCGAGATTCTGTACAATATACCAAAAATTACATATTTGTGTATTAGAATGTAAACAAGACATAAGGAAACCTACAGTCCAATATATCTATAGTTACCTATATATCTTTGTGTATAACAAAAACAAGTACTATATTTCAACCAAAACGATCGAAACTTACGGCCATATCACGTTGAAACACCGATTCCCGTACGATCAGCGAAGTTACGCAACATCGATTCTGGTCAGTACCTAGATGAGTAACCGCTTGGGAGGACCAGGTGTAAAGGTGCTTAGATGCGCGAATGGTGTGATAGATAATATTTTGAATCGGTGAGCTGAGTTAGAATGCCATTAACAAGCCGTTTATTGCCCCAGTTAACAACAGATTGTAGGTCATTTTTCAGATCAGAGGCACGGTGGAGTAATGGATAGTGACTCGGGTTGAGAACGAATTCCAGGCAGATCGACTACATTTACTTATGTGCTAATACCCTTGGGAAAGGTATGAATCCTCCTCTTCTTTCCTTAGCTATGAGTAAATAGCAGGACAGACCGGGTTCTGTAGCGTTGGATGGCAATTGGTCTTTCTACCAAAGAAGGAAATGGCAACCTACTGCGGGAAAAAATCTGCATCGTCAGTCATGTATTAAAGATATATGATCGCCTACGCGTGTATCACGCATGGCACGGTACTGACTGGCTGACAATTTGACCTTATCGAACCGCTTAAACACGACAATATTCCATTTTTAGACCAAGATTGTTGTCACATCTGGGTTGAAGCTGCCCACTTGATTCTTTCTAGCCTTGATAGTGTTCAAAACCATGTACGCAACATTGAGACAGATCAGTACCTGGGGGGGGGGGGTGACTGCTTAGGACTCCGAGGTTCTGTAAGCGTACATGTGTGGAACGTGTAATGGATAATGGCTCGAAATTGTTAATCGGAAAGCCGAGTTCCAATTCCAGTCGGGTTTGTTATATTCTTTTACGCGCGAATACTTTTGGGAAAGGTATGAATCCAATACTTCACCCCCTGCAATGTGTTAATTAATAAAACTTGTATCACTAAATTATTATCTCCAAAAAATTCTTACAATCTAATATTATCTTCTGGCTTTATCTAACCCGCAAACAGTTGATCAGCCGTAGAAAACGAATCATTTAGTGAATCACACAAAGACAGGCATGTCTTCTAGATTTATTTATATTCTCTAGAATATAAATGTATAGAAACTACCGTGGCCGGAAAGTGAGGGATCAGTTTATATAATGACTGTAATCTAAAAAAGACCCCAACTTTATATCCACTATACATTTCTTGTTTGTTTATCAAATTCTTATCATGCATGAATCCACCTCACCCCCCAGCTATGGGTTAATTAGTAACACTTGTATCACTAAATGATTATTATCTCCAAAAGCAATTCTTACTATCTAAATTTATTTCTACCTTTAAATAACCTGCAAACGGTTGATAAGCTGTAAAAAACCGAATCAATCATGGAGTGATTGATGATTTTTGTATATGGCATTGGTAGGAAGGGCTTGGTCTTCAGCTACAATTAAGCTTTCAGTTGCACGTTTCACCACGTCTCAGCCATATCCCCAATGCTCCTTTGTCGTTCCCAACTTATTTTGATAAAGGCCCAATAAATTATTAAAAACGCCTGTTCAAAATAATTTCAAAATCGATATTAATGTTTGAAATCTTAACCGATTAATCATATAATATCGATTTATCATTGCCACCGTTTTGGCGGTTGTTTTTGTTCCTGTTTTGGTGAATTTACGAAGACTCTGATAAGATCGATGGTAAAATGTCAGAAACAGAAAGAATGTTCCAATCTCCAATCTGATTTATCATTTTATTGAATTGCCACCAAAAGGCAACGCACGGTTTCCTAAAATAGAAGCCACACGCCGGGAGCTTGAAACTTAGATTATGCTAAGCTGTTTAGCGTTTCGAATAATTTATAAAAGAATATATAAAATCAATGGAAACTGTCAGTCTCCGAATTGTTTGTCCGTTACTTCGTTCAAAGCAAAGTGCCGCTGGAGATGCGTGTTACTTAGAAAGTGCAACCAGCTAAAATATCTAATAATTCATACTTGTCACAATATTTGTTCATTTTTATTTTTAGGGTGAATACGTTAGTCGTATTAATATATTCCATCATGAAAAATGATTTTTAAATATTTTGCTGGTGACATGATGTTCCTCGTGGATTTTAAACTCAATAAATCTATTGGGGCATCCAGCGATGGGTTGCCTTTAATTTGACAGTTATTTTGAAGGCAGAATAAAGATCCAGTTACGTTCTTTGTTTTGAGATGAGTTATCAACTAGAAAAATAGCGAATCTATTCACTTTATTTTTAGATATCTTAATCCAGATCGATTGAGTTGATTTCCGACATTTGGTGCATCTGAAAAACCACATAAAATCCTGTGTCTGCAATATTTTGAAAACAGGGCGGACGTCTGCAATATTTGAGAACACGTTAGATGTCTGCAACATATCAAAAGGAGACAGTCATCTGTAACATTTCAAAAAGAAACAGTCGTCTGCAACATATTCAGAAGTAGACCGATATCTGCAATATTTGAGAACACGTTAGATGTCTGCAACATATTCAAAAAGAGACAGACGTCTGCAACATACTCAAAAAGAGACAGACGTCTGCAACATATTCAAAAAGAGACGTCTGCAACATATTCAAAAAGAGACGTCTGCAACATATCAAGGAGAGACAGTCGCCTGCAACATATCAAGGAGAGACAGTCGCCTGCAACATATCAAGGAGAGACAGTCGCCTGCAACATATCAAGGAGAGACAGTCGCCTGCAACATATCAAGGAGAGACAGTCGCCTGCAACATATCAAGGAGAGACAGTCGCCTGCAACATATCAAGGAGAGACAGTCGCCTGCAACATATCAAGGAGAGACAGTCGCCTGCCTATATTCACGGTTTTTCAGTCTTTGCCGGTACTACGATTTTCAGAAAATTTCATACACTCGTAGTAGTCAGTACTGAAGAATCTTACTATTTAATCCGTAGTGTTTAAGTATTAAGACTTCTGGGAGAAGAGGTCGATTTTCCTACTTTTCCAAATTGTATTTGCGCCTAAGTGAATATAACCCAACCAGAATTGGAACTCGCTCTCAGATTAAAAATTCCGAGACATTATCCCCACCAACCACACATCCAAGCTTACATCACCTAGTATTCCCAACCGGTCCTCCATGTAGGTACTGACCAGGATTGATGTTGCGTAACTTCGGTGATCGTATGGGAATCGGTGTTTCAACATGATATGGCCGTACGCCTCGATCGTTTTGGTTGAAATATAGTTTGTTTTTGCTAAATACAGATATATAGGAAATTGTAAATATATTGGACTCTAGGTTTCCTTGTGTCTTGTTTACATTCTAACACAAAAATATGTAATTTTTGTTATACTGTATCGTATCTCGGATAAAACAGAAGAGGTTTATGTTAAACAGATCAAAACAACGTCTACTGAAGCGGCAATTTCTAAGCGATTTTAAATACAAGACAACAAATCGATAAAACTATTTTTGTAAACACCAGTTTTTGTTAATATTGACACACATGCACATGATTATTATTATCAACCATCGTGAGCTGACTGTTGCAAACGTATTTTCCAGATTCGTTCCATGACAACAATGACTGTGCAGTGCTGTGCAATGTATTGGTAGCAAGCTCTTGTCTAACATCAGTTTAACTTCTGTCTGGTCTTTTCCTAAACGTTAGCTATCTGTTGCGTACCCAGACACCAATGAACCAACCTTTTACTCCACCAGCAATCCTCCTTTTCTTTCAACCATTATAAATCGTTTCATTTTCATTTTATTTTACATATTCACACACACACACACACACACACACACACACACACACACATATATATATATATATATAGGTCCACTGTCGCCTCTAAGTGTTGACTTCAATTTTCACAAACAACCACCCACCCACTATATATATATGTGTGTGTGTGTGTGTGTGTGTGTGTGTGTGTGTGTGTGTATGTATAAAGTGATAGAAATGATGAGGAATTTGAATAATCATTGTACTAATTCATCGAGTTTTAGAAGAATCCTCAACAGAATGCAGAAAGCACTGGACGGCCGTTTCCTCCTATTTGGAACTCATCGGCAATGCGTATCAACTACCGACAATCGAACCCGGACCGTTACGATACAACGCAAATGCCATACCACTGGAACTCAGTGACGAATAAGAAACTGACTAAACTCGATATAGCGCCGGGATGATAATCAACCAAGTATTCAAACCCAACGGGTTATGTCCCAAGAGAGCCCCGATGGACTGACTAAGGGGAAGGAAGACATTGATCTTGCGGAATTTGTGAGTTGCGGCGTTATATATCGAGTCTTGTCAGTTTCTTTTCGTCACCGAGCGCCGTTGGTCCAGTGGTATGTGTCAACAAGTTCAACTTGTAGATTCTAACACAGCGAACGCCCCACTCGCTCTCGAACCTCAAATGCCCTCCACTCGTTAAGAAAAGCAACGGCTTTTATTGAGGAGGTAAATTTTTCGAGTGGTTGCTGTAGTCGGAGAGGATAAAACATTACCATATGTTAGGCAATAATTATCTAGGTTTTGTTGCTATTTTTTTCGGCAATCCGTGCACAGGATACGAACTCTTTTGTGGGGATAGGTGATGTTTTCGTCCGCCACAATAATCTATACTCATAAAATATTTATCTGCATTTAGACAAAATTACTTCCTGAACAAAGTGAACCGTTTAACGAATCAGTTCCTTTACTCCAACGTTTCTTAGATTGCAGTTTTATTTGTTCAGGCCTTTCATGTGAGGCACTCAGATACCTTTATCTGTTAAGTGATCGTCTTGCTTCAACTCTGTGCTAAAATAGTCTTTGCCGACATCGCTTTTGTCATTCTATTGTTAATCGTTTTTTCTTCCGGGAGATATTTCTGTTTCACTCTTATATTAAACACATATTTTTAACATGAAAAAATATTGAACAAAAACAATTTGTATAATACCAAGAGTAATCAATGAATCCTGAATACTATTGCATTTATTTTCAAGTAACAATGACTTTCAAACATATATACCATGGGGCTTTTATTAACGTTGTCGCAGAAAAGGCATCAGTCACTAGATGAATTTTATTTGAATATATGAATTATGGTATCCTAGGTTCAACGTACTTTTACCCTCTAAATATATAATTGAGTAACTATTCAGAGATAAATTTAGTGTTAATATTGTAGGTGTGATTACAAATTCACATATCGCCCTTGCATGAAGTATTGCTGCCATATATGGTCTGGAGCCCCTTCTGTTTGCCTCGGGGTTCTTGATAAGATCCAGAGACGAGTATGCAACGTAATTGGCCCTGATCTGTCATCTCGTCTGCAGTCGCTCTCTCACAGACGCGCCGTCGCCTCGCTTTGTCTTATTTATAAATACTTTCACGGTAATTGCTCCGATGAGCTGCTTTCGCTGGTTCCCAGGCTTCATAAATTCAAGCGTCCTTCTAGGCTGGCATCCGGCTCCCACCCTTTCACTGTTGAAACTGTTAAATGTAGACGTCTCTTCTACTCCAATAGCTTCGTATC
>OZ038513.1:63817511-63832511 GCA_964036315.1 Acanthosepion esculentum | reverse complement strand
TGCGTTTTTGAAAAATTGATATTACAAGCTATACGTTTTTGAAAAAAAATTTTACCAGCTATACGTTTTTTTTTAAATAATATTAACAGCTACGCTTTTTTTTTAAATAATATTGCCAGCTATACATTTTTGAAAAAATAATATTACCAGGTATACATTTTTGATGAAAAAAAAATATTAAGAAATAGATTTTTGACAAAACAAAAATATTACCAGGGGGAACAAAAACTTGAACGCATTAAATGACCCATTGAGGTTGATATGCCGTAAAACAAACCAAACCAAACCAAAAACCAAATGTAGAAGAAATGAAATATGACGTTTCAGAATTCTGTAAAAGACTCAAGCTAGCAGAACAATTCTTTGAAGAAAAAACAATCATAAATCGAGAGTAAAACAAAAAACAAAGAAGATTATCAACCCCTCCCCAAAGCAAAAAAGCATCCCTTGTGAATTCTGTAATTACATCTCGAGCACCCCATTTGACAAACTGGAAATGCCCCAAAGTCCAACTTCACCAGACAACAATGGAACTAACTAAATGATCTAAAATTGAACAAAAGTATTGTTATAAAAGAAGCGGACAAGAGAGGCGCAGTTGTTATTATGGATACAGAATACACAAGCACCATATCAAATAGGCTACAGGACGACACCTACGACGAAGAAGCCAGAGAATACGAATCTCATAAACTGATGAAAAGACTCACTAATATAACACATCTATACGGAGGCTGTCTGACATCTAACGAATGTACTATCTTTAGATGTAAAATAAGCAATCTTTATGGACTACCTAAAGTACGCAAAAATTAACTCATCAACGAAATATGCAATATAAAAATGCCGATTTTCTGAATATACCCACACCAAACGACCTAAAACTAAGACCCATAATAGCAGGCTCAATTTGCGAGACACACCGCCTAAGCAATTTCCTGGACATCCTATTAAAACCTCTCATCAAAGAAGCTCGGATCTTCAAACGAGATTATCTAGATTTTCTCAACCATCTACTAAACGAAGTAAACCATAATACTTACATAGTCACAATGGATGTTGCAAACCTATATAGCAACATCCTACACGACTACAGAATAGAAGCCATTAAATACTGTCTAGAAACGGTCCATCATGAGCTACCAAACCGTATCAATGGAAATTTCATCATAGAAAGCCTTGAGTTCATCTTTAAAAAAACAATTATTTCATGTTCAAGGAAACGCCCTACCGATAAAAATCAGGAACATCATGAGAACAAAGATTTCACCAACATATGCCAACCTAGTCATGGGATACCATGAACTAAAAATTCTATGAAAGAACTTTGGACATCTATGGGAATGACAGTCTGGAAACTTTCTAATCCCCTGATCTAAGTAGATGTATTCCCGATCGTCTTCCAGTTCTTCATCTTTTCCAATAATATTTTTCAGAATATTACAACTTAAATTTACTTTAGTTTTATGTCTGTTTAGTTTAAAACCTACCTATACTCTTTCCATATTCAGGTCATCTATCAACTCTTGTGATTGATTCATTGATTCTGATATGAATAAAATGTTGTCAGCAAATTATATTGAGAGTATAATTTACGCAGGTTTTCTCCAATGTTGAAAAATAATTTCCCTGTGCCGCTCCAGAAATCAGCTATCTGTTAGAAGGCGACAAATCAGCTATCTGTTAGAAGGCGACAAATCAGCTATCTGTTAGAAGGCGACAAATCAGCTATCTGTTAGAAGGCGACAAATTTCACTTCAAAGACGGATCTAAATTTAAAATGATTTGTCATGCTAATCGAAGAATTTAACATGCATAATAACATGCAAAAGTTGCCATGAAAATTATATTAGTCAAACCGTCCAGACAATTCGAGAAAGGGATGGCAGTTCATCGCCAACAAATTAGGGATCCCCACTCCAGAAAAAAACCAACATATTGAGGAATGCAGAGGAGCCAAATTTTAATATCTTCCCATTCTACCAATGCGACAAAAAACCACCGAACAAAAGCGTATTAATAAAGAAAGATTTTTTATCAGCCACTTTAAACCCCACACTATTTACATTTATCCACTGTGCCATGTGTCATTGGGATAAAGGGGTTTATGTCGTTAGTTAGATCCAGTGACAGAACCCATAGAATATGAGTTCAATACCTGGTTAAGGCGGTGGAGAACTTTTTGAGGGCAATTAACAAGAGATAACTGATAACTGACATCCATTAGACATGACACGTGGAACTAGAACAGTCTATCCCAGTGAGCAAAATAAAGGGTTCAGTTCGACATTCCAAACACCGGAAGAAGGCCGTAGCGTACAACGGCCGAAATGTAATCAATATGGCGACAGAGATGAGGACAATAGTCCGAATAATGTAAATAGTGTACATAATACTTCATCTCAGAAATATAGACAGATAGTGAAAGGCCGAAACGTTGTAATAAATATGGCAACAAAGATTCGGACAATAGTCCGAATAATGTAAATAGTGTACATAATATCTCATCTCAGAAATATAGACAGATACTGAAAGGCCGAAACGTTGTAATAAATATGGCGACAAAGATGAGGACAATAGTCTGAATAATGTAAATAGTGTACATAATACCTCATCTCAGAAATATAGACAGATACTGAAAGGCAGAAACGTTGTAATAAATATGGCGACAAAGATGAGGACAATAGTCCGAATAATGTAAATAGTGTACATAATACCTCATCTCAGAAATATAGACAGAAGTCTAAACCAATACTCAATTCATTGCATAAACCAGAGGCACATCTCTCAAAATAGATTCTATCATACTTTTCTTACCATAAGCGTCATATAAAACCAATTACGCCCCTTCATTTTGTTTTCATTTGTTCAAGTCATAAGCGTCAACATGTGGGGATAGAGAGATTTACACACTTTTTGAAAAGCTAAATGCGAAACCGGTTAAAGTAAAACATTTTTCTAAAAAGCCACATTTAAGTAAAACAATGTTAATTTTAATATTTGCCTGTAAAAAATACACATATTATAAATACAGTGTAACCCGGATATAAGAGAGTTGTCGGGACCGGAGAAGAAGTCGCTTATATCTGGGTTTCTCTTATATCCGGGTTCGATCTATTATATATATATTAACACAGGCTCTAATTTGGGACCAGAGAAAATCTCTCTTATATCCAGGTTACATTGTATTACATATAAATATTTGTTGTTTATTCAAATCTTATATATATATATATAAAGAAATATAGTCTTAAAGTGTGCTATATTTATGGGATAAAGTGCTCAATATTAGAGATAGAGCGTGTGTAAATATAAAAGTGGACATGGAAGTCAACACTTAGAGGCGACAGTCTGTTTCATGCTAGTGCAATCGTCAGGCGTATATATTTAGTCGTCTGACGATTGCACTAGCATGAAACAGACTGTCGCCTCTAAGTGCTGACTTCCATGTCCACTTTATATTATATATATATATATATATATATATATATATATATATATATATATATATATATATATATATATATATATATATATATTCTTTAATATCACTAGTGACGACGCAGAATATTTTGCTGCAGTAGCCTGCTGTTTATTTCTGCTGTAGACTGGTTGCCAACCAAGGCTATAAGGACCCGTGTGTCCTGCTAGTCAATACCTAACTGGCGGGGAGGAGAGAAATAACAAATTCATATTTTTTCCAATTTGCTTGTAAGTGAATATGACGAAGCCGACTGGAGTTCGAACTCGGCTCGCCGATTTTTCTTTCCGAGCCAATATCCATTCCATCACACTGCACATCCTACTATCACCTTGACTCTGCTTAAAATGTAACGTACAGAAAGATTGTATAACATAATGTAAGCCATACGTTTGGATCAGTTTGAAACCAATCTCAACGATAACAGCCTGTGTTTATACAAAGATCAATTTCGTTTGGTGCAAAGCCACGATGAGGATATTGATAAAAAAAAATCATTACAAGATTACCAGTCTGGAAACTTTCTAATCCCCTGATCTAAGTAGATATATTCCCGGTCGTCTTCCAGTTCTTCATCTTTTCCAATAATATTTTTCAGAATATTACAACTTAAATTTACTTTAGTTTTATGTCTGTTTAGTTTAAAACCTACCTATACTCTTTCCATATTCAGGTCATCTATCAACTCTTGTGATTGATTCATTGATTCTGATATGAATAAAATGTTGTCAGCAAATTATATTGAGAGTATAATTTACGCAGGTTTTCTCCAATGTTGAAAAATAATTTCCCTGTGCCGCTCCAGAAAGTATCTGACACCTTCCTCCCTGCTCTATTTTTTACAAGAGCCAAATGGAGTATTGCTGTTATATCTGAGCTGGAGCTACTCAATCTTCACTTTGCATCGTTGACAGACATTACATGGCTTTGTAGTTAATGAATATTTCTCCATGCTACAACCCCTATCCAACACACGAAACATTACTATCCTTTTACTACTCTGTGGCATTTTCATGTCAACTATTCAGGCAAAGTACTTTTCTTAGTACTACCATTTCAGATTTTCAAAACTCGGTCCCGCCATGTCGTACACACAGGATCGAATCATCCCCATTCCATTCGTATTTCATTAATAAGAAGAATGTTCCATTCGGACAGCTTCTACTTTCGAACCTTACACTGTGGAAAAGACTCCCGAGACCGTGCTTCTCCGATCACTACAATGTTAACCTCTTCAAGTTTGGGGTCAACATATCGTCATCATACGCACTTCTTACAACGCCCTCGTATGCTCATTCATTGGCTCTACCTTGAGTGGCTCTTGTGCCCTGTAATGGGCGAACAAGAGCATAAAAAATCTATGCATTTTTGGTCAAGTTACCTGACAACTGGAGAACGTTCAGGGAATTTAATGAACATTAAGTCTCGACCTGAATTCGAACTCGTTATGTCAATGGTACATTCAATAAATATACACACACACACACACACACACACACACACACACACACACACACACACACAAAATGTGCAGGTTTGGTTGGCTATGAACGAAAGGTTTGGATCATTTATCTGGATTCAGAGGAAATTTTTAATATACGATGGTCGGATGAAATTTGCCATGATTAATTCATTTCTTGTAAAGAGAAACAAGTTTTCACTCATCGTTAGGATTATTTGATAAAAAATGCAGCTAATTAATTATAAGTTAATCATGTAATAATGTCATTCTCTTTAATTAATTATAAAGTTTGAATTTTTATATTCAGATTTCAGCATTAAATAACCCTTGCCGCTAAACAAACCAAATAACTTTTGTCTATATCTCTGAGATGAGGTATTATGATTACTTGTATTATTTATATTATTCGGACTGCTATCCTCATCTTCATTGCCATATTCACAACGTTTCGGCCGTCTTACGCTCCGGCCTCCTTCAGGTGATTGGAATTTCGAACCGGACCCTTTATTTCGTCCACCGGCGTAGATTGTTCTAGTTCCACATGTCATGCCTCTTCCGGATTTCGCGGTTATTTTCCTTTAACTCAACTCTTCAAGTTTTGGTTCACTACTGCTGTGGCCTGGTATTGAACTCACAACTCCTTGTGTCTAGTCACTGGATCTAACCAATGTTTTTATCCAATGGGACATGTGTCCTTGAAGTTAAAGGAGACTGAGACATCCAAAAGAGGCATGGCACGTGAAACTAGAACAGCCTACCCCGGTGAACGAAATAAAGGGTTCGGTTCGAGATTCCAGTCACCTGAAGAAGGCCGGAGCGTACAACGGCCGAAACGTTGTGAATATAGCACTGAAGATGAGGATAACAGTCCGAATAATCTAAATAATACAAGCAAATAAGTCTTATTTTGTAGTAGAGGTTGCCTCGAGAAAATGCTTATCTTACTACTATAATTTTTAACCTCTACAAGCCAAGGCTTAGTCGTTATATATCCTTCATTTGCTAATTCGTTCAATAAGCCTCTACCTTGACAGTCTCTCAAGCCTTGAATTGAATGTGTGTGTGTGTGATAAGCCCTGGAAGCTTATATTGCTATTTGCACAATGGTGATTTTATTCAAACTGTAAACAATTGACACGATAAAGGAAGAAATCGTAAAAGTGTTTCATATTCCAAAGCACTCGTTTTATTATTATTAATTTACATCCAGCTAAACTGATTTTCGCTGCTTGTTTATTGATTCTGTGATGCATTTTTATGAAGAGGTAACTATTCGGTAAATGATAAATCGAATCGTGCTCTGTGCAGTCGCGTCGGAACGAAAGAAATGGCGAGGCCAGATAACTGTGACAGCAGGTGAGGCAGTTTCTAGCAACGATTTTTCGTTCGTCGCCTGACCTTCGCCGACTCTGGGGTGGGGGCTTCGTAATGTTATTATTCAACTATTCGAGAAGTAGTCGACAAATCGCGTAATATGCTTAGAAGACTCGCACCGATTGGCAGACGTTCTTTTTTCTGTTAGCAGTAGATTTTTTTTTTAAATCTGGTACTGTGCAATGGACAGCGTCGACTGCTGTTCAAAAACTGATCAAAAACTAACAATTCATAGTCTTCCAAATCGAACGGTGTTCTATTTTAGTAAGTAACAATATTGTATTGGATTTAAAACAAAAGCATTGTTGCATATTGTTCCGCCATTTTTGTTTCTGTCTGCTACTATGAGAGTGTGGTGTATTTTTCCATCTGATAAAAAGTCTGAATATTATACAAACCGTTCTAATCACAAAGAATACTATTGAAACAGGTGTTTAGTTTCTTTTTTTGGTGGGGGGTGTGCAGACAAAAGATTGAATCAGTCGGAAAATAATGAAAAATATGAAGGCAATCATTTTGCAATTTCTTAGTTCAATATACCACCTAATTCACTGCAATATGTTGACAATCCAACTCGTCACGGAAAAAAGTGTTTATCATCTCGGAATTATTCAAACCTTTATTCGCCATATCTTAGTTTTCTATCGAAGAAGAAAAAAAAAGTTTTTCGTATTTTCACGAATCTTAATGGAATAAATAAAAGCTATGGTTTGTGCAATGGATAACGACGCGGAAAATAAAACCTTTGAGTGGAGTTCAAATTAGAGTAAAAGATGTTTAACTTCAATTCGTAATATTACCCTGGTAAAAGGCATGAATACACCGCTTCTCTCCTAGCTATGGGTGTGTTGGGTTTACTATATATATGTAGGTAGAGTTACGACGTACAAATATTTATCTAAACATTAAAAACAGCAACACCAAGAATTCCAAAGAATGTAGATTAAAGTTTTATTTTATACGAAGAGAACATGCTAAAAAGATGTATAAGTACATTATCTGCCTTCTCTCAAATCCTGAAAACAACAACTATCGAATATTATAAACTCTGTCTTTAGTCAAAAATCCACCATACCAGAGATTGTCCTTTTTTACGTGTCCGGAAATCTCTACTCCGCGTCTCCCCCATCAAATTCCGACTTTTTCAGATTACTGAAATTTCGAACCGAACCTTTTATTTCGTCCACCGGGGTAGCATTCTAGTTCCACTTACCATACCTCTTCCGGATGTCTCATTTTCAGTTTCAGGTATTACCCTTCAGTAACTGAACTCTCCAAGTGTTTGTTTATCTCATTCATTCACTAATGTCCGCAAGGACACATGGCCCAGTGGATAAAAGCGTTGGTTGAAGTAATCCAGAGTTGTGAGTTCAATACCTGGCCACAGCAGAGGTGAAAAAGAACTTGGAGAGTTGAGTTACTAAAAGGGAAACTGATATATGCAGAAAAGGTATGGTATGTGGAACTAGAACACTCTACCCCGGTGGGTTAAATATAGGATACGGTTCAAAATTCCAACGTATATCACCTGACAAAGGAACTCACACCTCTTTGTGTCGTCACTGGGTTATTTCAATCAAAGCTGCAACTGTGCTATGTGTCCTTGGGAATAATATGACAGCAAAGATAAGGACAACTCTCCGAACAATGTAATAAGTGTAAATAGATACTTCATCTAAGAAAAATAGACAGGTACAGATATTTATCTAAACATTGAAAACAACAACACCAAGAATAAAATGGCTAGGGAGAATTCCGAAGAACGTAACTTGTATTTCATACGAAGAGAATATGCTAACAAGATGTATAAATACATTACTTGCCTTCTCTCGGATCCTGAAAACAATAGTTAGCGAATATTAGAAACTCTTAATCAAAATCCAGCATATCATATTACCTTTGGTTGTCCTTCCAAGTGGAAGATATCCACTAACCACCCCACGTGGTCAGATGTGGCACAAGGCTGAGTTTTATTGTGCCTGTTGGCTCGGCCAAAAATTCCTCGTAGACCCCGTAAAAAACGGGATCGGGTAGCTGTTTCCCCAGACGAGACTCTGCCCTTTGACATAGCCTCTCTGTCCGGAGACAGAGCGTTTGACCAGCACACTTGGAAGTGAATTCCCAAATGGAAAACTACATAGAGTATATACCACTGTATTTATAGGAATTGGGGCATACCCATTGTCGTCCATAGGTACGGTATAAACAAACCTAAAACCAATAAAAGCGCATAGATTATTTTTCTAACTTCATATAAAAAAAAGAAAATGAAAAAACGCCAGGTAATTGCTGATATCTCCTGACGAGTGGACCGGACGATTACAAAAATTTAATCTATACAATTCTGGAGTCCCGGAACAGACAATTCACATGTTACAACCCTAAATTCGTCATAGGTGCTTCGTCAGACCATCTTTTCTAAACCACTTCAATTGTTACAATGATTGCACTTCGTATGCCCCTCACCCCCAGGAACTATATATAGGGTTACTGGATGGATGTTTACAATGCATTACAACAGAGATTGATACGGCAGTGTTTAGTTTTGTCATCACATAAGTTAATATATATTTATACTTTTTGCACTGAAGTTCGATCAATGTATGGCTGGAGAGCCTCTCAAGGTAGAGGGTTACTGATGAGCTGCGTAGTGTAAGTGGAGTCGGTAGGAAATTAAAATTACAAGAATAAGGAGTGACCAACCCTAAAACTGAAGGGGTTAAGATTTTAGTGCTCAGAGAAAGACCCAAGGGGGAATTTGTTCCTGTGAAGTAGTTTAATAGAACTTTCTTTTTACAATTGGAATACAGAGGAAATGAGGGAACGGTCCCAAAAATGTAAATAATTACAATACTTCATTTAAGAAAAAGAGGCAGATAAGAAAAAAGAAAAATCTTTACGCTTTGCTGTTTAATGGATTGAGCAAAATATGTCTAAACTGCATCTAAAGATTATATGCAAAAGATGTATTGTCAAATATCTTATGTAAAATTCATAGATATGTGTTATCCAATGAAATAATTTGTACTATTATCTATAGCATGAAAGCAATTAAGTCCCAATTTTCAATTTCAGATTGATATTTAGTATTTTTTCAGTAATTATAGCAATTTGCAGTGTCAAGAGATTATTTGCAAGAACTAGAATTTAGTATTATAGCTCGTAAAAAAGAACTAACAATGAATGAAAAGAACTATATAATCAAATAAATTAGCAAAGGAAAGTCTTCGTTTCAAATTTCTAAGGATTTGAAAAGGGATCATCGAACAATGAAGAAAATATGTCAAATGGGAATTCAACCAAGAAAAAAATATCTCAGGCTAAATTCAAGAATTTAACAAAGCGAGATCTATCACATCCGAAGAGAATTAATAAGAAACCCAAATGCGTCAAGTGCGTTCATATTTGAGGCCGCTGGAGCTCCTATGGTGTCAAGGGAAACAAGGTGTAAAGCATCAAGGAAGTTTGCTGATGTAAAAAATCAAATAAAGAAACCCATTTTAACAAAAATACATAAGGAAAGAAGATTGCAGTGGGCAAAAAAATATATGAAAACTGATTTCATTAAAGTGCTTTTTACAGACGAATCAACGATCACCCTCAATGGGCCCGATGGATGGCCTCGAGGATGGGTTTGCAAGCAACATGACTCAAGAAATTTTTTAAACAACAAAGCGGCGGTGGGATCATGATATGGGCTGAGATTATTGGTAATGAGCTCGTGGGTCCATTTAAACTGAAAGACGGTGTTAAAATGAATTCCAAAATGTGATTACTGTGATTTTCTAGAGCAATATTTCTTTGAATGGCTTGATAACCAGTCTTTAGCCAAGCGTAGATCTATGATCTTTATGCAAGACAACGCACCAAGTCATGCATCAAAGTTTACTAAATCCTGGTTGACAGAAAAGGGATTTGTTGAAGATTCTCTTATGGACTGTCCTTCAAATAGCTGTGACTTGAATCCCATTGAGAACCTGTGGAGCATCCTCAAGAGAGATATTTATTCTAATGGAAGGCAATTTAACAGCAAGTGTGACCTCTGGGAGGCAGTTAAAGTTGTTGCAAACAACTTACCAGACGCTAAAATTGCAAATCTAACAGCAGATGTTGACAATAGGCTGCTAAGAGTTATTGAAAAGAAAGGAGCATTTGTGCAATACATTTTAGGAGGTTCTTATTATTTTTTAATAATATATCTTTTATTTTTTAAAATAAAATGTTTTTTTTCCTTTAAGAAATTGACGAATTTGTTCTAAAATCTTTTCATATTATTTTTTTACATTAGTTTTACATGGTATAATAATGTAAAAGTATCAAAATAAATAGTTGAAAATAAACTACTGACAGTCAAATTAGTCTGTTTTGTTAACTTAGTAAAAAATTTTCCAACCAAAAACAATAGTTTTCTCTATCACTATATATCTAAGTTAATAATATTGAGTAGAATCTAAACAACATCATAACAGGACTTTTAACATTAAAGACGCAACTCTTTATACCAATTCATAACTTGCATATAATCTCTAGACGCAGTTTATATATTATTTCCTCATAACATTGTGTGAACTGCCATTAAAATATGTTAGTATTTCTTTCAACAGTTGTTAGGCCCATTGATTTTATTTCTTTTACTAATTTCCTCCAAGTATCTAACTTTGTTGAGGTTCCGCGTTCGATTAAGAGTTTAAAAAAAGATTGATAACTCTGACAATTAATATTTTCTTTCTCATTCTGGTATCAAGGAAACCTGATTTCAAAACTTTATCCAAGAAAAATACGAATTTTTAGCCTTGCACCGTATTGGATTGGCCAAAATGTTTCTTCAAATTATTCACGCATAACATTGTTTGAACTGCCATTAAAATATGTTTGTATTCCTTTCAAAAGTTGTTAGTAAAAGAGAGGTCCTAAGTCCGTCCAATTATAACTTTGCTTCAGATTCTTGAAAAAGATGAAAGTTTTAACAAAAACGGTATGATAGCTCTGACAATATTTGGTTTCTCGTTCTTGAACCAATGAAACCTGATTTGAAAAGTTTCAATAAGAGAAAGACAAAGCTTTGATCTTGCAGAATATCGGCTGAACTAAAAATGTTTGATTTATTCACTGATAAAACCAAAACGAATATTTTCGTTATTCTGTCAACAGAATACCAACGGAGAAAACCATATCTGTATGATTTAATTAGTATAAGAGGTACGGTGGAGTAATCGTTAGCGATTCAAATTGAGGAATCGGAGAGGCGAGTTCGAATTTTAGTCGAGTCCATTGCATTCACTTGGGAAATGTATGAATATAGATCTTCTCTAC
Organism: Acanthosepion esculentum; assembly: GCA_964036315.1. Taxonomy (NCBI): domain Eukaryota; kingdom Metazoa; phylum Mollusca; class Cephalopoda; order Sepiida; family Sepiidae; genus Acanthosepion; species Acanthosepion esculentum. The sequence continues at coordinate 63,820,881 of OZ038513.1, read as the reverse complement.
TCGGCTCTATATAACAGGACAGACTGGGTCCTGTATGGCAGCCGGTCTAGGACAAGGAAACTCTGAATTCAAACAACCTGCTGTCTTGTATGTCTTACCTCTTTAAAAAAACAAAAACAAATCAACCTCTGATCGGAGGGACGGGGTAACCCGAACATCCCAGGTACTAAATGAATCAGCAAGCTATTGCATTATTCTGTGATGAATGTCATTCTAAATCACAATTATGTGATCTAGGGGAGTGGTGACCACAGCGGCGGTTCAAAATCGCTAAAGGAATAAAATAAATTAGTGCAGAATTGTTAAAAAGATATTTCTGATTTTTAACGCCTTTTACTCCCCTGGGGTTATATGCCGTCGACAAGAGTTGATCTTTTGATGTTTCTGTTTCGAAATTTAGATGAAGGTAGTCTAATCGGCTTGCACAGCTTTCAACATTGAATTTTTCGGGGAGCTTTGAAGTAGTAAAATATGATTATTCTGCTTTCACAATTGAATACATGGTATATGCTACGCAGCTTTTGTGCGTATACATGTTTTTACTGACATACCTACTAGGGGTAGTGACTGGTGTGTTTTATGTTGTAGTTTTGTTGAAGTCATATTTTGGAACACAGTTTGATTTCTTTAAGTAATTGTAGGATATTATATAGATTAATGTCATGAAAAGGTTCTTTCATGTTCGTTGTTTGGTTTTGTTTGGTGGCATATCAACATCTAGAGATTTATTTAATGTCGAAATTTTAAACACAATTTTATGCCCGCTAATATATTGAAAACGTCATTGTATGCCTTCAACTGCAGATAAAATGTACTGTTGGTCATTTTGCTATAATATGTGTTGTTGGTAATTCTATAAAATTGTATTGCCAGTCAATTGCTTTAATATTGTATTGCTGGTCATTTTAGGTATTCTTGGTCACTTTATAATGTAAAAATCTACTTCTGGTAATTTTACTATAAAAATGTATTTTTATGCTTTCATAGTGTTTGGGATTTAACCATTTGCCCATAGCTGGGACCCTAACAGGTGCTACCACCCAGAATCTGGGTGTACCTGGGAACAAGTGCAATTAGTTTGGTTTGTTTTACGGCATATCAACCTGAATGGGTTATTTAATGCCGACAAGATTTTTATTTTATTTTTTTTATTTTTATTTTTTAAGCTTATCACCCCAAGCAAGGCTGGAAGCCACTAGCACGCAAGGGGTTACAGAAGGTTTGGAGGAAGAGCAGATAGGAGTGGTAAAGGAGAGGATGTGGAGAAAGATAGTGGATCGATCAAGGCAAGGGGGTTACAGAAGATTTGGAGCGAGAGCAGATAGGAATGAAAGGTGAAAGGATGTGGAAAAGGGAAGTGGATAGATCAAGGCAACTGGAGATGTCGATTGACGTTACACTTAAATAATTGGAGATTGTATTTGTCAGGGAAACAGGAATAAGGAAGGAAGTTCCACAGGCGAGATGTGCGAGACATGAAGCTATTGGAGTAGAAGAGACGTCTACATCTAACAGTTCTGGTAATATTATTTTTCTTCAAAAATGTATTGCTAGTAATATTTTTTTCAAAAATCTGTTGATAGTAATAATTTTTTTCTTTAAAAATTTATTACAAGTAATAATCTTTTACAAAAATTCTATTGCTGCTTTTAGAACCTATTTTTACACTTTCACGGCGCTTTGACACCAGTTTGGGGGTTAACTATTTGCCCATAGCTGAGACCCCCTAACAGGTGCTACCACCCCGGGTTAGGGTGGACCTGGGAACCCCAGCAATTAAGAGACGGCTTCATGCTCCTCAAAACATCCTGATCAGAAGCCTCGCTGTTGGATGTAGTTTATCGTTAGGACGGGAACAGCAATTAAGAGGTGGTTCCACGTTCCTCAAAAACCCCCACTCTCCCAAAGGGCCTTGCCGCCGGATGTAGCTTATCATCACGGAGAGTAGAAGAAATTTCTATTAAGCCTCGGCAGACATTTTCTTTTCTTAACCATTGGACCAAAATACAAAATTCTTGAGTGGTAAATCTTTTCATTATGACATACGTAGATCGTCGTCAGTGTGCAATTATTGATAATTAATCATCCGAACAAAGTGTAAGAAATAATGAATTCACTTGGGAATGAAAAACAAATGAATAACCATTTTAAGAATGTCAAACAAGGAATCTTTTGTCACTGTTTTCTGATTTTGGTTCGTACTGTAAAGATGGGTGCCAGGGGAATTCTATATAAAAGAGAAACCATTGAATAATTTAAAGACATATTCTTACTTAGTATTGAGGCAGATGAATAAACACAGACATTAAGAAGTCAAAAAAAAATAACTAAAAATAAAATACACCAAAATTGACAAAAAACTAATTATATTAGGGATGCTCCGAAAGTAATGCCTCCATTTTATTTTCCCAGGAAAATAAAGCAGCTACCGAGTGTATAAGACCGCTGGATAGAGCTGCTAGCCAGTATTAGTCACCACCATGGGTTATGCTTTTTCGAGGTGTGGTTACAAAATGCGCACGCAAGCCAAAAATGGGAAAACCCTATCGTATGTGTTACAACTAAATTGGTCGGTTTCGAACACCCCTAACGCACCCCCCCCCGCCCCTGGCCCCGGGCATGGAATACTGAGTGATGGATTATATTTATTCTGAGTTTTAATATAAGACCTGCGCACGCGCGAAAAAAGTCGGTTTGGATGGCGAGACATAAACTTAGTTAATTATTCGAACCTTCCTCTCCCAAATACTTCCCATGGCTTCAAGAGAGAGAGAGAGAGAGAGAAAGTCTAGTCCTGATATTTACGCCCTTGTGCAAATTGATTGAAACAAAACGAATAAGTCCGTTATTATTTACTTTTTTTTCGTATTTTTTCCAATGAAACATGACCCAGAGCACATATTAGTACTTCGTATGTCCATTCCACAAAGTCGTTCCTTGCAGATTAACCACAAATTCTTGATTGAATTTAAATCAGGAGAGTTTTCAAGCCAGTCTCTAGTACTTTGATTTGCTAACTCGTAAGGCTTGTCAGTGTATTCGTCCAGTGTTACAATTTTCGTACGCTCTCTTGGAGTAACGTCCATCGCAGACATTGGCCGTAGGACAACTAATTGACAGTCGAGACAATAGTGTCTGGGCGTGATAAAAATCTGATGCAATCAAAGAGGACCCAATATTTTTCAAGGACAAACACATTTCATCATACACCCCGAAAATAAATTCATATTACTGCACACCACTGCAAATGACCTAATCAGAGAAAAATAGATATCGGTTACACCCCGTCACTCCAGTGGGTTTAAAACCAACCGTATTGCGAAAGAATGGAAACTAAAGCGGTTGTTTTCAATTAATTCGCACAAGGGTA